>JADEYB020000026.1:65109924-65200346 GCA_015832495.2 Alces alces
CACCCTTCGGAGGAGGAGGGAGACGTGCTGATCCATCCTGGGAAGATGTCCTCACTTCCCGAGCGACCCCAGGGAAAGGGGCTGTCCCCACGCCCTCTCGCCTCTCTGCCCGCGTCCCTCTGTCAGAACAAAGGGCGCCTTGCGTGCCTCCATCGCGTGGATGTCCTTGGCACCCTGCTGCCCGCTCAGGCGGGGTCTGCCGCGCCCGCCCTCTGCCCTGCTGCGTGCTGCCCCCTGCTCGCTTCCCGACGTTGGCCCGCTCCCTCCCCTCCCCAGCCCCCGCCTCCGGCTGTGTGTCTGCGCTCACTGTCGCTCTTCCCCATGCCTGTGGCCATCCCTCCTGTCCGGCCCTGTGAGATCCTGCCTCCAGGACTGCACGCAGCTCAGCCACCCACCCGAGCTGGGAGCTGGCTCCCCTTGTCCCCATCTGACACTGCCCTCCACGCCGCTTCTGACGCCTGGGGACCTCCTGGGACCCCTGTCCTCGTCTATTCAAGTCACCACACCAGTCCCATGTGCCCACCTGTGATTCCTGGGTCCTTCGCCTCTGTACAGTGAGTGTCAGTCGGGCACACCCGCCACACTGCCACCCCCTGAGGCCCACGTCTCCCAGCCGCACGTGTTACCCAGGCCTGCCTGGGGTAGGGATCTGCTGAGGACAGAGACGAGACTTACAGCCGTGCAGCATATGCCAGTCACTTAGGTGCGTCTGACTCTGCGATCCCATGGACTGTAGCCCGCCAGGCTCCTCTGTGCATGGGATTCTCCAGGCAAGAACACTGGGGTGGGTTGCCATTTCCTTCTCCGGGGGATCTTCCTGACCCAGGGCTCAAACTTGAATCTCCTACATTGAAGGACAATTCCTTGCGGACTTACTGTCAAGCAGGGTATTGTTACACAAATTCAGTAACGGCGCTATTTCTTCTCTCTAAAAACCATCAGTTCTGCTCAAGTAAACCCCACCATGCAAGGCTGCTCTCACTGTCCGTTTTCCCAGGGCAGTGCTACAACGGACCACGCTTGGTGTGTGCACGCGCATGTAGGGACATCCTGATATAATAGTCTAGCTTGCTTCACTATTGCAACAAGGCTCCTTTAGATATGCGAACAGTGTTTAGAAATGTAGACACCTTTACAAGTTGAGTGGATGCAAATATTAAAAGCAAATATTTTAATATTTTACCACATATTGCCTTATACTGTTGGTTATTGCCCTATGTTTGTGTTTTTCTTTCCAATTTCAGTGACTGTTCCCATGGCAGAGCCCATAAAATGCCCTCATGGGAAAGGTGCTGCTTTGTTAGAAAGATATGATAATATCAGATGCATGGGAACCCACTTTGTCGTGTCTGGTAGACCAGTTGGCCTGAGGGAGAACTGGCAGTGAAGGACTTACCTTTCTTGTCTGCAATATGGAGGTGTTGGCACCAAGCTTCCTGTA
This sequence comes from Alces alces, assembly GCA_015832495.2. Classification (NCBI taxonomy): domain Eukaryota; kingdom Metazoa; phylum Chordata; class Mammalia; order Artiodactyla; family Cervidae; genus Alces; species Alces alces. The sequence goes on from JADEYB020000026.1 coordinate 65,111,366, forward strand.
TGTACTGTGTAGTCATGATGTTTGTAATAACACCCGGGGTGCAGTAGGAGCTGAGTGACTGGTGACTTTGACAAGCATACTGACCTCCACACCTGGCTCTGGGCCCAGAGTAGGCAGCCATATGGACTCTGTGGTCAAAGACTTGAACATGTAGGGAGGTGGTCCTCATTCTAGTTCTCATCGCCTTTGATTCCGGGGGACATTGAGGTGAATCATGTGGATTCACAGAGAAGCATGGCCATTGATGGTCACACTGGTAAAAGCCGCCAGGCGCTGGCCCTGTGTGTCTTTGGCCTGCGTGTCTTTGGGTATAAGGACTCCCTCCAGCTCAGATGACCCAGGGAGGCACGCAAGGCTGCAGGCCCACAGGCTGCTGGGGACCTGGGCTCAGGTGTATGCTTTATATTTCACGGCTCAGCCTGTGAGACAGACAGCTTCCTTCCCAGCCATGACGGGGCAAGTTGCTTTACTGGGGCAAGCTGGCTAATCTCCCTGTTCCTCAGTTTCTCTTCCTCAAAATGGGGAAAGCAATGCTTATCACGTTTGTTGTGGTGAAGATTAAATGAACTTGAATGTATAGTAAAATTTCACCAGGTTGTTATAGGTGCTAGGTACATATGAATCTCTAAGTAGTATTCATATAGTAGTTGTTGATAATTAGCTCCTCTAATATCTGCCCCCAAAGATTTACATTGATATACACATGTAAGGCAGAGAAGGCAATGGCAACCCACTCCAGTACTCTTGCCTGGAAAATTCCATGGACCGAGGAGCCTGGTGGGCTGCAGTCGATGGGGTCATGAAGAGTTGGACATGACTGAGCGACTTCACTTTCACTTTTCACTTTCATGCTTTGGGGAAGGACATGGCAGCCCACTCCAGTGCTCTTGCCTAGAGAACCCTAGGGACGGGGAGCCTGGTGGGCTGCCGTCTAAGGGGTCGCAGAGTCGGACACGACTGCAGTGACACAGCAGCAGCAGCATGTGTGTAAGGGGCATCCCAGGTGGCCCTAGTGTTAAAGAACCTGCCTGTCAGTGCAGGCGATGTGGGAAACGCAGGCTCAGTCCCTGGGTGGGGAAGGTCCCCTGGAGGAGGGCATGGCAGCCCACTCCAGTGTTCTTGTCTGGAGAATCCCATTGACAGGGGAGCCTGGTGGGCTACAGTTCAAAGGGCTGCAAAGAGTTGGATCGGACATGACTCAAGACTTCGAAGGTACACGTAGAGAAACCTAAGATGGGGGATTAGATGGCCACTTCAGCCCGGGTTCCATCAAGTGGTCAGCCCTGCTGTCGCTGCTCAGTTGAAGGAACAATGAATACAGAAGATGGGGCGGGCTTGGAGCTGGAATTCGAGCATCCCTGAGGATAAAGTGAGGACTCCCGCAAGATGTCTGCCCCAGAGAGAAAGTCACGCTGAGGCCAAGATGTGTTCAGTCAACTTTTTATAAATTCAATTCAAACTTAGAAAAGATATCCAATTTTTTGAATAATTGTTTCCTCCAAGACTAACATTAGGCATTAAAATACCCTGGGCCCCTTCCCTGGCCCTTTGTCCAGAAGCCCTCCAGGAGAGGTCTCTTAGGACCTGAGGTTTGTTCAAACTGCGTTTGAAGGCAGAGCTGACTCGTGCTGAGCAAACACTGAACACTGTTGCTAGGCTGGGTTTCCAAACCATTTGACAGCTGAGGACAGAAAGTATTTTTGACTTCAAATTTGGAAAATTTGGGTGCTGTGGCAGCAGACATTAAAATAGAAGTGTTTATGACACGAGCTACTCCATGAACCAACAGCAGACCATGCTTTGGGAACTCATTCAGCACAAATACTGCTTTTGTGTCAAAATATGTCTTTAGAAACATTTAATTTGTATAATATTGACTGTTAGACTGTAATTGTCAATGAGGAGTGTGTGTTCTAAATTAACATGTCATATAACCAGCACTTTGTACAATATTTAAACAGGTTCACATGCAAGTAGTTACTGGTCAAATTCCATCTTGTAATGTACATGTTCAATAAAATTGGGTATTGCATACAACCAGTGGCTGAATTTTTTTAGTTAACTATTTACTAAAATTGTTGCATGTTCAAATAATCAGTAAAGAATCATGTGAGAAAGAAGAGATTTTTTTTCTTTTTACTTTCAGAAATTTAATGCATGTGAGCAGAAGGTGAGCACTGAATAATATCTCACTGTGAAATCAAACTTAACAGTCTTTTTTGGGGGTGCCCTAATAACACAAGCATCTTCTATTTTAGAATCCATATCAAGATTTAAAAGAATGTTTTCAACCAATTCAGGAGGAACTTGTTGAATAAAAGGATCCCAGAAAAGGTAACACATTGCCAAAGAAAATTGAATCCAGGGTTGGAAAAGGCCCTGCAAACATCTAGTTGAATATGTGGGATTAGAAACCTAACACTGACTGTGAAGGGTTTCCAAGAGTTGGGTTCACTGAGGCCCTTTTTGAACCTTCGCCACGCTTGTTCCAGGAAACTGGGGCCCATGCTCGTGTCTTTGACTCGCAGTCCCACAAGGACGGGTACCTGATCCGAGACTTGTGTCCAGAAAGATGACACGGTTTATGCCTCCTTCACATTTTCACATTGGAGCATCAAGTCACGCTTAGCAGACTTCCCTTCTGCCATATCTCAGTCACCCCTTTTTTTTGTTTCAAACCCAGTGATCAGATCAACAAAAGAATCAGGATTAATTGAAATTTATTTAGATGTGAAAAAAATTTCACCCAATGTCTTTTCTCTCTCAAGGTAGTACAAATATATAAAACACCTACATGTAGGTTTTCCTTTTGGAGTCTAAAAGAGATGAACATTGGTATATAACTTACCCACAGTTTTCTGCAATAGAAATGTAGATATCATAGTTTTCAATAAATCTTATTTTTATCTTTTATTCTAAAGTAATATTTTTATAGTTTCAATTTATAGGAATCCATGAAATATTGAACTGAATATTAAAGGTTTTTTTTTTTTTCAGAATGCACTGGTAACTTTTTCTTCATATTAGGGTAGTTCCTAATATCTTCTTTCTATATTTATCTTATAGGTAAAAATATATAGCTTAAGGTATCTGTCTGGCATTTTATCTGGTTTTCCTTTGTATTAGGGCTGGTCACTCAGTCATGTCCGACTCTTTGTGACCCTGTGGACTGTAGCCCACCGGGTTCCTCCGTCCTCAGGATTTCCCAGTCAAGAATACTGGTTGCCATTTCTTTCTTCGGGGAGTCTTCCTGACCCAGGGATTGAAGCTGAGTCTCCCGCATGGCAGGCAGGTTTTTAACCATCTGAAACACCAGGGAATAGAATAAAGTAATGTTGCTTCCAAAAACATATTCCTACTTCACATCTAGTCTCTCAAACTCTTGGTTAGAAAAATGGTGAAAAAATCCAGCTGGCACTGAGGTTTACAAAAGTCCGATTACCACCAAGCTTCGGGTCCGTCAGGAGCTAGTGCGATATGACGGTGGAAACCAGCTCCGCGGTGCAGCAGCAGATGCCAGCAGGCCTCTTGCAGGCTGGGCCCACCCTTGCAGAATCTGTCCTCCAGTCGCTCACCTTTCAAAGTCACAGTAACAGCTCTTAGTCTGCAAGGCTTAGTACTCCTGCCTGAAAGGCTAGGACTGCAGGTGCCTGAAACAAAAAGACTGCGTGGAGTAAGGACTCAGCCATGGAGCTCTGTCTTCCGCTGTGTTTAAGTGTCACAGAGGCGAGAAGTGTCTACAATTAAACTTGCCAAGGCCTGGAAACATAATTAAGGGACATTCCTTGGGAACTGCTCATTAAAGATGGTCTTTTAATTGCTCTTTTACAGGAAGAGACCAGAATGAATGAGACTGTCACAGGTTCCCAGTCAATCTTATAAAGTTGCATTTTTGTAACTGCCACAGGAAGAAGGGTCTGGGTAGATTTGGAGAGGTTGCTTCCTTGTCCTGTCACAGGATGAGTCTCGTTGGCTTGTGTCCTCTGCAAACGTGTGGAGTCTCCTTGATCTCCCTTCTTGTCTCCCCAGGTTCATCAGACCCTTTCTCCCTGCCCCACGCCCAGGCAGGCAGAATCCCCAGTGAGTTCACGAGCTCTTGAGTCGTTTCTCCTTTTTGTCTTGTCTGCGTCAGTTCTGGGTTTGGAATAGAGCTCGTGGCTGCTGGGGAGGGTGGGAGGGTGGGACCCAGCGCCATCCTCGGTCACAGGTCCTGGGCACATGGAGGGGGGCAGGCGAGCGGCAGGTGACTCTCACAGTCTGGGCCTGACTTAGCCCAGTCTTCCACCAGCTACAGCCCACAGGGCAAATGTGACTCACCACGTTCTGGTCCTGGAACGAAGAATGATTTTTATTAACATATATATATTTTATTGGTTGAACCAAAAATTCTAAAGAAGTTTTTATGACACGTGAAAATCATATGAAACTCCATTTTCTGTGTCTATAAGTAACATTTTCGTGACTGCAGCCACACCCAGTCATTCACATACTGTCTGGGACTGCTTTTGCCCTGCAAATGGAGAGCTAAATCATTGCCGCATAGATCACATGACCTGCGAAGCCCAAGTTACTTACCGGTGGGCCTTTACAGAACAAGTTTGCCTGCTTTTCATCTAGTAGATCTGGGGTCATGACTTTAAACATTTACAAAGGTGGGTGAAAGGGCGGTGTAGTCCAGCGGGGCATGGCAGGGCCCACGGTTGACCTGGCCATCCGGTGTCCCAACGCAATATCCTCCAGCTGACGGGCACCACGTCGGGGAGGTGGCCTAGCATGGCTGGCTCCACCATGGGTTCTGGACAAGATGGAAAACGTAATTTTTGTGATTTTTTTTTTTATTAAACACTGTGTACAGAGAAACGAATGTAGCTACGGGTCATGAACTCTGTCCCCGTCAGAGGCCCGCAGGACCGGGAGGGGCAGCACCCGAGCATCCTGCTGAGCCGGCCAGCACACTGGAGGCTCAGACGGCAGAGCTGAAGGCTTTTGAAACAGGAGAGCTCTGTTCTCACGGAACGCCCCCCATCCAGATATGCAACAATGCATTTTTAAAATTTTTCAATTAAAAGCTTCAACCTGCCATTTCTAAACTATTAATCCATTTAGTTTGTTTTCAAAAATGCAATCGATATATTACTGGTATGACCATCAGGTTAACATCTAAACCACTTAACTAAAGATCATTCTTAGGCAAAGTACCATCACTTTCTGTTGGAAATCATGGGATGTTAAATTTGAAAGTGAATTGCAGCATCAACATGTTTCTGTAATATACTTCTAGCTACCTTGGGTTAGCATTCAGTAAGTAGTTGATGAATAAGGAGCATTTAATAAACATAAATAGACATGCATACCTATAGACATTTCTATCTATATTTCACATATGTCTCTGTCTCTCTCTCACACACACACATATACATTTACATATATACAGAGAGAGAGGCAGCCAGAGAGAGAGAGCGAAAGCAAGAGGGAGGAGGAGAGGGAGACTGCAAGAGCAGAATCACATTAAGTGCTGGAGCGCCTCTGGCTGTTCCTGGGGAGATCTGCGCCTCCTCCCGCATCCCGCAGGTAGTGATGGCGTGCCTGCGCGGTGCTGGGCCTGTGCTGGGAATTGCTGATGGATCCGGCAGAATAATCGTGTCACAGGAATACATCAGAGCAGAACGTGAAACCCAGCGCCGGGGCCTCTCCAGGCTGACCCAGCCCCTTGGCCCCGCCTCAGCGTGGGGACTGGGCCGCAGTGAGCGCTCAGCGGGGTGTGACGGAGAGTCTAAGAGATGCCCTGCTTTCTGACGCGCACCTTGGATGGTGCAGCCACCAGGGATGATGGAGCGAGACTTGAAAGCACCGTGAGAGAGAAGCTGGGTGAATGTTCTTTCAAAATATCCAGCTTGGGCTTCAACAGGGGCCTCTGAGTACACATTACCGAGCGGACAGCGTTAGCAAGCATCTCTCATGGGCCAGAGACAGAGAGCCAAGTGCCGGGGATGAGGGTGGTGCTGAAGCTGGGGAGCAGCTGAGATGCCTGGGGGTCCTGGGGGCTGGGTGCGGGGGGGGGGGGCTGAATGACCCCTGCATTGACAGCAGGGTCAGGGGCACAAAGGTCATGAGACAAAAACAGCAATGAGCAAAGCCAGAGGAAAGAGGGAGGTCGTGGACCCCACAGGCCATGGCGAGCGCCCACTCACTGGATGACCCAGGCTGCGGCCGGGGACCAGAGGGGAGCTCCTGGGGTCAGGAGGAGTAGCTGGATTTCTAGAAGAGGAGATGGAGGCAGATGAAAATGTCTGCTTTTTACCAGACATTTGACTGTGAAGAAAGGGAGATACAGAATGCAGGGCTCCAGACGGGGGGTGTGTGTGTGTGTGTGTGTGCGTGCGTGCGTGTGCATGTGTGCACGCGTGCACAGGCTTGTAGATAAGCTCTGCTCTTTAGTGTTCAGTCGGTGAGGAAGTTGGGAAGGGTGGGTCCCCGTGTCACTGGCTCTCAGGACACCTGTGTCACCAGGTCCAGTGGCCGCCATGCACGCAGAACGTCCGCAAGGTTCAGGGCACCTGGAGCTGTCACTCCAGTCCTGCTTCTGCTGGAAGCCGACCACATAGCTCAGGAGAGCTCAGAACCACTCGGGCCCATGGATCTGCCATCAGTCAGACAAGCACCCGGGAATAAATGATATTCAGGGTTTCCGAGGTCTCCTCGGCCCTTCCATCTTACTGTTGAAAACCTGTTCCCAGTACCCACGCTTTCACTCAACACACACACTGTTTTTCAGGTCAAGCACATTGAGGGGTTCCACGGCCGTCCAAGGGGGTCACCAAGTGCAGGACAGAGTCATCCTTTCCCATCCTTCCGCCCTCCTCCGGCTCCAGGCAGGAGCGCCAGGCCTGGCTGCCTGGCGGGAGCTTCGCTCAGACCTCGTGAGGTCCTGGATTCCTGTTCTTTCTCACTCTGCCCTGGCACTTAATCTTTGCATTTCACTTCAGACAACTGGTTTTTAGCATTTTGCTTCAATGATTCCCACTTAAACAGCCCAAAATCTTTAGAGAAAGCAAGATTAGCCTCCTGGTCTTCTTTTCAAAGTTATACCCCCCAGCATCCCAAGGGTTGATGTTATCTTTATTCCCCTAAAATATGACAGGATGTAGAGACGTGAGAACGCACAAAGCCCCACGCTTAGATCTCTGTGTGCACACACTGTGTGTGCGTGTGTGTGTGTGTGCATGTGTGCACACTTGAATGCAAGAAACCCATATTCACTTTGGAAACTTTTCAAACTCTTGTTTAGAGATGGGGCATATAAAGCAGATGTTTCTGCATTTACTGAAGGGTCCTCGTGTGTTTTAATGAGGGCTGCCTCTCAAACATGAGTTATGTTATTTGACAGTTGGTTCTGAGATTTCTTAGTTTTTCTAAAACAACTCAGATCATATTACCCTTCATGCAAAGTCGGAGAATCTAAATTCACCCCGACATAGCAGCACTTTAACGTTTGCAGCCATCTCTGAGTAGCTCGGGCTCCCCTGTCCCAAGAACAACGCACAGCGTGGCTTGAAGGCATCACTTTTGTGTGCTCAACGCTCCCCACTGCACTTTCCCAAGCTTGGAATCACTGTGTCTATGCCTTGTCGCCCAAGGAGATCACCCTGCCAGTCATTCACGGGCATTGGCACAGCTTGGGAAATCCTCCAATCACCTTGCCACTGACCACAGAGTATCTGGCACAGATGACAGCACTTCCTGGGGTTTAGCCTGGTTTCTGTCAGGATGTGCTCTCTGCTTACCTTCTAGAGTTGATCCAATTGGATCATGGATTTTTTAAAAAATCAACTTGATTGAGATATCATTTATAAACAATAAGATGCACACATATAAAATGTACATGTTTATGAACCTGAAAAACTGTGCATACCCATGAAAGCACCACCCCACTGATGATGCAGAAAACTTCCATCTTCCTAAAAAGTTCCCCAGGGCCATGCCTCAGTACATCTCCACCTTTTGTCTCTCTGCCAAAGCAACCACAGATGGGTTTTCTGTCACCACTGATCAGACGCTTCCTTCCTTGTGCATTGTATAAATGGAGTTATAATTTGAACCATCTTTTGCTCACCTAAGTACTTTTTACCATTCATCCATGTTGTGGAGTATGTGAGTAATTTGTTTCTTTCAACTGCTAAGGAATATCCCATTGTACAGATGCACCGTGACATTGAGTCCCCCGTTGATGGATATTTGGGTCGTTTCCAGGTTTTGGCAATTATAATCAAAGTTGCCATGAACATTTGTGCATAAGACCTTGGGTAAATATCTAGGAGCAGAATTGCTGGGTCCTATTGTTAGTTGCTCAGTTGTGGCCGACTTTGTGACCCCATGGGCTGTAGCCTGCCAGGCTCCTCCGTCCATGGAATTCTGGAGTGAGAATACTGGGGTGGGTTGCTGTTCCCTTCTCCAGCGGGTCTTCCTGATCCAAGGATTAAACCCAGGTCTCCTGCATTTCAGGCAGACGCTTTATCATCTGAGCCAGGGCTGGATCCCATTGTGTTTAACTTTGTAAGAGACCACCAAATTGCTTCACAAACTGATGGTTTGTGAAGAAACCAATTCACACTCCTCCCAGCTATGTGGAGGCTCCAGCCCCACTCAAACGTAATATAGTCCGTCTTCTCTAATTGCAGTCATTCTATTGGTTGTGTAGTGGGATCTCACCGTGGCTTAGAACTGCATCTTCCTGATGACTACCGATGTGGAGCACCTTCTCATGGGCATGTTCCTAGTCCTATTCTTATCTCTTCGTTGGTGAAGGGCCTGCTCAATTGTGACCCCCTCCTTTTTCAATAATTCCGTTGTATGTTGTCTTATTATTGAGCTGTAAATATTTTTATCTAGTTTGAACAGAAGTTATTTGTTGGATATATGTACCATGGAGATTTCTCCCTCGCTGTTGATGTGCCTTTTAATTTTCTCACTGATGTTTCTGGAAGAGCAGAAGTTTTTAACTGATAAATTTTATCTTTAAAGAAAACTTTTAAAGTAAGTTCTTTATTTTAAAAATAGATTTAGATGGACAGAAAAATTGCAAAAGTAATATGGAAACTTTCTTATGTTCCCCACCTTATCTTATAGCTTACCACATCTTACATCAGCATGGTGTGTACCTTTGTCACGATGAATTAACCAGTACTTACACCATATCATAACTAAACTTTACACTTTAGTAAGTTTCCCTTAGTTTCTTGCTAATGTTCTCTGCCTGCCTCAGTAACCCACCCACATCACATTTAGGAATCATGTTTCCTACAGTCTCATCCTGTGACAGTTTCTCAGACTTTTCTTGTTTTTGGTGACTTTGACAGCTTGAAGGAATGCTGGTTGCATATTTCATAAAATATCCCTCAGTTGGGGTTTGTTTAATTTACTTATGACTAGACTTGGTTTAGGGATTTGGGGAAGAAGACCACAGATATAATGTGCCATTCAAAGAAGTCCATTTAGTTTTCTTTCAGATTTCATGCATTTCGTGTCCTAAGAACTTTTTAAACATGAGGATGTTTAACAGTTTTTTTTTCTACTACATTTTCATGTAGAAAATGTTTATTTTAGCTTTTACATTTGTGTCTATAAAGAATTTTGAAATAATTTTGTGTGTGGTGTGAGCAGTGTTATGGTTCTTTTTATTTAAGCCATATGAGCATACAGTTTTTGCAGCATTACTTTTATAAAAGAATATTCTTTCCCTGTTGAATTGCCATGATAAATTTATAAAAAATTACTTGACATTTTATTAGCCTGTTATTAAATTATCTCTTCTGTTTAATTAATGTATATCTGTGCTTATGCTAATCACATTTATGTAACTGTCTAAATTTCTGTAACTCTGTGGTAATTCTTGGAGTCAAGTAAGATAAGTGCTCAAATCTTGTTCTGCTTTTTTTCAAAACTATTTTGGCTGTGCCACAACTTTTACATTTTCAGATATACCTTTAGAATCACAGTTTCTACAAAGATCAGCTGTTGGGAGATTTTTTTGGGTTGTATTGACTCTATATATCCATTTAGAAGAAATATCATATCATGGTCAGAGAACATACTTTGTATAATTTCAGTATTTAAAAATGGTGACTAATTCTATGGCTCAGCATGTGGTCTGTCTTAGTGAGTGTCTCTTTGAAAATATTTCATTTCTTTTTAGTTTGAAAGTTATTTTTGCTGGCTTGAGAATTCTACTTGAACAGTTTAAGCATGCTAGTCCATTCTCTCCTGGCTGAATGCATTTCCATGAAAAATCTGCTCTAATAGTAATAGTTTTTCTTCTACACCAAATGTGTCTTTTTATTCTGCCTGATTTTAGGATTTTCTCTTGCTTACAGAAGTTCACATGTTTCATTATAAATTGTCTTATTGTGAGTATTGTGGCTTTTAAAGTCTTTTCTGCTTGAGGGGCATGGATCTTCTTGAAAGATCTTCTTTGGACTCTAATGTATACTCTGAGTGATCAGAAAAGACTTTCCACTCTACTAATAAGAAACCATAAAACTCCTAAGCCTACATCTTAGTTTATTAGTTAATTTTTGCCACACTTGTGGAATTTCATCCTGCGTGTGTAAATTCAGGTCTTTGCGTTTGACAAAGTTTAAGGGAACTGCAAGGCAGATTTCTGTATTTTCCTCTGTGTAACTAGAGATCCCACTTTCTATTTTATTAGACCCAAATTATGTCTTTGTCTATAAAGCTGATTCAATAATAAGTATCATCTCATTTGTTCAACTTTTCTCCCAAGGATCACAGTTCTATATTCTTATTATCTAATATCCAAGGTCTTTTCATGTATATATGAATACATATACTAGGAATATATATATATATATATACATATATATATATATATATATATATATATATATATATGCAGGTCAAGAAGCAACAGTCAGAATTTGACATGGAACAGCAGACTGGTTCCAAATCAGGAAAGGAGTATGTCAGGCTATATATTGTCACCTTGCTTATTTAACTTATGTGCAGAGTATCTCATGCAAAATGCTGGGCTAGATGAAGCACAAGCTGGAATCAAGATTGCCAGGAGAAATGTCAATCACCTCAGATATGCAGATGACACCACCCTTGGCAGAAAGCAAAGAAGACCTAAAGAGCCTCTTGATGAAAGTGAAAGAGGAGAGTGAAAAAGCTGGCTTAAAACTCAACATTCAGAAAACTAAGATCATGTCATCCAGTCCCATCACTTCATGGCAAATAGATGGGGAAACAATGGAAACAGTGACAGACTTTATTTTTAGGGTTTCAAGATCACTGCAGATGGTGACTGCAGCCATAAAATTAAAAGATGCTTGATCCTTGGAAGAAAAACTGTGACCAACCTAGACAGCATATTAAAAAGCCGAGACATTAATTTGCCAACAAAGGTCCATCTAGTCAAAGCTATGGTTTTTCCAGTGGTCATGTATGAATGTGAGTTGTACTATAAAGAAAGCTGAGCACTGAAGAATTGATGCTTTTGAACTATGGTGTTGGAGAAGACTCTTGAGAGTCCCTTGGACTGCAAGGAGATCCAAACAGTCCATCCTAAAGGAGACCAGTCCTGGGTGTTCATTGGAAGGACTAATGCTGAAGCTGAAACTCCAGTACTTTGGCCATCTGATGTGAAGAACTGACTCATTAGAGAAGATCCTGATGCTGGGCAAGATTGAAGGTGGGAGGAGAAGGGGACGACAGAGGATGAGACGGTTGGATGGCATTACTGATGCGATGGACATGAATTTGAGTAAGCTCTGGGAGTTGGTGAAGGAAGGGGAAGCCTGGCATGCTGCAGTCCATGGGGTTGCAAAGAGTTGAACATGACTGAGAGTCTGAACTGAACTGATACTTATATATATATAAGTATATATATTAAATATATATATATTTGTTGTTATTTAAGTTGAGTATGTTGAGTCATTAAAGAAATTTTTTTACTTATTTATTTTTGGCTGTGCTGGGTCCCCATTGCTGTGTGAAGGCTTCCTCTAGTTGTGTAGAGTGGGGGCTAGTCTCTAGTTGTGGTGTGTGGGCTTGCACCGGCTTCTCTTGTTGCATCCCATGGGCTCTAGAACACAGGTTCAGTAGTTGTGGTGCAAGGATTAGCTACAGCATCTGGAATCTTCCTGGATCAGGGTCTGAATCCATGTCCCCTGAATTGGCAAGTAGATTCCTAACCACTGGCCCATTAAGGAAGTCCTACATTGAGTCCTATATCCTAGGCCTAACCAGGTTGCTTGATAAAATGGCATTTTCAACATTATTCATAAGGTTTAAGTATTACTCAGGATTTCATAATATTCAAAATATGTATGCAGGATGCAATGCAAAGTTACTCGCCAAAGAAAGAGCCAGAGAATTCAACTGTCATGTGCAAAGACATTCAGCAGATGCGAACACCAACATGTACAGATGTTGGAATTGTCTGACAAAGACTTTAAAGCAAGTATTATAACTGTGCTCCAACTAATAACTGTAATTACTTTTGAAACAAATGAGTAAATAATGAATATGAACAGAAAAATGGAAACTATAAAGAAGAACCAAATGGAAAATTTATAACTGAAAAGTACAACAGAAATTTAAAATAATGATTCCACGGCGGGGGAAGAAAATCCTGTGACTCAGGGACCTATGAGACAATAGCAAAAACTAACATTTATGTAATCAGAGTAGTCCTAGAGAAGGAGAGGAGTTTGGTGTTAAATTTTTTTTAAAAAAATAACTGAAAAAGTAAAGGTAGAATTCTACAGACTGAAGAAGCTATGTGACTTCTTAGCAGGGTAAACCAAAAGAGTCCATCTTAAGATACATCACAATAAAAATACTGAAAGCTAAAATTTTTTTTAATGTTTTAAGCACCACTGAATATGATAGATACATTGTCTCTTGGGATATGGTTAGAAGGACTATAGATTTTTCATCAGAAATGATGAAGAAAGGAGGAAGACATAGACCATTTCTAAAGTTTTGAGGAACTGTCAACCCTAAATTCTATATCCTTTGGCAATGAAGGCAAAATAAAGACATTCCCAGATGGAGAGGGAATTTGGTGCCAAAAACCTACTCTAACAGAATTACTAGGAAACCTTTCAATAGATGGGAAAAGATACTTGAAGGAATATTTGAATATAAGGATGAAGGAAAAGCAACAGAAATGGTAAATGTCTGAGTGAATATAATTGATTCTTCTCCTGTTTAGATAATTAAAATAGGTTGAATGCCAAAAAGCAAAATTTATAAAATCTTGTGATGGCATTTTTCAATATATGTTGATTTAATATTATAAGACAACTAGAACATAGAAGGTGAAGATAGTCTATATGTCTGTAAGGTAAAATATTGATTCTAAATAAGCTGTGAAGAGTGAAGTATGTATATTATAATCCTTAGAAAAACTTTAAAAGTTACACACACACCTATACACATTCTAGTATCTATCAATTGATATATAGATATAGATAGAGCATCAAATTGCAATAGATGGGGACTTCCCTACTGGTTCAGGGGCTAAGATTCCACATTCCCAATGCAGGGGGCCTAGGTTTGATCCCTGGTCAGGAACCAGATCCCACACACTGCAATTAAGAGCTTGCATGTTGCAACTAAAGATCCTGCATGTGCAACAAAGATTGAAGATTCCACCTGCTGGAATACAGTGCCACCAAAACTTGAAAAATTACAATAGATGAACTAAGGAGGAATACAGAAAATATAAATAACCCTACCAAGGCAAAAATGGAAAACCGAGAAATAATAACAAAAGGAAGAAAAAGAAAACAAATAAAAAAAAAAGGTAGACCCAAATCAAAATATGTCAGTAATTACCTTAAATATGAATGGTCTAAATATACCAGTTAAAAATATGGAGATTATCACAATGTATTAAAGAAATGACCCAACTATGTGCTGTCTATAATGAACTCACTTAAACTGTGACAATATAAAGTAAAAGGATGGGAAAAGATACACCTTGAAAACACTAATTAAAAGAAACCCAAGTGGATATACTAATATTAAATGAAAGAGACTCCAGAGCAAAGAAGATGACCTGGGCTAAGAGGGACATTGATGAAAGTGAAAGAGGAGGGTGAAAAAGTTGGCTTAAAGCTCAATATTCAGAAAACTAAGATCATGGCATCCAGGCCCATCTCTTCATGGCAAATAGATGGGGAAACAGTGTCAGACTATTTTTGGGGGGCTCCAAAATCACTGCAGATGGTGATTGCAGCCATGAAATTAAAAGATGCTTACTCTGGGAGAAAAGTTATGACCAACCTAGATAGCATATTAAAAAGCCAAGACATTACTTTGCCAACAAAGGTCCGTCTAGTCAAAGCTATGTTTTTTCCAGTAGTCATGTGAGAGCTGGATTATAAAGAAACCTGAGCACCAAAGAATTGATGCTTTTGAACTGTGGTGTTGGAGAAGACTCTTGAGAGTCCCTTGGACTGCAAGGAGATCCAACCAGTCCATCCTAAAGGAGATCAGTCCTGGGTGTTCATTGGAAGGACTGATGCTGAAGTTGAAACTCCAATACTTTGGCCACCGGATGTGAATAAGTGACTCAGTGGAGAAGACCCTGATGCTGGGAAAGAGTGAGGGCAGGAGGAGAAGGGTATGACAGAGGATGAGATGGTTGGATGGCATCACTGACTCGATGGAAATGAATTTGAGCCAGCTCTGGGAGTTGGTGAAGGACAGGGAAGCCTGGCGTGCTGCAGTCCATGGGGTCACAAAGAGTCGAACACGACTGACTGGCTGAACTGAAGAGGGACATTATAGAATGATGAATGAATACATTCCCTAAGAAGACATAGAAATATTAATTATGTATGCATCTACCAACATGAAGTAAAAACTGACAGACTGAAAGGAGAAGTGATAAATGCACGATGATAGTTGGAGGCTCCAAATTCACCTCTCTGTAACATACGTAACTTGTACGCAGAAATTTAGAAAGAATATGGAAGAACTGAACAGCGCCATCAGCCAAGAGGACTTAAACAGCATTTCACTCCGAAAGATAACACATATCTTTTCACATGTATTGTTCACCAAGATTATCCATGTTCCTAATCACAAAACAAATCTTAATTATTCAATAAAAAGTTGAAATCATGCAAAATATATTTTTGAACTATAATAGAATTAAACAGGAAACCAATAAAAGAACGATATCAAGAAAATGTCCAAACACTTAGAAATTAACCAACATATTTCTAAATAATCCATGGAGTGAATAATATCAAGAGGTATTAGAAACAATCTGAATAAAAGTAAAATTATTATATGCCATGTCAGATCTATGGTATGTCCTTGAAACAGTGTTTTGAGAATTTATAGCATTAAAAGTGTGTATGAGAAACTACGAAAAATTTCATATCAAAGATCCAAGCTACTTTTTTAAGAAGTCAGAAAGAAAAACCCCAGCAAAACAGGCATAAAGAGAAGGGAATAAAAAGAAATCCATGAATTCAAAACAGAAAAAGAAAAAGAGAAAATGAAAAAAACTGAAAGCTGCTTCTTTGAAATGATCAATAATATTGATAAACTTCTGGTTAGATTGACAGAAAAGAAAAAAAGTGCAAATTACCAATATCCACAATGAAAGAGATGATACCACCTCACAACATTAGAGGGATAATAAGGGAAGACTGCAAATAACTCTACACTACGAATATCAACAACTTACCAAATAAGGTCCTATTACTGAAAAAAATTACAAAAGAGACATCATTGAAATGAAAAACTTCACTCTGAAAGACAAGGTTAAGAAACTCATATATAAATTGCTTATTGAGAAAACATATTTGTAAATCACATATCTTAAAATAGACTTGTCCAGAATATATCTATCTATATCTATCATCACCTATTTATCTATCTATCTACTCTCCAGAAAATATAGGGAAAAAAATACATAGAAAAAAATATATATCTTTAAAACTAACCAGAAAAATAATCCAATTAAAATTCAGCAAAATACTTGGACAGTCATTTCCTGAAATAGGAATAGCAAACAGTACATGAAAAGATGTGCTCCATCTTGGCCATTGTGGAAAGCAAAATCAAACCATGGTGAGCTAATGTTCCACATCTATTAACATGACTAGAATAAAAAGTCATGACCACTTCAAGTGCTTTGATGATGTGGAACAGCCAGGGTGTACACTGCTGAGTGTAATGAAAAATGAATACTACACAGCTATAGAAGAATGGAAGAATGCCATTTGCAGCCACATGGATGGACCTGGAGATCATCATACTGAGTGAAGTTAAGTCAGACAGTGAAAGGCAAGTATCATATGATGTCATCTATATATGGAATCTTAGAAAATGATACAAATGAAATTTATATATCAAACAAAAGAGACCCACAGACATAGAAAACAACCACAGATACCAATAGGGAATGTAGGGAAGGGATAAGTTAGGAACTTGGGATGAACATGCACATACTATTATATATAAAACAGATAAGCAACCAGGACCTACTATATAGCACAGGGAACTCTACTCAGTATTTTGTAGTAACCTATAAGGAAAAGAATTATATATATATATATACACACACACACACACATATATATATTTATATATATCACTGTACACCTAAAACTAATGCAACATAGTAAATTAACTATACTTCAATTTAAAAGAAAAAGAAAAATGATACAGTCTTTCTGGAAAACAACTAGGCATTTTCTTGTAAACTTAACTGTGTATTTACCACATGAGCCAGCAACTCCACCCCTGGGAATTTATTCCAGATAAATGAAAATGTATGTCCACACAAACGCCTGTGCATAAACACAGTGACTGTATTTGTGACAGCAAATGGCAGAAGCATCTGGATATCCTTCACCAAGAGGATGGATTCTCAGGCCCGGGTGCAGTCACAGCCTGATCCCTGCGAAAGAGTCAGTCGTGTCTGACTCTTTATGACAACACGGACTGCAGCCCACCCGGGCAAGAATACTGGCGTGGGCTACCATCCTCTTCTCCAGGGGATCTTCTTGACCCAGGGGTCGAACCTGGGTCCCCCGCATCACAGGCAGATTCTTTCCCACCTGGCTCACCAGGGAAGTCAAAGCTGACCCCTGCTCCTGAGTAAAGAGGCTGGTGTTCCATCAGGAGACACACAACTTGGGTGAGTCTCAGAGACGCTGTCCTGGGTGAAAGCAGCCAGCGTCAGGGTTATTGTGGGGTCCCGTTTATATTCCTCTGACATTCTCAAGCAGGCAAAGCCATGACGACGGAGCAGAGGTCATACTGCTGAGGGTCAGAGTGAGGAGAAGACACAGTGATGAGGGGCAGAGAGAGACTCACAAGATGTTTGATGTAACTCTCCTGTATCATGATCGTGATAATGTTGGCACAGATCTATAGACTAAAAAGTGGGGCAATCTTATTGTATGCTATTGTAAAAATTAAAATTGAGCAAAAAACCCAAAAGGCCAGTAATAGCAGAAAAGCTAGGTCAGTTATGAGGATGTCACTTGCTAGAATATAAAAGGGATGATCATAAAAATTGCAGTAACAGGAAAAAGCAGGTCTGCAATAATGTTAAGTGAAACGAGTTATACTAGAAAACTGTTGACTACATTTAATCTTATAGAAAAGTTGGTGTGAAAAAATAAAAGGGAATAGATAAAGTGATAAAAAACGCTTGTTTTGCAGACTAGGGGTGATTTTTTCATGCTATGTTTTCTCAAACTGTTATAAGAGTATACTGTTTTTATTGACACAAATAATTGAATGTTGCTGTTATTGATAGAATATCTATACATCTCGTAGAGAAATGCACAAAGAAAGGAAGTGTGCACTATATTTAAAAATAATCATCAGCTACATGTAGACTGGCTTGAAAGTCTTCATTTTTCCTCAGATTGGACTTTTTTTCACATCAGCGAGGGAGTTACAGATTTACCAATGAAGCACCTTCTACAGAAATTTTATTTGGGACAAAAATAAAGATATTTGTACCAGATGAGATATTGTGCCTGAATTAACAATTTTACAATGTGCACTTTTAACAACTGTGAAATTAAATGAAACTGAAGGTTTTTTTTTTAATCTAAGGATTATGTGATAAAAGCAAACCTGCTTTATTTTTATTTTTTTTCAAGTTAGGAGGTGGAAAAAGTGCCTCGTTTATTCCACTAGATGTTTATTTCTTCCATAAAAGACAAAGGTGTATGGTAGTCTAGAGTCCGTTTTCAGTCATTCATTTATCAGTTTAGCTTCCATCATGTCTCTGAACCAGCTAAGAGTTTTCTGCTCGCAGTCTGCGTGAAACAACACGGTTAGTTTTGGTCAAATGCACGGGAGACTCGGGGCAGACCTGTGATTAAAACATCTTCCAAGTCGCAAAACCCAGCGGTGGCCGCAGGAGTTCCTCTCTGGTTAGAAGCATAAATCTTCCCAGCCGTGGTGACCAGATCGTGCGTGGAGCGCTCAGGGTGTGTGAGCGAGGAGTCGCGTGTCTGCAATGAGCAAACGCCGGCCACTTCTGCTGCCCACCCATCAGGCCCCGAGCCGGGGGCTGAGACGCAGAAATCAAATTAACTCAGATCAGTGGAATCAAAGAAAGCCGAGAAAAGCATCTGTTTGGCCGAGAGGCTGAGTCTATCAAAAACAAACCAGAACAAACCCCCAACCACCCCCGCCGGAGCCGCAGCGCCCCGGGAGCCCCAGGCCGGCGGAGGGCTCCGGGTGACCGCTGCTCACGGCTGGCTGCTGGGCTGGGCACAGCAAGGTCTGACCCATAATTGCAGCAGACCCGCAGCAGGTTTCCAGGGGCTTCTGAGCTCCCGCGCCGGGCAGCCTCCATCTGCTGCGGCCTGCCGCACCTCCCAGGGGGGCTGGGGCTGATTTTTCAGTCAATTAGCGGAGGCCTGCTTTTGTTCGGCCCCGCACGCCCTGGGCTCTGTGTCCCCCGGAGCTGGCCTTCAGATGGGGTGGGTTTGGAGAAGCATATTGTGTTGGTTTTTTCCATGACCTTGTGACACCGTTGGGCAAACCTTATCTCAATCATCTTGGCGACTTGCTAAAAAGCCGGCCAAGCTTCCCTTTCTCTGTTGCTCTGTGTGTGTGTGTGTGTGTGTGTGTGTGTGTGTGTGTGTGTGTGTGTGTGTTGGGTTGGGGGATGCCATGAATGAGCTGTTTTAAATACACCACAGATTTGAGTTTTGCGCCCCTATACGTCTGGCCTCAAGTATATTTATTTATTCTTTTTTTTAAAATCAGTTGCCTTAACGAGGACAAGGCAAGGGTTGAATTGATGTAGAAAGAGATTTATTAGGTAAAACAGACTTTATTCCCCTGAACCCTGCCAGGGGTGGTTTAATCTCCATCCATCTTGCGGGGATCGCTGTCGTAGGCTTAGAGAGTTCTGGACAAGAGGTATCTATGATTATAAAACCTCAGTCTGTGAACCTTCGTCACTCCTGACTCAGTTTCCCTGGGCGAGGCGGGAGAGATGGCTTGGAAAGCGGTGGGTTTGCAGGAGGGGCCCCCTACGGTCCTGACAGCGGCTGGGAGGGGCTTTGGGTCTTGGTCCTCCCGGCACCTCCTGCATCATGAATGGGGGGCCCCGGGGAGCACCCCACTTCCCTCCTGCCTGCAGAGGCCAGGAGCCCAGCAGCCCTTGTCGGGCCCACTCTCTCCACCGTCCCTCTCTTCCCCAAGCTGGGAAAGCATCCCCAGCTCCACATGTGAGGTTGTGACTAACCCAGCTGCCCCGCAGGTATGAGATCTGCAGTCCTATCATTGGGGGATCTGGCAATGACCTTGACTCCTTCTGATGGGGCTTCCCTGGTGGCTCAGCTGGTAAAGAATACGCCTGCAATGCGGGAGACCTGGGTTCAATCCCTGGGTGGGGAAGATCCCCTGGAGAAGAGAAAGGCTACCCACTCCAGTATCCTGGCCTGGAGAATTCCATGGACTGTATAGTCCATGGGGTAGCAAAGAGTCGGACACGACTGAGCGACCTTCACTTCACTTGACTCCTTCTGAACTCAACACACACAGCCAGCAGCAGGCTTTTCTGTTAGGGCTCGTGACTCGGAATCACACGTTGTTTCACCTTTTCCTCCAAAATGAAATGGTCTTGGCTTTCTTTGATAATTAAAAATGTTAGAAGTCCCATTACAGGGCATGGCTTCCCAATTTTCAAAGAAAACATTTGTAAGAATATCTGCTTCCCCCCAGCACCGAGGGCACTTGACCCTCCCAGCCCCAGACAGGGTGCAGTCGCTTCCCTGAGTGTCCTTTGATAAGATGTGCTGGGGCGGAGGCCCACGGGGGGCCTTCCAGAGTGCCCCCCGGCTTCCCCCTGCCCACCCCTTTGAGGTTCCCAGGCCCCCGGGGTGAGCTTCCGAGAGGCCCAGCCTCCCCATCCTGCCCATCACCTTCTGCCGCCTCTCCCGGGGTATCCCTGCCTTATCATCTGCCCAGCCTCTCACCTCTATCCTTCTGCAGTTAACAAACACACCTTTTTCTCAGTGTCAAGCGATCAAATATTCAGCCCATCTGAGCTGGGGTTAACGGATTTCTGAAAATTTTATTGCGTGACAGCCTGTCCGGCGTAATCCCCTCAGCTGTCTCGGGTTCCGGGGCAGAAATGATCTGGTGTGTCACTCTAATAGTCTAGAATTACACTTGTATCCCTGTCCCTGGCATCTGGGGCTGTGTCTACCCCTAGGCCAGCTCCCTCTCTTCCACGTCTCTTAAAAGGCTACCAGTTGGCCCAGCCGGCTCCGACCGGAGTGTGCCCTCCTTCCGGAGCGGCGACAGAGGGGCCCCCAGGGGCCTGACCGCGGTGGCCAGCCAGGGCGCCCTTTACCGCTAACGAGAGGGGCCGCCCCCCAGAGCGGGGGGCAAGCCTGCACTTAATTACACAGTCTCCGTCTCAAGTGCCTGCTCACGAGGCTTCAGCTGTGCGGGTCCTCGGAGGTCTCCCTCCGCCCTGACCCAGCGTATTGATCGCCGGACAGTCGATGGGCTGCAGGGCTTGGGCGGACCTTGAAGGGGAAGACCCAGCCGGTGGCATGGGGAGGGGTTGCCAGGGAGGGCCACGGAGGGGACCCCCAGGACGGTCGCTGCCAAAAGCCATTCAGACAAACTGGGCGGTGGGCTAGGGACAGGATCCTGTCACGTCCAGCTTTTATCTAAAAAAAATAATAATAATCACACACATGAACTTACCTATAAAACAAAAACAGTCCCACAGACATCAAGAGCAGCGTTGGGGTTATCCAAGAGAGAGGAGGGATGAATTAGGAGTTTAGGATTAACAGATACACACTCAGTTCAGTTCAGTTCAGTCGCTCGGTCTTGTCCGACTCTTTGTGACCCCATGGATTGCAGCACGCCAGGCCTCCCTGTCCATCACCAACTCCTAGAGTTTACTCAATCTCACATCCATTGAGTCAGTGATGCCATCCAACCATCTCATCCTCTGTCGTCCCCTTCTCCTCCTGCCTTCAGTCTTTCCCAGCATCAGGGTCTTTTCCAGTGAGTCAGCTCTTCGCATCACGTGGCCAAAGTGTTGGAGTTTCTGCTTCAACGTTGGTCCTATACACTATATGCTATATATTATATAGTGTATACTATATATCACTCCTATATGCTAGTGTATGTAGGACGGATGAACAAGGGCCTACTGTAGGAGAGAGAACTACTCAATACCCTGTGATAAAGCACCATGGGAAATAACCTGAAAAGGCTTGTGTGTGTGTGTGTGTGTGTGAATATAACTGAATGACTTTGATGTACACCTGAAACTAACGCAATATTGCAAACCAACTCTGTTTCAATTAAAAACAATAATAATTGGGCGGGAGGGGAAGTGGGCAACATAGAAGCAGCCCACTCCCTCAGGAAATGAAGAGGAGATGTTCAGAGAGGGAGTGGAGCCCAGGCAGGTGATGGCGCCGTCTGCAGGAAGGAGGGCCGGCAGTGGGCACGCCCGGCGTCTGACGCTGGCATAGGCGGCACCTGCCGTGGGGGCGGGGAGAGCCTCGCGGCTGCAGCTCTGGTGTCACAGGTGAAGATAAGCACAGGGTCAGCTGGCCGAGGACACTGGGCTCCGCCTCTCGCCCTTCGTCATGGGTCCTTCCGGCTCCTTTTTGGAGGGTCACCTCTGCGTCCCTCTCCAGGAAAGCCTGGACTCCGCTAAAAATCACTGTTGGGTGTACTGTGTCCTTCTGAGCAAACCCACAGTCGTTCTCACCAAGAGGCTGTCCCTGGACCTGAGGATCATGGGCTAGCTGTCCTAACAGACCAGGGAAGGCTGTAGCTGGCCAAGAAGCTGGCCCCGAGGGTGGCGAGCCACCCTGGGCATCCTCCTTGGTGTTAGGAGAGACTGTCCATCTGGGTGACCGTTTGCAGCTCGAGTTCACGTTTCAGCAGGTTCTCAGGGTCAGCGGGACCTCTCTTCACGAGAAGCCGTCACGTTTGGGTTACTGCCCTTGGAGCTGCCTTCTGCTGCCTGCGTCTCTGCAGCCGCGGCTCCGCGATGTTTGCTCTGCGGTCTCATCCTCGGCTCGTTCTGCCTGTGGGGGTTTCTGCAGGTTCTCAACGACCCTCAGATCAGATACGCCACTCCCATCCTCTGCTCCTACGTCCATAAACGTGCAGGTCGTCCTCTGGAAAGTCAGCCTCAGTCCAGACTGGCCTCAGTGCCTGCCTTTGATTCAGGAGCCTGTGAAGGTGTGCTGTCTGGGGACACTGTGAGCTGTATGAAGCCAGTGCTGGTGTTTGCTAGAGCCTGTTGGTTCAACCAGTGGACGGCATCACCGATTCAATGGACATGAACTTGGACAATCTCCGAGAGATGGGGAGGGCCAGGGATGCCGGGCATGCTGTCATCCGTGGGGTCACAACGAGTTGGACACAACTTAGCGACCCAACAGCAGCAACTTGATTCCACAAAACAAAGGCAAAGGTAAAGACATAAACGAAAGCAACAAAGTAACAGCAAAATGCTTTTGCAGGGCTGGAGCCACTCCAAGGTCAGCATTTGGCGATGAAGTCTGAGCGCCTGCTCTGTGACTCTCTCTGTCTTGGTGGTGGGGGCTGCATGCTTGAAACAGATTTTTCTTTTCATGGAAATAAAACTCACGTAACATAAAATTAGCCACTTAAAAATGCACACAATCCAGTGGCATTTTGTACATTCAAGTACAAAATGTTGTTTATTCACCACCTAGTTCCAGTCACATGTTGTATAATCACCATCTAGTTCCACCAAGTTCCAAAGCTTTTTTTCATCTCCCCCAAATAAAATCCCACACCCACCAAGCCATTTCTCATCCCCCTCCCCCAGTCCCCTGGCAAGGACTCACCTGCCTTCTGTTTTTATGGATTTACTTGGATATAAAAGGAATCACACAGTATGCGCCTTGCTGTGTCTTGCTGCCTTCACTTAGCATCCTGTCTTTGAGGTTTGTCTGCTTTGTGGCATGTTTCAATGCAGTATCCCTTTTTATGGCTGCATAATATTCCAATGTATGGATATACTACATTTTGCTTATTCATCAGTTAAGGGCCATTTGGGTTGCTTCCCCATTTTGGCTGTTGTAAATATTGTTGCCACAAATGTCTGTTTACCTGATGCTGGGAAAGACTGAAGGCAGGGGAGAAGGGGATGACAGAGGATGAGATGGTTGGATGGCATCACTGACTCCATGGACATGACTTTGAGCCAGCTCTGGGAGCTGGTGAAGGACAGGGAAGCCTGGCGTGCTGCAGTTCATGGGGTTGCAAAGAGTCGGGCATGACTGAGAGACTGAACTGAAACGTCTGGGTACATATATTTGACTAAATGTTTTCAACTCTTTTGGGTGTATATCTAGCAATTGAAGTCCTAGGTCATGTGGTAATTCTACATTTAATTTTTTGAGGAACCTGGAGTAGAATATTGATCAACTCATATCTGCCAGCCCTGAATAAGGACGAACTTGCCCATTGATTCTCCTGACGCTTTGAGGTTAGTGGATGATCCCAGCCTGTGGGCTGCCCAGGTACTGAGTGGGTATGGCTGCTTGCTTTATCTGGTATCAGCAGGGTTAGTGAGGGGATCTCTGGTTCACTGCAGGATGAAATTCCATCACTGTAGTCTTAGGGGCCTGAGAGAATAATTGTTTGAGCAGTGGCATGTTCATCACCTCCTTATGGTGGCGCTATACGAGCGGTGTGACAGGGTAGGGTCATGGGTGGGCTCCTTATGGCTTGTGCATCCCTAGGAGCTGGTGTGGCCACGTTTGAGAATATGTAGGATATAGACCGACAGGACAAACATACAGGGATACTTACTCTTATGATGCTGTTCATTCAAATTCATCTTAAATCTGAATAGTGCCACATTCTAGACGTTTGTGCATAAAGCATGATTGCTCACACTTTTGAAATAAAAGATTTGTAATTAATATTTTGCATTATGTTTTAATTTTTGACCTGGCCTGGATGTCAGGCCAGTCTGCAAGGTCCTTTGGTATAGCTGTTCAATCGGAATTCAAGTTCGAGTTATTCACCCAATCCCACGAGTCCTGAGGTCAGGAAGGCAGGACTTCCCAGTACTGTGCACATCGACACCCCTTCGGCTTCGGGAATGCTGTCCACCTCTCCCGGGATGACACACAGCCTCACACTGTGGTCCTTCAGCCACTTAAACATTTACCACCGTCTGAAGCATTTTGCATAGTGGTTTATTTGGGTTATTCCTCCCCATGGATGGAATAATACCACTGTTTATCATAAAAGTTGCAACTCTAGCCCATGTCATCTCTCGTGGTGTGCTTAAACAGGTGTCTGTAAAATGTAAACCTTCATGCTGAAGGTGCTCCACCAGCACGTCGGCTGAGCTGCTCGCACAGACGCTGGAGCGAGCCCGCTGCTCTGGGGCTGTGCCCTGTGTGAGCAAGGCCAGCGTCCTCTGCAGGAAAAGAAAGCGATGAGCTACACACGAGGTGTGAGAACACTGCCACGCGGATGACTTCTAACCAACACGCTGAACTTCCGCGTCCACCTGCACCCCCGCCCTGCCCACACGTCCCCTCGGATGGGTCCTGCCTGGTCCAGCGTCGCTGTTGAGACTGCTCAAGAGTTGCTTCCGGTTGTCCTGGAGTTGTGCGTTGTTTCATCCACAGCACATCATCTGGACAAGCATTTCTCTGTGGAGGGTGTGCTTTTATCTTAATAAGGCATTCACTTAGTTTTGGCTGTGCGGGGTCTTTGGTGCTCTGCGAGGGCTTTCTCTAACTGTGTTGAGTGCGTCTCTGGTTGTGGTTGCCCAGGCTTCTCACTGCGGTATCTTCTCTTGTTGCGGAGCATCGGCTGTAGGCCTGTGGTTGTCAGTGGTTGAGGCACATGGGTTTAGTTGCTCCCTGACATATGGGATCTTTCCGGACCAGGGCTTGAACCCATGTCCCCTGCCCTGGCAAGTGGATTCTTAACCACTGGACCACCAGGGCAGTCCTCCCTGGCGGGTATTTTTGATTGTGGACAAAATTTCGGATTTAAGATGGATGAAAGGAAAGATTGAGCTGTCTGATGGAAGGGGTATGCTTGTGTGCCTGTGTGTCTGCAAGGGAAAAGAACAATGTCTAGAATCATGGAGCTGACTTTCAGAAGCTCTCCCATGGGCAGAGTCATTTCCCGTTGTCACTTGAGCATTGTCACTAGGATTTGGGTGCTGTTGGTCAGTGGAAGCACCCTGATATCACTGCATCCTCAGCCACTGAGAATGGGGACCTGGCACAAATGTGCTCTGAGTCAGTGATGAGTGAGCAAATGAGTTGTAAATGAATGAAATGCATTTGAAACACAAGACACACGTGTCAGCAAGTAACACAAGATGTTGGTTCTTGAAAGCGGCCTCTGCATCTCACTGCTTAACTTAGGCAATAATCAAAGCCCAGTTACTGGTAAACCCTGGTCAGCCTTAGGCATCGTGATCACTGATGAAGACTCATTGATGAGCAGTCAGAGTAGTGACAACGAGATGAATTGGCTGCTCTACTCAAATTTTTTATTCAGTTTTATAAGAACATTAAACTAAAATACGACAGAGGATGAGATGGTTGGATGGCATCACTGACTCGATGGACATGAGTTTGAGCAAACTCTGGGAGTTGGTGATGGACAGGGAACCCTGGCGTGTTGCAGTTCATGGGGTTGCAAAAAGTTGGACACAACTAAGCAACTGACCTGAACTGAAATTAAAATATAGGGTTAAATTTATTCCTTCATTTTTAGGAAATTTATAATTTGTGTGTGTGTGTCTTTTGAGGATTTAAAAAAATTGAAGTATTTTTTCATAGCTCAGAGCTAATTCAGGAGACTTCGATCCATGGGTTGGGGAGATCCCCTGGAGAAGCAAATGGCAACCCACTTCAGTATTCTGATAATCCCATGGACACAGGAGCCTGGTGGGCTATAGTCCACGGTGTTACAAAAGAGTTGGACATGGCTTGGCAACTAAACAGCCACCACCATCTAAACTAAACTAAACTAAACTAAACTAAACCACCACCATCTAGTTAATTTACAATGCTGTGTTAATTTCAAGTGTACAGCAAAGTGATTCAATGATGCACATGTGTATCTTTTCCTAAGGAAACTTTAAAAAAAAGGCTCGTGATCCTCCTCCAAGTGTGATTTGGCTCTCCTGTGGGAGCCGCAGGCCATCCCCAGCACCGAGGGGCGTACAGGTCACCCCTGGGCGAGCGTGTGGGGGCTGCTTGCCCTGCCGACCTTGGGCGGGACTGCATACGGAGTCATCACGGAGCAACTGAAGGTGCGCCGCCGAGAAACGTGCCGTCCAGAAACAAAACATGGAAGCGACAAGATTTCCACAGCGGGCGGGGTCAGTCTCAGACAGAATTGCCAGAATTATCATAGTCCTTTTGGGGAAAATTCATATATATATTTTTTTCAATTTCAATTTAATCAGATTTTATTTTATTTTTTCATTTATTTTTATTAGTTGGAGGCTAATTACTTTACAATATTGAAGTGGTTTTTGCCATATATTTGACATTCATATTTTAATCACAATTTTTTTTGGAAACCTGCTACTATGTAAAAATGACGGGGAGGTTCCATGAGATTAGGAAGAGAAGAAGACTGTATGAAGCTCCCTGTTTCAGCTCCTCCTTCCTGTTGGTTTTATTAGGATGATTTCAGCATTTTATGTTCACTTTAAAATGACCCTGGCTTGGGAATGATTTTGTTTCAAAGGGGAAAGGTGAGGGGGAGGGTACGTTAGGAGTTTGGGATTAACATATACACGCTATTAAATATAAAATAGGTAACTAAGGCCCTACTATACAGCACAGGGAACTCTGCTCAACACTCCTCAACGACCTAATGGGAAAAGAGTCTGAAAAAGAGCAGAGACACATGCGTGTGTGACTGAATCACTTCGCCACACACCTGAAGGTAACGCAGCAGCATGAGCCAGCTGCGCGCGTGTGTGCCAAGTAACTGCCGTCGTGTCCGAGGCTTTGAGACCCTGTGGGCTGTAGCTCCCCAGGCTCCTCTGCCCACGGGACCCTCCAGGCAACAATGCTGAAGAGGGTTGCCACCCTCTCCTACGGGGAATCTTCCTGACTCAGAGATCGAACCTGCATCTCCCGCATTGGCTGCTGGGTGTTTTACCAGTAGCGTCACCTGGAAAGCCCAACTATACTCCAATGTAAAGTTAAGATTAAATAACAAAACAACACAAACAAAATGCACGTTGCTCTCAGACTCAGACTCGTGTGGCAATCACAGAGCGGGAGAATCAAAGGGCCGAGCATAGCACAGGACAAGGCACTCTATGAGGGGGGACGTATGCTGACGCCTGTGCCTGGTTGTGTGCCTGTGTGTGTCTGCATGGGTGTACCTGCACGTGGGTGCATGGGCGCCTGTGTGTGTCTGCATGTGTGTACCTGCACGTGGGTGAATGGGTGCCTGTGTGTGCGCCTGTGTGTACCTGCATGTGGGTGCATGGGCGCCTGTGTGTGTCTGCATGTGTGTACCTGCATGTGGGTGCATGGGTGCCTGTGTGTCTGTGCCTGTGTGTACCTGCATGTGGGTGCATGGGCGCCTGTGTGTGTCTGCATGGGTGTACCTGCACGTGGGTGCATGGGTGCCTGTGTGTCTGTGCCTGTGTGTACCAGCATGTGGGTGCATGGGCACCTGTGTGTGTCTGCATGTGTGTACCTGCACGTGGGTGCATGGGCGCCTGTGTGTGTCTGCATGTGGGTACATGGGCGCCTGTGTGTGTGTGCATGCATGTATCAGCATGTGGGTGCATGGGCGCCTGTGTGTGTGCCTGTGTGTACCAGCAAGTGGGTACATGGGCACCTGTGTGTGTGTGCATGCATGTATCAGCATGTGGGTGCGTGGGCGCCTGTGTGTGTGCACGTATGTACCAGCATGTGGGTGTGTGTGTGCCTGTGTGTCTGCATGTGTGTAGCTGCATGTGGTTCATGGGTGCCTGTGTGTGTGTGCCTGTGTGTATCTGCATGTGGGTGTGTGTGTCTGCAAGTGTGTGCATGTTTTGTGTGTGCCTGTGTGTGTCTGATTGTGTGTACCTGCATGTAGGTATCTGTGTGTTCAAGCATGTGTGTGTTAATGTGTGCGCATGTGTGTTTCTGCATGTGTGCATGTGTCTGCATGTGTACGCCTGCCTGTGTGTGCATGTGGGGGGCATTGATGACCCACAGAGTGGAGAACAACAATAGAGGAGTTTGCCTAGGATTGGATGGAGTGATTTATATCTTAATCTGAACATCAGTGGAGACCACTGCTATGGACTGAATTGCTTCCCCTCAAATGCATGTTGAGGTCCTGACACCCCATGGAAATAAGGTCTTTAAGGAGGTCATTAAGGCTAAATAAAGTCACACGTGTGGAGCTGTGATCCTCTAGGATTAGCATCCCGACATCTGAACCTGTGAAGAGACCTTGATTGCAGGTCATGTGTTTTTACGATACCAACCAAACTCTTGTGGGTTTTAAAACAGTATTGGTGGCCACAGAAGAGAATGGAAAATGAGAGCCTGTGACAATTGACACTGATTGTTTTTCAGTTTTAAAAGAAGGCATTAATACTATAGAAGATGAAGCTTTTCTTACAATTAATTCATTGGAAGTTGTGAATTAAATTAATTGTTCATTATACAAATATTTTGAAAGAGTTTCATAAACTATCTAGTTCCTAGACTATACTGCATAGTCAAAATGACAATGAAAAAATATTAAAGAGAGAAAAATAAGTCAGCTTTATTCAACACACACTTGAAAGCTGCATAGACCCTTTTGAAAGTGTTCAAAATAAACTGCCATTTCAGGCACATGGTAATTAAGGAGGAAATATAATTTGTATTCTATGCTGAGGAGTGTGAATCTGGATTTTCTTTGTATTTTTTCAGTTACCTTATGAAGTAAAGGGATTTATGTCTCTAGCAGTTGGGGGAAAATGACAATTATTGGAAGAGAAAATGATGCTGTAAAGTTTTTTAATTAAAAACATCTACCTTCAAAATCCACTGAAAAGGATAATAAACTGACCAGACGAAACCTCCCACGTAACTCCAGAGTGATACACTCTGTCCCCTTCCTGAGGCCAAGCGCTGTGTGCGTGAGTGATGGATGGGAGAGGTGACTGTGACTTCGATGGTGAGGACATACACTCCAGGCAGGAGGATGCCGTGTGACTGAGGGTGGACACGTGAGAAAAGCTGTAACTGTTGGTAACAAGCGGACACAGGACACGACACTCGGAACACGGAGGCTCACGGGAGGGTTTCTCAGGCAGCCCTCCGCGCGTGCCACGGAGAAGCCAGGGCTGGAACACGGCGCTGACCAAGGTCCACGCCAGCCACGGTGATGGGCTGGGAGCGGGCGCCCTCGGGGATCCAAGTTCACAGCAGGCATGGAGCAGGCCAGGTCGGGGGCTGAAACCTTCTCACCAGCTGCAAAGGAGCTTGTGAAGAGATGAGTTGGAGGACAGCTAACCGAGCCATCAGGTTATGTTTCATTGCGGTGCTTTACCCACTCTGATTTGAAAACCAAGAAAGGAGCTCATCAGCCTCCGTGTTCCTCCATGTCAACGACGTCCATTTCACTGCTGAAGCAGACGGGTCCTGAAGTCACCCCAGCCTTTCTCAGCTCCTGTTTTCCTAAATCATGATTCAGCCAGTTGGGTAGATGGGGTTGGCACTGGGGAGTGCTGGGTGGAGGTGGGTTATGAGAATACCTGCAAGTGGCTTCCCCCAGTGACTCAGCGGGTAAAGAATCCACCTGCAATGCAAGAGACACAAGTTCAATCCCTGGGTCAGGAAGATCCCCTGGGGAAGGAAGTGGCAACCCACTCCAGTATTCTTGGCGGGGAAAGCCCATGGACAGAGGAGCCTGGCGGGGTACAGTCCATGGGGTGACAAAGAGTTGGACATGACTTAGTAACTAAATAACAGTGAAAATGCAATAGGTTTTGGGTATGAACTTTGACCTCCAAAGAGTCACATGCTGATTTCGATAGTTCATTTGTAGATGCTTTTGTATTTTTTGAGCCACCTGGAAAATGACTTTTCAATTGAACACCTTGAAAATGACTCTTTTCCTTCTTCCTTCCCATCTTTTAACATTTTAATCTCATTTCCTTTTATTATTGACCTGGTTGGGATCTCCAGGATCATGTGGAATATGAGGGTAATAGTGGACATAACTGTCTCTTTCCTCACCTCAGAGAAAAAGTGTTTAATAATTTACCATTAGGGATTGTGTTTCCTTTTGATGTTTTATAGATTCTTCTTACAAGATTGAGGAAGCTCCATTCTATTCTAAATTAGGTGAGATATTTTTATTTTATTTCATTTCACTTTTTATTGAATTCTAATAGCTTTTTACATGTATTCAGTTGATCAGATGCTTTTTATTTTCCCCTTTTTGCTGGTGAGACAAATTACATTGTTTGATGTTCAGATATTAAATCAACCTTGCATTCTTGGAATAAACTTCATTTGGTCATAATGTATTACCCATTACATCATTGAATTAAATTTGCTTATAATTTGTTTAGTATTATTATGTTTGAGCTCATGAGATACACTGGCTTCTAATTTTCTTTTCCTACAGTGTCTTTGACAAGTTTTAGTGTCAGGTTTATGTTGAACTCACAAAAGAGGTTGAATGAGATTTCTCTTTCTTTATTTTCCATACAATTTTGTATAAATGTGATACTATTTTCTTCTTAAATAAGTAGAAGAATTTTTCAGTAAGAACATTGGGCCCTATAGCATTTTCTATGTGGATTTTGAAATTATGCGGTCAGTTAAAATGCATACATAGGAATATGTTTTTTTCTATTTTTTGTTTTTATTTTGGTAAATTGTGCTTTTTAACTAACCATTCATTTACTTTTCTTCTAGTTTTATTGAGATATAATTGACATATAGCACTGTATAAGTTTAAGACGTACAGCATAATGACTGACTTACATACATCATGAAAATTTACCACAGTAAGTTTAGTGAACATCCATCATCTCATATAGACACACAATTAAAACACTGGGAAAAAAAGTTTCTCTTGTGATAAGAACTCTTAAGATTTGCTCTCTTATCAACATTCATATATAACATATGTCAGTATTGGCTAAATCTGTTGTGTGTACATTACACGTCTAGTACATATTTATCTCATAAGTTAAATAAGTTTTAACTTATTTAAATAAACGTGGAAATTTCTACCTGTTGACTGCCCTCATCCAATTCCTCCTCCCCCCACCCCCTGCATCTGGTAACCACAAAATCCATCTCTTTTCTATGCATTTTTATTCATTTTTTGAAAAATAATTGACCTAAAATACTATATTAGTTCCTGTTATGTAACATAGTGATTTGATATTTCTATCCATTTCAAAATGACCTTCTTGATAAAGCTAGTTACAATATGTCACTGTATAAAGTTATTGCTTAGTTATTGACTGTATTCCCCACACTGTACATTTCACACTCCTGACTCACTTATTTTGCAGCTGGAAATCTGTATATCTTAATCTCCCTCATGTATTTTTCTCTTCTCCCCGCACCCTTCCCTCTGGCAACCACCTGCTTGTCTTCTGAATCTGTAACTGTTTTGTTATGTTGCTCATTTCTTTTGTTTTTTAGGACCCATAAGTAAGCAAAATCATACAATAGTCATCTTCCTCTGTCTAACTTATTTCACTTAGCATAAGATCTTCAAGGCCATGTTGTTACAAATGGCAGCATTTCATTTGTTTTAAGGCTGAGTAATATTCCATTGTGTATCTGCACCACACCTTCTTTATCCATTCATCTACTGATGGGCATTTAGATTGCTTCCATATCTTGGCTATCATAAATCCTGCTACCACAGACATAGGAGTGTATATAAATTTTCTGATTAGTATTTTTGTTTTCTTCAGATAAATACCCAGGAGTGGAATTGCTGGGTCATATGGAAATTCTGTTTTCAATTTCTTGAGGGATTTTCAGATTAGTTGTGTTTTTTAGAGGAATTTGTTCATTTCCTCCAAGTTGTCAAATGCATTTGCATAAATATTTCATAATATCCTCTTATTATTATTGCATTTTTCTAATATCTAGGAAATCTGTAGTGCTAGCTCCTTTTTCATTTCTTATATTTATAATTTGGCTTTTCTCCTTTAAAAAATATGGTTTTATGGATTATGGATTTTGTTAATCTTCAAATAGCCACCTTTAGGTTTTATTGATTTACTCTGTTATATGCCAGTTTTCTATTTCATTGACTTTTGCTTGTTTCTTTAATTTAATTAATCTATATATTCTAGATATGTTAGTTGGTACAATAGCTCACACCATTAATTTTCTGCATGTGATTTTCTCTTATGTATGTATTTGAAACGATCAATTTCTCTTTCTGTTTAGCACATGCAAAATGTTTTGTTAATGTACACATTTCAATTAAAAATATTTTGACTTTTCCACTTTTCCACTGATTTCTTCTTTGATCCATACATTATTTAGAAAAGTTTTGCTTAATTTTAAATAATTGTGGACTTTTTGGTTATATTTTAGCTATTGATTTCTAGTTTATTTCCACTGTTTTCAAGTGGCTTAAGTGGATGCTTTCAGTCCTCTGAAATGTGTTGACCCTTGCTTTACGGCCCAGAGTATGGTCTGTTTAGGAAGATCTCCCACATGGACTTAAAAAGAAAGTTTTCCAGAAGTTGTTAAGCTTAGAGAGAATATTAGCTAGGCTAAGTTGTTTCACTGGATTATTCAAACCTCCATTGTACTAATTTTTTGGTTTTATTGTTGTATCAACCAATGAGAAATGTGTTAAAATTTACAAATCAAATGGCATATTTATACTTTTCTCCATTGAGTTGCATCAGTTTTTGTGTTAAATAATTTGAAGCTAGCTTTCAGGAAATGAGGAATTTAAAGCTGTTGGGTGTTCCTGTGAGCCTGACCTATTACCTGGAAATATGTCTCTTGGCTTCTGGTAAAATTTTGCTTCATGAAATTTTCTTTGTCTATTTTTAGTGGTCCTACATCAATTTATTTCCCTTAATACATAGGATATGTCTTCCTCTATTTTTTTCAATGTCAACATAACTGTGTTTGTTTGTATAATTAAAGTGTGTTTTTTGATGAAGAACATATATCTGCATCTTGTTTCTTTTTAATTAAACTTAGTTTTTTTCTTTTAAATAAGATCTAGTACATGCATATTAGAAACAATGATTGATATAGCTGGGCCTAAATCTACCATCTTATTACTTATTTCTAGTTTGCCTATTTGTTTCTTTATTCCTCTTATTTATTTTCTTTTGTGTTTAATCAAATATTCCTGCTTCATTTATTCTCCTTTATCATCTATTAAGTTATATAGCCATATATAACTTTTTATATTTCAATATGCATTTTTGAGTTAGTTTTTGTTTTTATAAAATCCTAAATAATATGAGAAGCTTTCAACAATTTAACATCATGTACCAATGTCCTCCTTTAAAAAGAAAAAAAAAAACTCTTACTGTATATTTTTACTTGTATATATGTATAACAACCACCCACAAAATATTATTATTTTTGTCTAAAACATTCAACCTTCTTTTATTTTTTTTAGTATCAAAAGGTATCTTCACTGTCTCTGTCAATTTCTATTTTTTTTAGCAAAATCTTCTCTTTTCCTTATGTTTGCCCCTCTTTATGCAATGTATTTTCCCCCTCCTCTTGTTACTTTTAAGATTTATTTCCTATTCTAGGATTTTGATTGAAACAATGTATTTTTCTGTTCAGTTCAGTTCAGTCGCTCAGTTGTGTCCAACTCTTTGCGACTCCATGAATCGCAGCATGCCAGGCCTCCCTGTCCATCACCAACTCCCAGAGTTTACACAAACTCATGCCCATCGAGTTGGTGATGCCATCCAGCCATCTCATCCTCTGTCATCCCCTTCTCCTCCTGCCCCCAATCTTTCCCAGCATCAGGGTCTTTTCCAATGAGTCAACTCTTCACATAAGGTGACCAAAGTATTGGAGTTTCAGCTTCAGTATCAGTCCTTCCAGTGAACACCCAGGACTGATCTCCTTTAGGATGGACTGGTTGGATCTCCTTGCAGTCCAAGGGACTCTCAAGGGCCTTCTCCAACCCACAGTTCAAAAGCATCAATTCTTCGGCGCTCAGCTTTCTTCACAGTCCAGATCTCACATCCATACATGACCACTGGAAAAACCGTAGCCTTGACCAGTTTGGTTCTCATCAAATGTAGAACAATTTGACTACTGTATTTTCAAGTATTTTCTTCATTATTTCTTATTTCTGAGGCTTTATATATATATATATATATGTGTGTATATATATATATATATATATATACTTGATACTGTTACCCCACAGATTACCCTACTATATCCATTTTATTTTAGTCTTTTTAGTCTATTTGCTTCATGTTGTATAGTTTCTATCACTATGTCTTCAAGTTCATGGACTTTTCTTTTGCAGTACCACTTATGCTGGTATTTAAACCCAGCATCTTTATTATCCAGATGATTTTCTATCTGCGACAGTTCCATCTGTCTTTTAGAGACATTCTATTGATCTATCTCACTTATGTTTTCTTTTACTTTTGTGATCACATTTTTTATAACTGCTTCAAACTCATTTGTCTTCGAGCTCCATCATATGTGTCACTTCTGAGTTCGTTGCATTGACAACTTAGTATCCTAATTAGCAGGCATATTTTCCAATTTCTTTATTTATCTGGTGATTATCTATAGATTGTCAGATATTAATTTTTTTTGGATTGCTGGATTTTATTGTATTCCTTTAAATCGTTTTGAATTTGCTTCTGGTACCCAGTTAAATATGAAATCGGTTAGATCCTTCTGAGACTTGTTGGATTTTGGGGGGCATTGGGGGCTGTATTGCTGATCCCGTTCATGAGCCAGTTGTCTTGCTATTCGTACTGTCCACGCTGTTCTCTAAACCCAGGGTGGGCAAGGTGCGAGCTAAAAGGCTGAAAGAAGCCGCAAGGAGCCATAGGCGCTGCAGACGTGTTTAATCTCTCCTGGATGATGCGGCAGCCACAGCGTGACAATGGTGGAGCCACAGTGGAGCCATAACATAGTCTCATAACATCACCATGATGTCGCTCCACTCTAGGCCCCATGCAGCGGCATCCAGGGCTTTCATGGTGAAGGCATACCGTACAAAGTAGCCCGTAAGCAAGTGGGCCCCTAGTGACAGGCACGGGCAGTGCAGTAGATGATCTCAGCTGTTAACATAGTCATTATTTACAAAACGTGGGGCGAGAGAGGCTGAACACACCATCTTGGCTGACTTTCTCTCTCCCTGCAGGGCGGCTGGTTAAGTCGTGTTCAGATGAGCTGCCTCCTCTGTTAGGTCAGCACTGTTACTGGGGTGATAACCCTGAGCATTCTCTCAAATGCCTTGTCCATTATGAGAGTTGCTGTTGGGAAAGAAACAATTCTTAGCCCCACATAAACTACAAAAAGTGTTCCACCTACTCCTTCCCAGTGAATAGCAAATTGATACAGTTTTCACTTACCCTAGTATAGTCTTCTGCATTGGTCCAGCCTGCATTGGACCTAGAGAAGAAAAAACACAGTGTTTATCGATTCACAACGGTGGTTCCTTCACTCTTTGCGAATGTAGATCATCTATTCTTAGTGTGTCCACAGCTCTCAGATATCTTCAAAATATGGCTTTCACTTTTATCATGTTATTTTTGGTAGTTATAAAGAAATACTAGCTTTCATGACTTACTACCATCTACCTAGAAAAATCAGATAATTCTTATACACTCAAGTCTGCTGAAAAAAAAAGAATTGTATTCAATACATAGATGTATCCTCCCCAAATGTGCCAGGTATTCACCAAGGTGAAGCCTATCTATTAATTCTCATAAAATAGCACTGCTAGTGAGGTACCCTGTTATATACTCTGGAGGAGTCAGTTTCTACCTTTGTAAAGCTTACAGTCTATCGAAACATTAAGAAAAAAAAAAGAGAGAGAGAAGATTTTTCCACTTTGGCTATGCCTGTAAAGCAGGGGAAACCATTCATGATATACCCAGTTAGAGACTGTGTCTGTCTGTTTGGTTGACAGACAGACACAAGGCTGGATACAGGGCATGGCCTTGATCTACAGATTGAAAGCTGCATGCTCTACAGGCTTAAGTAAGATGATATGGTCCTAGCTGCAGATTAATAAATGGGTGTATAGTTCCTAGGGAGTTTCCCAGATGGCACAGTGGTAAAGAATCCACCCATCAACGCAGGAGACACAAGAGATGCGGGTTTGATCCCTGGGTGGAGAAGATCCCCCGGAGGAGAGAATGGCAACCCGCTCCAGTATTCTTGCCTGGAGAATCCCAAGGACAGAGGAGCCTGACAGTCTGTGCATCACAGAGTCAGGCACGACTGAGCAATGGAGCTCACACAGTCCCCAGGAGCACCGGGAGACTGGCTGGTTTCATCCCGACATTCAGTTCAGCCTCTCGGTCGTGTCCGACTCTTTGAGACCACATGAACTGCAGAATGCCAGGCCTCCTAGTAAACTCCTGGAGTTTACTCAAACATGTCTATTGAGTCGGTGATATCATCCAATCATCTCATCCTCTGTCATCCCCTTCTCCTCCTGCCCTCAATCTTTCCCAGCATCGGGGTCTTCTCCAGTGAGTCAGCTCTTCGCATCAGGTGGCCAAAGTATTGGAGTTTCAGCTTCAGCATCAGTCCTTCCAATGAACACCCAGGACTGATTCCCTCTAGGATGGACTGGTTGGATCTCCTTTCAGTCCAAGGGACTCTCAAGAATCCTCTCCAACACCACAGTCTTGGCCATTGTAACTACCTAAATCACGTTACCCAGATTGTGACAGGTATGACCCAAGCTGTGGTCCTGTCTCGTCCTGTAAACACTCTGGAGCTCATTGTCCTCAGCAGGTATTCTCATTAGAGAATGGCTGTGACCTTGCTGACTCTGATCTGGTATGATCTTAATCACCCCAAGGGCTTTAGCGCCTTCCCAGAATGAGTATATCAGCTTGAGGCCAAAACCAAGGACCTTTGATCAGCTTCCACCACCACCCATGTCCTGAAGGGCTGACCTGGGAAACCAACCAGCCCTGACATTAGGTGAAGGTGTTTGAGTTTACGTCTCTGGAGGACAAGTGATAATTTCAATTTTATTTAATTGGAATGGTAGAGAGAATAATATAATCATGTTTTATTTCTACAAAATAATACTTTTCAATACCTCATTATGTATGCACACTTTACTAAGATTCCTGCCATGCTTTCCTTACTGTTTGCATTTCCTCCCCCCTTGGAAATTTACACAATTTATTTTTATAACATTTTAATGTAAAACTAATATCATATTGTAGGCAAGACTTCATAGTTTATATAATTTCCTTGGATTTATTGCTTGCAGTTCTATGTATAAATCTTGGCACTATCATAAATTAGAAATTGCTTCTCTACCTTGTCCATTATATTTATAGATAGGGTCATAATTACCAAAGTATTCATTTTCAAAGTCTCTTGGTTTGAGTCCAATCTCATTTATTATGGTCGCCTTCGTTCTGTAATGCTGTTTATTAGCTGGTGCCAGTCAATGTGATAATACACATGCCGCGCCGCAGCCAAGTGGTAGAGCAGATATGAAATTCTGTGAGTCACATCTTTCCTGTCTTGTCAGTTGTCTGTGAATGAAACTAATTGAAGAATTTTTTTTTGGTATGTGTTTATAAGAGGCACATATCTGCCATGGTCTGGACCGAGAAATAGCTCAGCAACTTGATTGTATAGAGAATGCTGTTGACATAGAGTAAATCTTGCTTGTTCATTTGTAGGATAAGATTAGCCTTTTGGCCCTTGGTTTACGGAGCCCTTAGCTTCCTTGGGGGTGGCCCAGGGGAGGACTCTCGGAATCTGGACGTTTCTTCCCGTATCACGTGGGGCAAGAGCGGCTGCGATTTCTGTCCTCTGTACTGGGTTCCTGTGTGCTAAATTGTCCGACTCTTTGCGACCCTGTGGACTGCAGCCCGCCAGGCTCCTCTGTCCATGGCATTCTCCAGGCAAGAGTGCTGGAGTGGGTTGCCATGCCATCCTCCAGGGGATCTTCCCGACCCCAGGATGGAATTCATGTCTCTTACATCCGCTGCATTGGCAAATGGGTTCTTTACCACTAGTGCCGCCTGGGAAGCCTGGGTATCGATTCATAATTATGTTTGGATAAATGTTTCTAGAGGTCTGAAGAGTCTCTGATGTCATGAGGCAACTACTCCGATGGATGAATGTGGCAGAAAGAATAGTTGAGTCACGAGCCATGAAGCCCTTTGCCTAGATGTGTGGTGCACTCAGGGTGAGGGTGAGTGGAAGGGGCCTCTTCGTGAGTCAGCTCATCCTGCAAAGCCCTTCTTCTGGGGAAGCAACAGGGACTAAGGAAAGGTTCCTAGTCTCAACAACGTGATGCTTTAGAGAAAGGACAGACCCCAGACCCCTGTCAGGCTGGAGAAAGCAGAGGTGATGTGGGAATTCAGGGGAAGACCCCTGACTCAATGTCCATGGTGCTGGGGGCAGGAGGAGGGCCACAGGCTCCCAGCTGAACTACGGTAGAAGCTGCAGTGGACTTCTTAGCTTAGGATGCCAAGTTCTTCTTTCACAAGGCCCCAGATGACTACAGACACACCTGCCCATTATTTCTGCCCTAAGGTGAATGCTTGCGACTCGAGGGCACACCTCTGCCTACCTCTTCCTCCCCCGTGTGACAAACCCAAGTGTCTCCAGGCACGGCACCATGTCCCCAGGGGTGGCAAGGTCATCCAAGGTGGAGAACCATTGATCTCAGATGAGGTACTAATTAAGGACAGGTGTCCAGGGCCAATATATAGAAAGAGCAACACATGGAAATAAAAGGATCTTAGAGTCCGGCATGTTGACAACTGTCAGAATACATTAAATACATCACATTATTCTGTTGCAAAACATTCCTTTTGAGTGATTTTGGTATGTGTCTGCCTAACAGCAATTTCAAAGGAAAATAGTTTTGCTTGAAGTGAGAATTTATCCAAAGGTGAAGTAAGAGGATCATATCCAGTATTTGCCCTGGAAAGATTTAGAATTCTTTTTCTCTTGACAGTAAAGGGAGGGTTTTTTTTTTCCTTCCTTTTTAATTTTCTTTTTTCACTTCTGGTACACCAGGGATTTCTCAGATTCAGAAGAAAGTATTGATATTTCACAAAAGACAAGTAAAAAGGATGAACGCTCAAGCTCTCGGTTGCAAATGGTGTGCAGAAAGAAGTCCCAGAGTGCTAAGAAGAGGACATTTTTTTTTCCTTTGCAGCAAAAAGTGCAGAAACCTCAGTTAACTTGCAGAAATAAAAGGGATGTGGGGACCTGCCCGTCACTCAAAAGTAGTGGCACAGAAATCAGGGCTGTATCTCCAGAATTGGGCTTAAATACCTCGCTCTGCTGACCCCATCCCCACGATAGGCAGAGACGGCCCAAGGCTTCAGTTGTCACGGGCGCCAACGCAGCTCCCCTGTCTACGTGTCCGAGGCTCCCGGCTGGTGGGCGTCCCTGGACGTCACTGACCCCATGAGGGGGCTCATGGAGCCTTCAGACTCCGGCTTGTCGAGTCTGCCTTTTTCATCTGATACAGGTGGCAGAAAACTTGTTCTCAGTCCTTGTTCAGATCCTGCTGTGGCAGAAAGATCATCACATGCTGGTCTGAGCTCCGTGGGATGAGGTCGTCTGGATGCCGAAGCCGGCAAAAGTCCGCCGGCCACCAGGGCCCCGAGCAGCCCAGTCCTTCTATCTGGAGGGACGAGTCTCTGTGGCTCTGTCCCCAGGCTGCTGCTTCAGCTTCCATCCTAACTGATGACACGAAGCTTTTTTCCTGCTTAAAGAAATCTATATTGATCACTTGCAAGAGCATCCCAGAGCTGAGGAACTTCTGTGTTTGACCAAACCAGTGGATCTCACTTTGGAACGTTTACTTACGTGGGCCAAGGCAGAGTTTCTAACCGGGGATGCTTGGTCCTCTCTAAGGCGCAGTGTAGAGCCTCCCTGACCCGTGGGATCGAGGGGAGGGCGGCCTTCCTCACACGTGTGTCGTAATGACTGACTCGAACGTGCGCAGCATGAAACGCGAGAGGCGGTCCTGAGCGGCAGCGGCTCCTACAGCAGCCGGTGTGTGGACCCTCAGTCCTAGAAAAGCAGCTCTAGAAAGCTGACCTCACGTTGGCCACCCAGTGATCGTGGGAAAGGAGACCTTTGGGGGCTACGTCTGGCTTGCTTTTATCTGAATATCATTCAGCAAAAGCCTGTTGATGAGCACTTTGGGTCCTGGGAAAAGCGAGGGAACATAAAGGTGAACAAGGAGAAGAGTCCTGTTAATCAAGGCGCCGAGAGATTTCTGAGATGCATTCTTGGGTAGTTAAAGCAGCTGCCTCCCAGGAGGGTCGTGGCGGACAAAGCCTGCCTTCTGGGGGGACGGAAGGAGAGAACTGACCTGATTGAGGGGGGCGTCCCAGGAGAGGGCTTCAGGTGGTTGGTGGAGGAGGTAAAGTTAAACAGACTCTTGTTTGCTGACTAAGCATTTCCCCCAAGGGTTTAAAGTCCAGAGCTTCTGTGTTTAGCTAGCACCCTGACTTCCCTCATGGCTCAGACGGTAAAGAATCTGCCTGCAATGTGAGAGACCTGGGTTCGACCCCTGGATCAGGAAGATCCCAGGAGGAGGAACTGTCTACCCACCCCAGCATTCTTGCTGGGGAGAGTCCATGAACAGAGGAGCTGGGCGGGGTGTGGTCCGTGGGGTCACAGAGTCGGACGTGACTCAGTGACAGCGCGCACACACTGTCCCCCGGTGTGGGGACATTTTTCCCCAAGTTCTGCTCTCCCCTCCGGGAGGCTGTCAGCTCACACTCACCCAGCAGAGGCAACCGAGTTGGTCAGCATCCCAGCCCAGCTGGGCCGCCTGTGGCTGGTGGCTGGTCTAATCCAATCTCACTACTCCATGGCCCTGGGTTGTTCACCGTGGACCCTCTTTTGTTAAAGCACCAGCTTTGCCACGTGCTTTTCAAAGCCTTTAAGACTTCTCAAAGCGCTACCCTGCCCACTTCCTCAAGATTCCATGGAGGCCCCAGGACCCCTGGTGCTGGCCCTTCATCACACCTGGGCGGGCAGGTGACTCGTCCTGTCTGGGCTCTGACAGCCCCGGCTCGTTCACCGCCCTTCATCCGCCAGACAGCAGTGCTTCTATTTCCAGCCTCGTTTTTTCTCTGCTGTGGGGCCTTTTGGAAGCCTGATGTCATCCATCCTCACAACATCCAGGGGGCACAGACCACTGTCATTGTCCAAGGTCACAGAGGGACTGGCCAAGGTGATGGGAGGTGAGTGGCTTGCCCTGAGTCACCTGGTGGGAGCGTGGACGCTGAGTGAAGGTGTTGCCCCGAATCAGACTGAGCATCATTGCTGAGGGCTTCCCTAGTTTCCCTCCTCACCTGGGGCTGGCTCCTTTCTATTCGATACGATCACTTTCTAGCCACCCTTCTTTTTAGCCCTCTTCAATAAGAAAAAGAACAAAACAGGAGCAGATTGGGTGTGAGTCTGTTTCAGCTTTGTTTGTAGTCTTCTTTTTTAAGATCTTTGCTCTGGGCGCTGTAATGGGAGAAGCCCTTACTGCCTTCCATTTGTAACTCTTATTAATTTAAAATCTACGAGCGACGAGAAGCCCAGATCATTATCAACATTCTAACACCCACAGAAAAATTAGTCAGGCCCCTACCAGGCATAAATCCTGTGCTCCAGGAGATATGTGTTGCTGGCAAAGATGGCCCTGATGTAATGGAAGCATTTAATGTAGAAAATGTTGCTCTATATCTCTTCCTGATGGCATCAGACAACCAGGGCCGTGAGGTGGGGGGAGGAGCAGGAGAGGAGGCTGCCCAGGAGAAGCAATATGTGGGCTGAGCTGATCAATAAGAAGATTAACTTAACCAAGTAGAGGACTTCTCAATCTTCTTATTGATCTGTTTAGTGAACATATTAGTATGCTGGTGCAGCACTGCCAGGCCATCTAGGTGGTGTTTCATCAGGTCCAAGGTAGACCAGCTATCCCAGTTTGGCTGGGCGACACCTTCTTACAAGTCTAAGTCTGGTTCAGTTCAGTCGCTCAGTCATGTCTGACTCCTTGAGACCCCATGAATCGCAGCATACCAGGCCTCCCTGTCCATCACCAACTCCCGGAGTTTGCTCAAA
The DNA here is from genome assembly GCA_015832495.2 of Alces alces. Taxonomy (NCBI): domain Eukaryota; kingdom Metazoa; phylum Chordata; class Mammalia; order Artiodactyla; family Cervidae; genus Alces; species Alces alces. The sequence continues at coordinate 65,154,193 of JADEYB020000026.1, forward strand.
CTCATGTCCATTGAGTCAGTGAAGCCATCCACCCATCTCATCCTCTGTCGTCCCCTTCTCCTCCTGCCCCCAATCCCTCCCAGCATCAGGGTCTTTTTCAATGAGTCAACTCTTCACATGAGGTGGCCAAAGTATTGGAGTTTCAGCTTCAACACCAGTCCTTCCAATGAACACCCAGGACTGATCTCCTTTAGGATGGACTGGTTGGATCTCCTTGCAGTCCAAGGGACTCTCAAGAGTCTTCTCCAACACCACAGTTCAAAAGCATCAATTCTTCTGTGCTCAGCTTTCTTTATAGTCCAACTCTCACATCTATACATGACCACTGGAAAAACCATAGCCTTGACCAGATGGACCTTTGTTGGCAAAGTAACGTCTCTGCTTTTTAATATGCTGTCTAGGTTGGTCATAACTTTCCTTCCAAGGAGTAAGTGTCTTTTAATTTCATGGCTGCAATCACCATCTGCAGTGATTTTGGAGCCCCCAAAAATAAAGTCTGACGCTGTTTCCACTGTCTCCCCATCTATTTCCCATGAAGTGATGGGACCTATTCACCACCAAAAGAGGTCACCTCTCCCTCTTGCAGGAAAGATTGTCCCCAGAGAGGGAAGCTGATGGACAAACTGAAGTGGGATTATATAGACACCCCTTAAAAACTGGATTCAAATTCAATCAGCAAGTTCCTGCTTGATAAGCATTTCTGTGACTCTTAATTTTAAGCAAATGAAGCATAAAGTAAGCTTTTATTTACTGAATGCCTAGTGAAAGTTCAAAAAGTTATTTTAAGTATTCACACTTGTGATAGTACCAGGTGTGATTATTTAATGTTCCTTATATTGACGTCTGAGAAATAGATTAACGTTCATCTTCAGAATCAGCATAAACACACATTATTTTACTCTTTTAAAAAAAGCAATGCTTTAAATTATTTGGACAGATGTCACACACTTTATTTTGAATCATGGGTATTATATAACAAAGAGGTTTTGAAGTGATATTTATGTAGCTTAAAAATTCTTATCCATTCGTTCAATAAACACTTGCTGTGCATAAGGTCGAAATGATACCATCTATTCTGCACAGCTGATGGTCATCCCCTCCGAAGGGAGAGGGTGGGCCAAAGTCAGGTGACACCACCTCCTGGGCTGCCATGAGCTTTGCTCTGCACTCATCCACCAGAGTAAGGAAACAGTGAGTCTTGAGTTTAGCCACTCACAGTTAAAATATCTGCAGCTTGAGTAATTTTCTTGCAAAAATAAGTTTCCTTTCTAACTAATTCAATAATTATCTGCCTCATTTCACATCATCTCATAAAGGATAAATACCTGGCTCAAGATCACTGGCCTCTTATTTCCCTTCAATCCCTTTGGAATGGAAGTTCCACTCCAGAGGGACTTGGATGCCATTGCATCTTACTGTATTATAGACGGGATAAATGAACGGTGCTTCTTGCAGGGGAGACATGCTATGAGGAAGAAAGAAATGCTCTCTGTTTCTCTGAGGAGCTCTCAGTCCCTCTGGAGTTCCTGTGAAAATCCTAGAGAGGAATCCAGTGCTAGAGGGTGTGGACAGTGATGTCCTGGAGAGAACCCCAGGTGGAGACAGGGATAGAAACCTGCTATTATTACATCTTTATCTCCTGTGACCTTATAGGCTTCAGGTGAGAAGATAGGGGACCAGTTACTGGCTAATTCATTAAACAGTATTTATCAAAAGCTTCATATTTTGCTAAAAATTGGGGCTGAAAAATGAAAATACATGTTCTGTGCCTTCCCAGAATCCAGAGTCTAGACAGAGAGTAGGTATGAGCTGCTTTGCCCATTTGGGGAAACAGGGGGCATCTCTGAAGCATGTTTCTCTGCATAGGTGCAAGGACCATAAAATACCTTGCAACAAGCTGTCCTTATGGGAAATGTCACTTTAGTGGTCTCCACTGGCTGTGTAAAAGCAAGGCAGGAATCATCCTTTTTCTGGAGAAATTGAAAAACCGTGTAACTTGTATCTGGTTTAGGGAAATGCACCTCTTGATGGGTTGTGCTCTGCAGGAAGGTGGAGTTGGAATAAGCAAGAGGAGGGAAGCTGGCCTTGCAGGACCAGCCCAGGACTTTGATCCTGCCCATGTCTATTTTAGTGTGCATGTTATAGACAGCCACAAAATGCTGTTTGTCTAAATAGAAAAGCAAGATGCAAGATTCCTGTCAATCTGACGTGGTTGATATTTCTCCCAGCAATCTTGATTCCAGCTTGTGATTCATCCAGTCAAGAAATACTGGGTTTTCACAAGGCCTCACAGTCATCTGTATGCCACTTAAAACCTTAGGGGCAATCCGTTTAACAGATTTGCCTTAAATATGTTGGCTATTATCAATATATCAATAATATATCAATATTATCAATATAATATTATCAATATTATCAATATTTAAATCCTTAAAAGTTTATATATAACTTATAGTTAGAAATATGCTTATATAGTTGGAAAGCATATGTATATACACAGATAGAGTTATGAATCTCTCAGTTTAGAACATACAAGCTTCATGTGATTTTCATGAAAACCATGTCTTGAAGCTTGATCCCTAGATCCCAACACTGAGCTGCAGTAAGTATGTAGTTAAAACCTGAGAATTTTCCTGGAGGTCTGTGGAGATTAAAGAGTTTAGTCTTGAGCCCCAGTTTCCTAATGTGATCTGTGGTCTGGTGGATGGAGACACACATGTAGACAGAAGGAAGTGAAATATCTGAGGACTTTATAGGCATCACAATGGGTCCACTTGCACAGGGAGATTCTATGTAGAACCCACTACATGTGATGAGACCCAGATGTCCTCATAGACCTGAGGTCGTGTGTCTTCCATGTTGGAAGGTCCTTGGAGATGAGTCGACACAGGGTTTGGGGAAGCAAGTGCCCTGAGAAAAGGGTGCTGTAGAGGCCTTCTAGGGTGTCTTTCATGAAATGAAAGTTCTGTTTCCATTTGTAGATTTGACATGTAAGATTCTCATCCTCTGTTGCCCCCTTCTCCTGCCCTCAATCTTTCCCAGCATCAGGGTGACAGAGGATGAGATATTTGGATGGCATCACCGACTCAATGTACATGAGTTTGAGCCAACTCTTGGAGACAGTGCAAGACAGGGAAGCCTGGCGTGCTGTAGTCCGCAGGGTCACAAAGAGTCAGACACAGCTTAGCAAATGAACAACAACAACATGTAAAATTAATCCAAAGAAGGACACCCACACATATGAGCTATGAAGTTTTCTGAATTAGGCAGAGCTTTCTAGCAGTTTCCAGGACGGCAAGTCCTGCCTTCCTGTCTTGGAGTAGAGTTGGATAGTTGCCTTTCTCCAGGCAGATTAAGCTTGGGTGGGTTCACTGAAGGGGGTGACCTCTGTGGTTCCTTCTAAAGCTAAAAGTAATCTGATTCTGTTCAATGGTGGGCGGATAAAAGCAAAGTTTCACCCCCAAGCCCCTGTTTACATCATGGGGAGCCAACAGAGCAGTGGAATCTGTGGCTCGAGAAAGCCAAAGGTTTAGAAGCAGCATCTCCAAAGCCGCTTCTTGCTGAAATGCCCGTACCTGACCCAACCCAGCATCTGTCTCCGGCTGGGGAGGCTTCCGCCCATCATCCTGACGGCACGGCTCCCCCAACATGCAGACGCAGCTTGCGGCTGTCAGAGGCTCTCCCGGGATGGGACGGCATTGAGCACTGAACTTGGCCTGCTCTTTCCCTCTGTTTCCCTGTGGGGTCAGCCTCACACATTTATGGACTCGCTAACTGCATTCAAGAGAGTGGCTTTTGACCAGGGAATGGAGTTTTTTGCTTTGCTCGGAATTAATTGGCCATAAGGGGCTCAGGTCTGTATCCTGGTCTCATTAGCTCCAGGTTTTAGCTAATGGCCTAAGTGACTCACGGCCAGAGCCAGCGTCCCCCCATCCACTGGGCAGAGGAGTGTTGTCCGCAGGCCTCCTGACCGGTAGTGTTGACATCATGGTGGCCGGAACTCAGAGGCTGCAGGTCAGGAAAATGTGGTTCCTTCCACTTTGGCACAGCCTTTGTAGGATGTGCCGGTGGTTCTTAAAAGGGTTGTGTCTGTGTTCACTTTGCCTTCTCACCAGAGGGCTTACTCCAGGTGAGTCCCCTGGGCCCCAGAAGCCCCCGAGGACACGGACGTGGGACGATGGTCCTGAGGACCGCGGTGGCCGTCGCCCGCTCCATGCTCACACACCCGGAGCAGGCGAGAGGAGACTGGTGGCTTGGGCTTTTCCCCCGGACAGAGAAGCAGCGGGAAGGTCATCAACGCTCACAAGCAGTAAGTGTCCGGAGGGACGTCTCAGCTCCTTGGCGACTCCGGGCTAGTAGGGCGGTGAGCAGGTGTCACCAGCGTGAGCTGGGCGGCTGGCCCGGTCGGTGGGGAGCACGGATGAAGGACAGTCCGGGCAGAAGCACCTGCTCCGCAGTGCAAGCTGAGGTCCGGGGACCTCAGACTGGATCGGGCCCCTCGGACTCCTCCCGGGGGCGTGGCCAGCCTTTGTAGTAAGTAGGTGATTGGCCACCCTGGACGGGGCGTGGCCTTGGGCTTCCAATCCTCCGAGTATCAAGCGGGTTACAGTCCCAGCATCCCAGGGAGGTGGATGTCTCAGGACTAAAGTGGGGGTCTGCGTGGAGGATCCCAGGACCCACTCCCAGCCTCACTCAGTCCAGAGTTCCCTCCCATGGACGAGTTCCAGAACCATCCTCTGAAAGACAGTCACCCAATTTCTACTGGAAACTCTCTAGCCTCCTGGGCCACTCAGCATTTTCTCTTTTAGCCTAATTATGGGACTATGAAAGGTGTCTTCTTTTTATCCGCTAGAATATGTCATTTTATAATTTTCACCTATTACTGATATACAAAAAGAGGGAACAAACAGAAAGTCATCTGTTGGTCGTCTTTCTTTCATAAAATAAGTACATTTCCTCTTTCCATCCAGAGGTCTTTAAATAATTAGAGAGAGTTATCATAGTACTTTTCTAACTTTCTTTTCTTCTCTCAGCTGAGCAGACACTATGGTGTCCTTAGAGAAGACTCAAAGTGATTACAAACTAAGAAAGAAAAGGTCTTTGAGAAATCTTGGAAATCACTCAGCCCAGGGAAACTTGGGAAGAAGAACAAAGTGGTGGCTGGGATTGGGCTTCCTCCTGGGAGGAACCTGTTCCTTGGGTATGCTTCGGACCCTAGTGACACAGAGCTTGGTGGGGTGGGTAGAGGGGCCTCTTCCTCTAGGCCAGTATGAACAAAGTCCTCTAAAAAGAGGGCCTGGGATGTCCCTTGCCCTCACCAGCTCGACCACATGAAGCGAGTTCTTCTTAATACAGGAGGAAACAGTCTGGGAGCATCAGTCGTTAAAGGTTTTATTTCCCTGGAAAAATAACATGTAGATGGTTGATATGACCTCAGTTTCCTCATGTGGGTGATAAGGTGATCCTTAGGGTGCTCACTCACATGAATAGAGAGCAGTATGAAAGCGAAGGTGTTAGTCGCTCAGTTGTGTCTGACCTCTTTGTGACCCCATGGAATGTTGCCCGCCAGGCTTCTCTGTCTGTGGAACTCTCCAGGCAAGAATACTGGAGTGGGTTGCCATTCCCTTCTCCAGGGAATCTTCCCAACCCAGGGATCAAACCCATGCTTCCTGCCTGCAGGCAGATTCTTTACTGTCTGAGCCACCGGGGAAGCCCAGAGAGGAGAATAAGCATATTTTTAAAAAGGCCACTAGTATTAAGTAGAAAAAGAAACAAAGCCTTTCAACAGACCTTATCTAAACTCAGAATTAACATTATTAACCAAAACAAATGGTTTCTGGCTGCTAAATAATAGTTTTACTTTTCAGATATGTGCTTTTTAACTTTTTAAATTGCATTTATTATATTTAATCTTATTTATTTATTTCAGTTTGGAGGCATTCCCTGCCCATGCTTCCTTGGTAACTCAGCTGGTAAAGAATCCACCTGCAGTGTAGGAGACCGCGGGTCGGGAAGATCCCCTGGAGAAGGGAATAGTTACCCACTCCAGTATTCTTGCCTGGAGAATTCCATGGCCAGAGGAGCCCGGCAGGCTACAGTCCAGGGGGTCACAAAGAGTCCAACGTGACTGAGCAACTTTCACTTTCACTCCCCCTGTTATGAGAACCTGGATGTCCCATTTTAGTCAATAGGACCTCCTCACCACCTAGCAACCTAAGGGATGAAAGCTCTGGTATCCAGGCAACATCCGTTTGGCTGGCCAGGGGTCAGTGTATAGGACGGTCCAGTAGTCTGTGAGCTGCTACCCCAGAAATAGGGGTGCTGGCGGGAGGGAGCTAAGGTGGATGGGGTGGTTGTCAGCTTCTATTATAGAAGAACTGAGTTGGAGTGAAGCAGCCGACAAACAAGTGCTTGCAGTGCATCCATCCAGCGGACCTGACTGTCGCCAGTGGGGTCTCTGACGAGCTTTTTGCCTCTAAACTTCTACTTTATCATGGAAGGAGGGGCATAACTTCACTCCACCCTGTGGCATATACAACACTTGGCATACAGGAGGCCGAAACAAGTGATCATAAGGAATGCGGGTTTTAGCATCTGTGAACTCCCTCCGAAGAGAGACACACAGCCAAGATGCCTCTGTTGTCCTACTATTACTGGAAAACTGTGGCACTGATTCTACAGAAACTTGAAAGAACTGAGAATGTCACAGATAACTTGGAATTGCTGGAGTGACATGAATTAACTTGTTTAACTTAATGAATTATTTTTTATCTATAAACAGAAGATTTTTGCTTTCTTACAACAGTGCAACTGATAGAGTGACTTATTTGAGTTAGTAGCATTAACAATTAGACTTTTTTTTTACAGGAGAAAAACCCAAAGAGTTACAGAAATCCTATGATCTTTCAAATCAATCTGATTCTCCTAATGATTAGATTTTCTTGCATTTTCCTCTTCTAATTGATCTTTAGCATCAGCCATTAATTCTTTGGTGTAGCAAAAATGTTTTTATGAGTTCCAACTTTATACACTACGGCAATCGATGTGGAAGAGAAAAGGCAACCAGACAAGAAAAGCAATAAATAATAGTCTAAGGAAGGCAGACACATTCAACATTAAATTTTTTTCTGTATTTTTAAATTACATTTTCCACATTTTAATATCAAATTAAGTGTATTCAAGGGAAGGCAGGATTCCTGAGTGTCCAGAAGCTCTTAGGTGGGGGCTGAGTTGGGTAGTGAGATTTGAAGGAACAGGGAGGCATTTAACTGGCCTTCATTGTTAGGGTGACTGTTATCATGAAGATAAGACAGGATGGCAGAGTAGAAAGACCCTGAACTCACACCTTCTCACATCAAAGTCACAACTATTCACAGAACAAGTCTTGATGGAAAAGATCAGAATCTCCCAGAAAGAATCTTATACAACTAAAGACGTAAAAAAGGAACCATAAGGGGTGGATTCATGATATAGTCAAGACCCACAAACAGGGGAAGGGCTTCCCAGGTGGCACTCGTGGTAAAGAACCCATCTGCCAATGTAGGAGATGCAAGAGACTCGAGTTCGATCCCTGGGTCGGGCAGATTCCCCTGGAGAAAGAAATGGCAACCCACTCCAGTATTCTTGCCTGGAAAAATCCCATGGACAAAGGAGCCTGGTGGGCTACAGTCCATGGAGCCGCAGAGAGCTGGACACAACTGAGCGACTGAGCATACATACGGGGAATAATTAAACTGCAGAATTTCTGCCCAGGAAGTGAGGGGCCTGAGCCCCACAAGGGGCTCGCCAGCCTGGGCTTGCTGCACCAGGGGGATGAGCCCCCAGAGCACTTGGCTTTCAAGGCCAGTGAGGCTTACGCTGGGGACACCTTGAGGGCTGTAGAAAGACTCCACTCCTAAAGGGCATGCACAAAACCTCACCCATTCTGTGACCCAGGGCAGAAGCGGTGATTTGAGAGAAGCCTGGGCCAGATCCCCTGCTGATCTCATAGAGCCTCCTGGAGGGAAGGAGGCAGCCGCAGGTCACCCTGGGGACACAGACGCTGCAGCAGCCTTTGGGGAGCCCCTTCTGCCACATGGATGCAGGTGCTGGCGTGAGCAATTCTGGAATGCTCTCTCTAGCTTATGAGCTTAAAGACCTGGCCCTGCCCATGTCCACCAGGCTGTAGGAACCAGCACTGGCCAAGCAGCTTACTGGTCAGGGGCACAGCCTCACCCACCAGCAGACAGACGGTCTTAAGACCCCCTGAGCCCACAGACACCCCTGGACGCAGCCCCACCCACCAGAGAGCCCAGGCCCTGGCCCCGCATATCAGCGCGTAGGCACTGGGCCTGGGATCCCCGTGGCCCAGCTGCCAGCCGCATGCCAGCTCGGCTCACCAGCCAACAGGCCCCAGCCCCGGAAGCCCTGGGCCCCCGCCTCAGCCTCCAGCAGGTGGACACCAGCTCCAGGACAGTCACAGCCCCACAGCCTGCTGTGGCAGGACCCATCCCACCCGCCAGCAGGCCAGCAGCAGCTCTGGGACCAGCTGGCCCTGGCCCTCACCACCAGTGGGCCAGCACCAGGCTCAGGACAGCCTGGACCAAGCCAGCCGTGTCAGGAACTGGCCCCTCCCACAGCTCTGAGACCTAACACTCCTGTAGGTGTCGGTATCCCTGTTCCCTGTGGCCAGCCCCTGGACCCAGCTATCCCTGTTGGTGGACCAGCGCTGACCCAGGGCCTGATTTCACCCACCGGTGGGCAGGCATCAGTCACAGGAATGTTTGAACCCTGACTTCACCCACCAGTGAGCCAACAGTAGCCCCAGATCCCCTGGGTTTCTACAGCCAGCCACCTTGTGACCCGGCCCCTCCTACCAGTGGTGAAGAGCTGCTATCAAGGCAGGGCCCAGCGCCCAACCTGACTGGGGCCAACCAAGCCTGCCCGACCACCCGTAGTAGTCAGCCCACTGCAAGAGCAGGACCCATGCAGCCCACATAGACCTGGAGCTCTAGTGATGAGACAGGAGTGGTTTCAGGAAATAAGAAACATTTCCAATAAACAAATTAACCTTACATCTAAAGGAATTAGAAAAAGAAGAACAAACAAAACCCAAAGGCAAGAAGGAGGAAAGAAATCATAAAGATCAGAGCATACCCCAATGTTCATCGCAGCACTGTTTATAATAGCCAGGACATGGAAGCAACCTAGATGCCCATCAGCAGACGAATGGATAAGAAAGCTATGGTACATATACACAATGGAATATTACTCAGCCATTAAAAAGAATACATTTGAATCAGTTCTAATGAGATGGATGAAACTGGAGCCCATTATACAGAGTGAAGTAAGCCAGAAAGATTAACACCAATACAGTATACTAACGCATATATATAGAATTTAAAAAGATGGTAATGATAACCCTATATGCAGGACAGAAAAAGAGACACAGATGTATAGAACAGACTTTTGGACTCTGTGGGAGAAGGCGAGGGTGGGATGATCTGAGAGAACACCATCTAAACATGTATATTATCTAGGGTGAAACAGATCACCAGCCCAGGTTGGATGCATGAGACAAGTGCTCAGGGCTGGTGCACTGGGATGACCCAGAGGGATGAGATGGAGAGGGAGGCAGGAGGGGGGATCGGGATGGGGAACACATGTAAATCCATGGCTGATTCATGTCAATGTATGGCAAAACCCACTACAATGTTGTAAAGGAATTAGCCTCCAACTAATAAACATAAATGAAAAAAAAATTGACATAAAGAAAAAATCAGAGCAGACATAAGTGAAATAGATACTTTAAAAAACTGAAAATGTCAATGAAACTAAGAGCTGTTTTTTTTAACAAGATAAAGTTGGTAAACTTTTCCCCTCATCAATAAAACATAGAGTGGGCCCAAATCAACAAAATCAGAAATGAAAATGGAAAAGTTACAACCAACACCACAGAAACACAAAGGATCCTAGAAGATTACTACAAAAAGCTATAGTATATGTCAATAAAATGGACAACCTAGAAGAAATGGACAAATTCCTAGAAATGTACATTCTCCCAAGAATGAACCAGAAAGAAAGAAATTATTAATGGGCACCATTACCAGTAATGGAATTGAGTCAGTAACTTAAAAATTCCCAATAAACAAAAGCCCAGGACTAGACGGCTTCACAGGTGAATTCTACTAAAAATTTGGAGAAAAATTAACACTTGTTCTTCTCAAGCTATTTCAAAAAATTGCAGAGGGAGGAATACTTCCATATTCATTCTATGAGGTCAAGATCACCTTGATACTAAATCCTGAAAAAGATATCCCTCAAAAAAGAAAATCACAGCTCAATATCACTAATGAACACTGATGCAGAAATCCTCAACAAAACATTAGCAAATTGAATTTAATGATGAATTAAAGATATTAGACACCATCATTGTGTGAGGGGTCTTTCCAGGGATGCAAGGATAGTTCAATTCATGTGAATCAGTCACTATAATAAACCATATCAACAAACTAAAGATAAAACCATATGCTCATCTCAATAGATGCAGAAAAAGCTTTCTGCAAAATTCAGCATCCATTTGTGAAGAATATTTTCAACAAACTGGGCATAGAGGAAATATGTATATGTGCTCAGTCACTCAGTCATGTCTGACTCTTTGCGACTCCATGGACTTAGCCTGCCAGGCTCCTCTGTCCATGGAATTCTCTAGGCCAGAATACTGGAGTGGGTTGCCATGACCTCCTCCAGGGGATCTTCCCAACCCAGGGTTTGAAGCCAGGTCTCCTGCATTGCAGGCAGATTCTTTACCATCTGAGCCACAAGGGAAGCCCATAGAGGGAATATACCTTAACATAATAAAGATCATATATGATAAACCCATAGCTAGCATCATATTCAACAGTGAGAAATTAAAAGCATTTCCTCTAACAGGAACAAGACAAAGGTGTTCATTCTTGCCACTTTTATTCAACATATTATTGGAAATCCTAGTCACAGCAGTTAGAGAAGAAAAAGAAATCCAAGCTGGAAAGGAAAGGTAAAAATTTCTGTTTGCAGAAGACATGATTCTATACATAGAAAATCCTAAAGATGCTACCAAGAAAACTACTAGAGCTCATCAGTAAATTCAGTAAAATTTCAAAATTAATATACACAAATCTGTTGCATTTCTATATACTAACAGCAAATTATCAGAAACCATAAGAAAGAGACTTTAAGGAAATAATCCCATTTATAGTTCCATCAAAAAACACTAGAAATAAACCTACCTAAAGAGGTAAAAGACCTGTACTCAGAGATCTGTAAGACACTGATGAGGGAAATTGAAGACAACATAAACAGATGGCAAGACATACCATGTTCATGAATTGGAAGAGTTACAATTGCTAAAATGGCCTTGCTACTCAAGGCAGTCTACAGATTCAGTGCAATCTCTATCAAAATACCAATGGCAGTTTCCACAGAACTAGAGCAAAGAATTTTAAGACTTTGTACAGAAATACAAAAGGCCCTGAATAGACAAAACAATCTTGAGAAAGGACAGAGCTGGAAGAATCACACTTCCTGACTTCAGACTACACTGCAAACACGACAGTCATCAAAGCACTGGCACAGAAACAGACGTAAAAATCAACGGCACCGGATAGAAAACCCAGAAATAACGCCACACACGTCAGGCCAGTTCGTCTACAGCAAATGAGGTGGGAGTATACAGTGGAGAAAAGCCAGGTCTCTTCAATAAGTGGTGCTGGAAAAATTGGAGAGCTACATGTGAAAAATGAATTTATAACACTTTCTCATATCATGTACAAAAATAAACTCAAAATGGACCAAAAAACTAAATATAAGGCTGGAAACCATGAAACTCTTAGAAGAAAACATCATCACAACACCCTTACATAATTTGTAGCAGTATATTTTTTTTTGGATCTATTGCCTCAGGCAAAGGAAACAAAAGTAAAAATGAATAAATAAAAACAAATACTTTAAAGCTTTTGCATAGCAAAACAAATCACCTACTAAGTGAAAAGACAGCATGCTGATGCAACAAAATATTTGCAAATGATATGACCAATGAGGGGTTGATACCCAAAGTTTTTAGGCTTCCCTGGTGGCACTAGTTGTAAAGAACCCACTTGCCAATGCAGGAGATATAAGAGATTTGCGTTTGATCCCTGAGTAGGGCAGATCCCCTGGAGGAGGGTATGGCAACCCACTCCAGTATTCTTGCTTGAAGAATCCCATAGAGAGAGGGAACTGGCGGGCTGCCTTCTATAGGGTCTCAAAGAGTCAGACAGGACTCAAGCGACTTAGCATGCAAGCATCCAAAATTTATAAACAGCTCATATAACTTAATATAGAAAAATAACCCAAATAACCCACTGCTGGTGGAAATACACATTGGTGCAGCCACTATGAAAAGCAATATTTAGTGTCCTTTGAAAACTACCACACACACACACACACACACACACACACACACACACGATGCACTACTATATAGCCATAAAAAAGAATGAAATTTTGCCACTTGCAAAAACAGATAGACCTTGAGGGTATTACGCTAAGCGAGATAAGTTAGAAAGAGAAAGACAAATTTCATGTGATTTCATCGATACCTAGAATCTAGAAGAGCCAAGCTCAGAAACAGAGAGTAGAATGGGGTTTACCAGGGGCTGGGCGCTGGGGGAAGTGGGAAGAAGATATTTAAGGCTACAAACTTGCAGCTGATTCTGGAGTGCTAATGCATAGCATAGTGATCACAGTCCACAGTGCTGCATTCGGAACTCCAGAGCTGCCAAGAGACTACATTTTAATTGTTCTCACAGCAGAAGAAAAGTGGTGATTATGTGACATGGTCGAAGCATTACCTAACGCCGCAGTTGTAGCCATGTTGCAACATGTAAATGTTTGACACCAACACACTGCACACTTTAAACTTACACACTGCTACATGTCAATTATATCTCAATAAAAATACACAATATAAAGTGCGTGAAGATGCAGCTCATAAAGGAGGTAACATGGGTGGGAAGCATACATGTTTAGTCTTAAAGCCTTAGGAAAGTGCCAGCTCTTATGACACAGGCATCCCAAGTCTGGGCTAGGAGGATGCTCCCAGTGCCTGGCTGCACTTTCCCCTGCTCAGTAAATGTCCCTGACATCATCCATTTAGCAGTTCTTGAGAGAGAGGAACTGTACTTATTAACTGGAAGGAGAGAGCTTTCTTAAAAGCATTTTAAATACTACTGATAGATAAAGGCAGGTCAACGGTGATAATTGGGCTTCCCTGGTGGCTCAGTGGTAAAGGACTTGCCTGCCGGTGAAGGAGACGTGAGTTCAGTTCCTGGGTGGGGAAGATCCCTTGCAGGAGGAAACGGCTACCCACTCAAGTATTCTTGCTGGGAAAATCCCATGGACAGAAGAGCCTGTCCATGGGGTCGTAAAAGAGTTGGATATGACTTAGCAACTAAACCACAACAAATGGTGATAATTCAGTTCAGCTGAGTTGCTCAGTCGTGTCTGACTCTTTGCTATTCCATGGACTGCAGCACATCTGGTTTCCCTGTCCATCACCAACTCCCAGAGCTTGCCCAAACTCATGTCCACTGAGTCAGTGATGCCATCCAGCCATCTCATCCTCTCTCGTTCCCTCATCCTCCTGCCTTCAATCTTTCCCAGAATCAGGGTCTTTTCCAAGGAGTCAGTTCTTTGCATCAGGTAGCCAAAGTTTTGGAGTTACAGCTTCAGCATCAATCCTTCCAATGAATATTCAGAACTGATTTCCTTTAGGATGGACTGGTTGGACCTCCTTGCAGTCCAAGGGACTCTCAAGAGTCTTCTCCAACACCACAGTTCAAAAGCATCAATTTTTCAGCGCTCAGCTTTCTTTATAGTCATACTCTCACATCCACACACGACTACTGGAAAAGCAATAACTTTGACTAGACAGACCTTTGTTGGTAATGTAATGTTTCTGCTTTTTAATATGCTGTCTAGTTTGGTCATAGCTTTTCTTCCAAGGAGCAAGCGGCTTTTACTTTCATGGTTGATAATGAGATCATTGCAATTGCATCCTGTCCATTCAAAGACTTACGCTGTCAGCTTGCCGCACTAATGGTGATGGTGTCTGGAGTCCGGGCTTCAGCGATGGCAGGTGCTCACATCAGCGCAAATATCTATTTGTGCAGATCTAAAGCCAGCCCAGCATCTGTATTTATGTACGTTCTCAGGAAGGGGGAAAAAAAGAGAGAAAAGCCAAAAAAGAAAAGGCCACGGAGACGACGAAATGTCAAGTGAGGAATTTGGTGCAAAAGCGATAATGTCTGCCCGACGGGGAAACCGGCAAACTCAGCACAGAACAGGCCAGACGCACGGTCTCCCTTGAACCGAGCACTGTAAGTAAAAGTAGCTGGTGCACATGTAGATGTCTTATACATCTGTGTGATTCTGCGGTGGCTGCATGTATAACATGCTTGTCGATGATCAAAAAACAGGGAAGAGATGCAAAGTGTAAATATGCAAGGAGCAGATGGAAAACTGCAAGCACTGCAGTCTGCGTGTGACCCGCCACGACCACGTGCCTGGCCGGGTCTCCATGTCTGTCTCTTTCCTTCAAGAGGCCATGTAATTTCTGTTTACCTGGAAACCGTGAGATGCCCTGACTGGTCACGTGGCGTGGTTCACACACGTCTGGCACATTCAGAAGAGATTCCCTGAACCTACTTTACATGCAATAAAACACATCACAATTAGAGCAGAATGTCTATCATTTGGAGAAGGAAATGGCAACCCACCCCATATTCTTGCCTGGAGAATCCCGTGGACAGAAAAGCCTGGCAGGCCACAGTCCACAGGGTCGCAAAAGAGTCAGACACCACTTAATGACTAAACGCCACCACCAACAATGTCATCTGAGTTGATTTCTTTCTGGGAATGTTTGGAAGGATGTTGCCTGTGCAGTTGTTTGTACCAGGAGGCAAAGAAAATCTTCCCAAATCATTCCATGTGGTTGAAGATTTATGAAATATGCAACCCGGATAAATATCTCCTATTTGAAAAAACAAGAAATCAAGCAACTTATAAACTGCCACTACAACACACGGAGGCAGTTTAACTCGACTTAGCAACGAAGTCAGTGTTCAGCACAGCCATCACGCGGGGGCCTTATTAAAACCCAACAGTTCTGGAGTGTCTGCGGTGGGGCGGAAGGTTAACCTGCATATCAGCTTCTGAAAGAGCTGAAAGCAGAGTGAGTCCAATTAAACCTTCAGCCCTGCTCTGCTGCATAAACACTTGCTTCTCTATTCCCCCCGGGTCGCACCGCACGGCGGCTGGAGAGAGGACCAGCAGGAACCTTTCATGCCGAGCCACGCTGGCCGGGGGTCTGGCCGAGCCCTTCTGGGTGAGAGCCGCCTGCATCCCTCTCTATTAATCAGCATCTTGCTCCTAGCACCTGGGACTGACTCCAAGTCCCCCGGTTGCTATATTGACAATATTCCCTGTTGATTTCCTCATTTTCTCAGTCAAGGCTGGACTGACCTCTTTAAAATTCTTTATAAACGTCAGTAATTGCTGCATCCAACTTCAATTCATTACTTTCCCAGGCCTCATGTATTTTGATGATATGAAAGTTGACCACATTTACATGCAAATTGAAGTTTTATATTAATAAGGGCCAGTGAAAGGAGATCGCATGGTAATGCTCCATTATGACTTTTAAATACATTTGCCCATGTCTCGGCTGGCATTAGCATGGTCAGACCATGAGGAAATCATGTTGGTCTGATTGCAATTTTGTTTTCCAATTGAAAGTACAATTTCATCAGGTTTCCCTGTCATTTCTAATAATGACTTAAGTTTGCTTGCTAAATTGGAGAATTTCTCTGGCCTGCGGATGGGCTGGCAAACAGGTGAGGAGGCAGCTAGCTGCCCTGGGATGGAATGCCTCATTATGGGTGCGGATGGCCACAGTCCCAGGGGTCTCCTTTCACGACAGGAGCAAAATCATCCAGGGCTGATCCAGCCCAGACTGATTCTCTCAAGCATGTGAACTTTCATCCGAAAACTTTGCAAGCCCAGCTGCAGTTTGTGTGCTGGTTGGCTCTGAGGATCGTGACCAGAAAGTGCTCCGTCTCCCCCGCAGCGACTCCGGTCGCTCCCATCACAGGCGGTGTGTTTGTTTTCGATGGCTCAACGGGGAGCTGGTTCTCTTTCCTTCCCTCAGACAGCCTTATCTGTGTGAATCAAGAACAGTGTTATGCATCAACGTCATGAATAAGGCTCAGAGACCCAGGACTCCTCCAAAAATAAATCTTCAGTCGGGACATGTTTCTGACTTACCCCCCATTACGCGGACTGTGGCTGGCATGAGAACATCAAACCCAGGTGAGTCAGAACGCTGCAAGGAAGTCACTGATAACATCCTCACAGCAGGGCAGGGGGAGAAGCAAAATGACAAGGCTGTCTACCAGAAAGACCTGAAACATAGTAATTTGCCTGTGAATTTGAAATGATTGTCGAGCTTCTCCATGGCTCAGTTTACACAGTTGTAAACCATGAGGGTGTAAATGTGGCTCATCTCTAAACCCCCTCTTTGTTCCACTGGTTTATGAGTCTGGGGTGAGTGATGACTTGGGTGCTGGATGATAAGTAGGGTAAAAATTCGTATTTGTTCAAGGTGATGCCACTTGCCTTCATTTCTGTGCTCTCTTTCATTAAACAGGCTTAGGTGTGTTAACCTGATTTTATGCTTTCCAGGTGGTGCTAGTGGTAAAGAACACACCTGCCGAAGTAGGAGACTCAGGAGACTCGGGTTTGATCCCTGGGTTGGAAAGATCCCCTGGAGGAGAAAATGGCAATCTGCTCCAGTACCCTTGCCTGGAGAATCCCAGGGACAGAGGAGCCTAGTGGGCTACAGTACATGGGGTTGTACAGAGTTGGACATGACTTAGCATGCTTGCATGTCACCTGATTTAGATAGTACAATAGCCTTTTAGTCAACAAATTCTTAATGCATTCAACTACGATCTGATTTGTTTTATCTTTGAGTAGATAAGACTCTGATGGCAGACTGGAGGTGAGAAAAACCATGTGTGTACAATAGGGTTCCATTGTCTCTGACTAGTACTGGATTTACCCAGAGAATTGGCAAAATTAGCATGTTCTATGCTCAATTCCTCTTTTGGAGTCTCAAGATAAGCATTATGTGTTTTATAAATAAGGCTAGGTTTCTTGGAGAGCCAAGGACAGGCATGTCCAATGACTTTGTCAAAACAAAGGACAGCTTGTCAGTTGAACAGTTTCTGACTTCAAAGCCAAGTAAAACCCAAAATGTACAGTGTGGTTTGTTGGTTTTAATCTTAGTTGTTACAGAAAGTTCTAAAGAAAATATGAGATAGGCACTGATACTGATCTGGGGAAAGGTGGAGATTTGTCCTTGCTCCTGGAGCGAAAGGGAAGCGCAGACACTGGTTTGTTTGGTCCCCTGATGTTCAACTGATGATAAGAGTTTGAGGATCAGTGCCAAAGTGGTGGGGACTCCAAACCTCATGGTTGCGATTGTTTTAACCTTCGCTTTGAGCCATCACCTCTGAAAATTTAATGATACCTATGGATTCTCTCCCAGGGGGGATAAAATAACTTCAAATTCACATACCCAATAAGTTTTTCACAGAAGTCCAAAATTGTGGTAGCCATTCTGTGGTAGCCAAGAGAACTAAAGAGCCTCTTGATGAAAGTGAAAGAGGAGAGGGAAAAAGCTGGCTTACAACTCAACATTCAGAAAACTAAGATCATGGCTTCCAGTTTCATCACTTCATGGCAAATAGAAGGGGGAAAAGTGGAAGCAATGAGATTTTGTTTTCTTGGGCTCTGAAATCACTGCAAATGGTGACTGCGGCCATGAAATTAAGACCCTTGCTCCTTGGAAGGAGAGCTATGACAAACCTAAACAGCATATTAAAAAGCAGAGACATCACTGTACCGACAAAGGTGTGTCTAGTCAAAGCTATGGTTTTTCCAGTAGGCATGAATGGATGTGAGAATTGGAGCATAAAGAAGGCTTAATTGCCAAAGAATTGATGTTTTCAAACTGTGGTGTTGGAGAAGACTCTTGAGAGTCCTTTGGACAGCAAGGAGATCAAACCAGTCAATCCTAAAGGAAATCAACCCTAAATATTCATTGGAAGGACTGATGCTGAAGCTGAAACTCCAATACTTTGGCCACCTGATATGAAGGGATGACCATTTGGAAAAGACCCTGATGCTGGGAAAGATTGAGAACAGGAGGAGAATGGGGCAGCAGAAGATGAGATGGCTGGATGACATCACCAACTCAATAAACATGACTTGTAGCAAAACTCTGGGAAATAGTAAAGGACAGGGAAGCATGGTGTGCTGCAGTCTATGGGGTCACAAAGAGTCAGACATGACTGAGTGACTGAACAACAACTGTATAGCACCCAGAACTATATTTAATATCTAACTAATAATGGAAAAGGATCTGAAAAAGGAGAAAATTTTATCAGAATCACTTTGCTACACATCTGAAACATTGTAACTGTGTGTTGGTGGTGGTGGTGATATTCAGTGACCAAATTCACGTCCATTGAGTTGGCGGTGCCATCTAACCACCTCTATCTCATCTATGATTTAGTCACTAAGTCATATCTGACTCTTTGTGACCCCATGGACTGTAGCCTGCCAGGCTCGTCTGTCCATGGGATTTTCCAGACTAGAATACTGGAGTGGGTTGCCATTTCCTTCTCCAGGGGATCTTCCCCACCCAGGGATTGAACCTGTGTCTCCTGCACTGCAGGCAGATTCAACAACTCAGCTACCAGGGAAGCCCCCTGTCTCATTTATACTTCAGTTACAAAGAGAAAAGAAAAGGTGACATGCAGCCACAAGACACAGTGGGGGTCTGTTAACAGCCTCAGTTTGCCTGGGACCGCCCAGCTTTCTCAATGATGGTGCCACATCCCCAAACCCCTGTCACTCTGGGGAAACTGAGACTGTGTCTCACCCTAAAGACACAACGCCTGAGTAACAGAGGCTGTGTACCACCTCTACCCAGCAAGCGGCATCCTGGTCTATCATTTAGAGCGATTCAGAAACAGGATCTTCTGCCTATTCCAAGTGATTTGCTAGCTGATGACCTATTTTCTCAGAAATGGAAAGGGTACTCCCCTTGGAAGAATGGGATTTCATCCTCCCCGAGGCCAAATAAGACAGTGAATTTCAGTTTGTATTAAGTCCAAGAACAGCAGTCACCCTGGGACTGGGACAGCTTATTGTATGTATTTAGGAGGAAATGGCAACCCCCTCCAGTATCCTTGCCTGGAGAATGCCATGGACAGTGGGGCCTGGAAGGCTGCAGTCCGCGGGATTGCAAGAGTCGGACACGACTCAGCAACTGAAGCGCCGCCACCAGGTTTGTGTTGGGAACGAGAAGGGAGACCTGGCTGCCAGGGGAGAGGCTTTGGCTGCTGTTGGGTTTATGCCGATTTCACCCTCTGCTTTCAGGCACGGTCAGGTGCTCAGAAGATGGCTTTCCTACTGAGCAAAGAGGCAGATGCCTCCCTGGTGGAGCCCAATCACCACCTAAATCTCTTTCTCTCTACCTTTTCCTTCCTAAAGCAGCATAACTCTACTTAAAAGTAAAATGTCTTAAAATACATAAAAACAAAAGCAGGGGGGTGAGGTGAGCCAGAATTTCCACCCCCGGCCCTCACCAAACTGCCTGGTGGGCATGGGAAGGGAGGTGCTTAGACCTCCGTGTCAAGACCCCAGTTCGATCTAAGTTCCATCAGAAGCTGTCTGGGTGAGGGGTAGGACAGAGGGTGATGGAATCAGCGTTTTTGCTGGCCTCAAACTCATGCGTGCTTCCTTCATCACATGGCAGAATCAAAGGGTTCTCCAAGCAGAACACCCCACAGTGCAGACAGACTTTGACAATGTGTTTTGTGTCTTTTCCCTTACTGTTAACCGACACCGGTAAGTCTAAAACCTACTTAAAGGCTAAAGCTTGATGAAAGTGAAAGTTGCTCAGTCATGTCTGGCTCTTTGCGACCCCATGGACTGCAGCCCACCAGGCTCCTCTGTCCACGGGATTCTCCAGGCAAGAGTCCTGGAGTGGGTTGCCATTTCCTTCTCCAGGGGATCTTCCCAAACCAGAGATCAAACCCAGATCTCCTGTATTGTGGGCAGACTCTTTACTGTCTGAGTGCCCATGTGAAGCATGATGGCAGATAGCAAATGTCTAAGAGAACAAGGTCAGCTTATTCCTCTGATAAACTTATTTCCTTTTATTCTTGGTATAATTGAGGAGAGGAAAAGACACTGAACAATCGTCCTCCTTGATGAGATACATCATTTAGTAATAAAACTACTAACCCATGTGCATCACGTTTAGACTCTTAAGTGCTTTTTCGTCCATGATCTCAAGTTACTTTTTCAGCACCCAGTGAAATGTGCCAAGGTTCAGTAATTAGCCTCATTCTCTCTCTCTCTCTTTTAGCATGAAGGAATTAAGGACAGAAACAGGCACAGACAAGACTGAAAGTCTGGATTTTGGGTTTATTGTTCTTTTTACTTCCAAACAAAGTGAACAATTGCAGGAGAGGTGCTGTTTTATTTTGTAATCTACTCTCAGGACACTTGTGTACCTCCTTATTTGATCTACTACCCTATGAGAGAAAACCAAGCTTTGATTTGGGCATTTCAATTTACTCCAACTTCCCAATGACCCTGATCATGGCGCCTGAAGAATGTGTTCAACTCTCTGTACCTTTACCTGTGGAAGAGGAGCTGATTGGAGTGGTTTACTTGAGTCAGGTAATTTAATACCTCAGTTCATTTCATTCTCTCCATCCTGTCCAACTGTTTGCGACCCCACAGACTGCAGTACACCAGGCTTCACTGTCCATCACCAACTCCCAGAGCTTGCTCAAATTCATGTCCATCAAGTCGGTGATGCCATCCAGCCATCTCATTCTCTGTCGTCCCCTCCTCCTCCTGCCCTCAATCTTTCCCAGAATCAGGGTCTTTTCCAATGAGTCAGTTCTTCACATCAGGTGGCTAAAGTTTTGGAGCTTCAGCTTCAGCATCAGTCCTTCCAATGAATATCCAGGGCTGATTTCCTTTAGGATGGACTGGTTGGATCTCCTTGCAGTCCAAGGGAGCTCAAGAGTCTTCTCCAACACCACAGTTCAAAAGCATCAATTTTTCAGCGCTCAGCTTTCTTTATAGTCCAACTCTCACATCCATATATGACCACTGGAAAAACCACAGCTTTAATTAGACAGACCTTTGTTGGCAAAGTAATGTCTCTGCTTTTATAATACGCTGTCTAGGTTGGTCATAGCTTTTCTTCCAAGGAGCAAGTGTCTTCTAATTTTGTGGCTGCTGTCACCATCTGCAGTGATTTTGGAGCCCAAGAAAATAAAGTGTGCCACTGTTTCCATTGTCTCCCCATCTGTAGACAATGAAGTGATGGGACCAGATGCCATGATCTTAGTTTTTTGAATGTTGAGTTTTAAGCCAGCTTTTTCACTCTCCTCTTTCACTTTCATCAAGAAGCTCTTTAATTCCTTTTCACTTTCTGCTAAAAGGGTGGTGTCATCTGCATATCTGAGGTTATTGATATTTCTCTTGGCAATCTTGATTCCAGCTTGTGCCTCACCCAGCCCAGCATTTTGCATGATGTACTCTGCATATCAGTTAAATAAGTAAGGTGACAATATGCAGCCTTGACACAATCCTTTTTCAATTTGGAACTGGTCTATTTTTCCATGTCCAGTTCTAACTGTTGCTTCTTGACCTGCATACAGATTTCTCAGGAGGCAGGTCAGGTGATCTGGTATTCCCACCTCTTTCAGAATTTTCCACAGCTTGTTGTAATCCACACAGTCAAATGCTTTACTGTAGTCAATGAGGCAGAAGTAGATGTTTTTCTGGAAATCCCTTGCTTTTTCTATGATCCAACAGATGTTGACAATTTGATCTCTTATTCCTCTCCCCTTTCTAAATTCAGCTTGAACATCTGGAAGTTCTCAATTCACATACTATTGAAGCCTGGCTTGGAGAGTTTGGAGCATTACTTTGCTAGTGTGTGAGATGAGTGCAGTTGTGTGGTAGTTTGAGCATTCTTTGTCATTGCCTTTCTTTGGGATTGGAATGAAAACTGACCTTTTCCAGTCCTGTGGCCACTGCTGAGTTTTCCAACTTTGCTGGCATATTGAATGCAGTGCTTTAACAGCATCACCTTTTAGTACTTGAAGTAGCTCAGCTGGAATTCCATCACCTCCACTAGCTTTGTTCATAGTGATGCTTCCAAAGGCCCACTTGACTTACATTCCAAGATGTCTGGCTCTAGGTGAGTGATCACACCATTGTGGTTATCTGGATCATTAAATCATTCAATTCTACAATAAAGTAAGACAAAGTATCCTACAACTGGAAATAACTCACAGCATTGGAGAAAATATTTATGGTATCTGATGAGGGATTAACATTTAACTATAATCAATCCCAATGGAAATCAACCCCAAATACTCATTGGAAGGATTGATGCTGAAGTCAAAGCTCCAATACCTTGGGCACCTGATGCAAATAGCCAATTCATTGGAAAAGACTCTGATGCTGAGAACAATTGAAGGCAGGAGGAGAAGTGGGTGACAGAGGTTGGATGGCATCATTGATTCAATGCCCATGAACTTGAGAGATGGCGATTGGCAGGGAGGCCTGGTGTGCTGCAGCCCATGGGTCACAAAGAGTTGGACATGACTTGGAGACTGAACAACAACAACATTAAAGACCTCCTACAATTCAGTAACAGAAATAAATCTAAGTTAAAAATAGGCAAAGGACTTGAATAGAAATTTCTCCAAAGATACACAAGAAATTCATGGAACATAAAAATATGCTCACAATCATTTTTCTAACCACAGGAAAACTGCTTCTTGGAAGATTCCACATAACTGAATTTTCCCCTCCTACAGAGCACACGTCTCAACTTACTTGTCCGCTGTGTTCCTTTTGGGTGTAAACCAACATGGAGTGGTGAATCACACGGTAATTCCAGGTTTAGTTTGTAGAGGAACCACAGTATAGTTTTCCACTTTACAGTCTCACCTGCCGTGTGCAAGGGTTCCAATTTCTCCACATCCTCCCCAAAGTTTTTATTTTTTGTGTTTTTGGATAATAGCCATTCTGGTGGGTGTGATGTGGTTATCTCACTGTGGTTCTGTTT
Source organism: Alces alces (assembly GCA_015832495.2). NCBI lineage: Eukaryota > Metazoa > Chordata > Mammalia > Artiodactyla > Cervidae > Alces > Alces alces. The sequence goes on from JADEYB020000026.1 coordinate 65,177,426, forward strand.
ATTTCTTTAGGGATTAATGATAGTGAGCATATTTTTATGTGCTAGGGCTATTTGCATATCTTTGGTGAAATGTTTCCTTTTGCCTATTTTTAATTGGGTTGATTGTTATTAAGTTGTAGGAGCTCTTTATATACTCACATATCAGATATAGTACATACTTTCTCCCATTCTGTGAGGTGACTTTTCACTCTGCTGACTGTATCCTTTGATGCACAAATGTTTTTAAATTTTGATGACTTAAGTTTTGAAGTCCAAATCATCTACTTTTTTCCCTTTGTTATGTGTACTTCTGGGATTATCTCCAATAGGTCATTGCTAAGTCCAAAGTCATGAAGCTTTTCTCGTTGCTTTTCTCCTAAAAAGTTTATAATTGTTCTTGCACTGAGATCCCTGACCCACTGTGAGTTAATTTTTGCGTGTGGTGTAAGATAAAGGTCCAATTTTGTTTTTTGGTTTTTTTTTTTTTGCATATGGATAAAGGAATGGCAATCCATTCCAGTATTCTTGCCTGGAGAATCTCATGGACAGAGGAACCTGGTGGGCTACAGTCCGTGGGGTTGCAAAGAGTCAGACACGACTGAGTGACTAACACATCTAGTTCCCCCAACACTGTTCGGTGAGAATACTTTCATTTCCTCATTGAATGGTGTGACACTCTTGTTGCAAATCATTTGACCTTATACCTGAGGGCTTATTTCTGGGCTCTCTGTTGGTCTGTATGTCTGCTATTTATTTATGCTATACTATTTATGCCAGTATGACACTGTTTTGATTTCTGTAGCTCTGTAGTAAGTTTTGAAATCAGGGTGTGTGAGACTTCCAACTTTGTAGCTCTTTTTCAAGATCGTCTTGGCAGTTCAGCACCCCTTGAAATTCCACAGGAAATTTAAGAATAAATTTTTCTCATTCTGTAAAAAACTTTGGATTTTGATAGGAATTTTCCTGAATCTGTAGATTGCTTTGGATAGAATTGACATCTTAATAGTTTTCTAATCTATGAGAAAGGTGTATCTTTCCATTCATATCTTTAATTTCTTTCAGCAATGTTTTGTAGTTTTCAATGTACAAGTATTTTGTATGTTAGATTTATTCCTAAGTACTTTATTTCAGAGAGGTTACTGTAAATGGAATTTTTAGAAAAAATTTCCTTTTTGATTATTTATTGTTAGTGTATATAAATGCAACTGACCTTTGTGTGTTGATTTTATATTCTGCAACTTCACTGGATTCATTTACTGATTATGACAGGTTTTTTTTTTTTTTAATCCTGGACTCTTTTTGGTTTTTTTTAGTATGAAATCATGTCTAGAGCAAGTATATTCTTAGTGCTGCACACAGTTTACTCACTGAAGATAATCTTCAGCATGTTGTCAAAGAAATCAAAGGGCACAAACTCCCTGTTGCGGGGGCCCTGCTCCTGGTGGGAGATGATTCACCATCTCAGAGATCCTCTCTCCATACTGATCACTAACAGGTCATTTTCAAGCAATTTTATCATTTAATATACAGGTTCAATTTGTTCACAGCTTGGATTTATGTGTTTGCTTTTTCTAACAACAGCAGCAAAAAAAGATCCCCCTCCCCCATAAATGTGTTTTAAACTACTTTACATACTGAGCAGTCCTTCTTGGCTTTACACCATCAGGGTGTATGTCCAGCCCCGCGAGCTCGCAGCCCCCTCTTCGCTGACCCAATTGGAATTATTTTTATTGACTCTGTCTGCTCTCTCCTCTCCCCCTTGGCAATGACGATGAACTTTGTGCAGCCGACAATGGCTTCTGTATTCACAGCTCCCCTTGGAGACAGGGGCTGTAACATCAAAGGTCTGCACTGTGCTGCCCTTCCTATAATATTTCAATTTAAACACTGCCTCTCTGCAGTGGTGTCACATCTCATTTACACTGTGGCCTTTGTGGGAGACAGGGATCATTACGGAGCGAACACTGAGAAAAAAACACATTACAGGCCGGCCAGGTAGCGGAAGGGAAGGAGACAGGCAGCACAGAGGAGCAGCCAGGGGGGCGGAGGGTCTCCCGGGACGTGGATGGGGCCCGCCCCTCCAAGTTGTCAGGCTGGAGTCAGACGAGGATGCCGCTGACACCTCTGGCTGCACCACGTTGCCCAAAGATGCTGTTTCTTTACTTTTCTCTGGTTGTTGCAGTAAAGGCAATTCCCCAGTGCTTCCGGGACTGAGATTATCCTCTTTTATCTAGATTTTTCCCTTTCGCCTTTCTTATTTTTAGTCTTTTGTATCAGTGCGGAATGGGCCTCAGTGTGTATTATGTGGACTCCTCTTTCCCGGGGCCCTGCCTCTAAATTGCATTCATTGGTGTGGACAGACTGTCGGGCAAGGAAATAGAAATAATCTTTTGTTTGTTTGTTTGATTTGCTCTCCAGCCCCGGCAATTCGCAGTCTAATAATTTCATTTTAAAAGAAACAACTGTCAGGAAGTCTCGCTCCATTTACTATTAAAACAGGAAGAAGAAATATTGAATCCCTGGCAAAACAAGCCTGGTCTCCTTCTTCCCCTTTCCTTCCACCCTTTCCTTTATCCCCTGTTCTTCCCCTCCCAGCCATCATCCCCATGAATAATCTGTGCAGAAATGTCACCAGGACACACCGAGGCCCCTTAGGGGGAGGAGCAGAGACCTGTGCTGCAGGGCCCGGGGCTGGCTGGCCTTCCGTGGCGACAGCCAGCAGCCGGACAGAGAGGCGGGCGCCCCAGTATCCGGTGGGATGTGTGAATGCAGAGGTTATTTCTGCAAAACAGTCAGTGTGAGGGCGGGATAAGTCATGTGACCTTGCCCTTCCTGGGGACGCATTGCATCGTAATTTTCAGCCCGTTTGCCGATCACATTTTCTCAGCTTTCCAAATACTGCTGGCAATTCCCAGGCGCCCAAATGCTGTGGGTCGTGGCGCTGGGCTGTGGGGATAAGGCCGGCCCAGCCCTGTGCCCAGGAGTGGGGCCCTCTCACGCAGATGAAGATGAACGTGCCAGGCCATCTGACGTCAAGGTTCTCATAGGCACCAGGAAGACCCTTCTCCCTGCTCACAATGAGTACATTATAAACACTTAGCTTTTAAAAAATTTATTCTTTATAGATATAGTTGATCTACAATGTTGTTGTTAATTACTGCTGTAGTGAAGTGACTCAGTTATACATTTATATATCCTTTTTAATATTCTTTTCCATTATGGGTTATGACAGGATACTGAATACGGTTTCCTGTGTTACACAGGAGGACCTTGTTGGTTATCCATTCTATATATACTCATTTTCATCTGCTGACCCCAAACTCCCATTCCATTCCTCCCCCACCTCCCCACTTGGGTACCACGAGCTTGTTCTCTATGTATGTGAGTCTGTTTCTATTTCATAGACAGGTTCATTTGTGCCATGTTTTAGATTCCACATATAAAGGCTTCCCTTGTGGCTCAGCTGGTAAAGAATCTGCCTGCAATGTGGGAGACCTGGGTTCTATCACTGGGTTGGGAAGAGCCCCTGGAGAAGGGAACGGCTACCCACTCCAGTTTTCTGGCCTGGAGAATTCCATGGACTGGATAGTCCATGGGGTTGCAAAGAGTCAGACACGACTGAGTGACTTTCGCTTTCATGGTACATATATACAATGGAATATTATTCAGCCATTAAAAAGAACCAAACAATGTTATCATACTAAGTGTATGTAAGTGTACTAAGTGTACTAAGAGATGTAAGTCAGACAGAGAGAGACAGATACCATATAAGACTGAGTTGTGTTGGATCACTTGTTCCCTTTACAGGGTACCTAGAGAGCTCTGCATGGCTTGTTGAGGTTTGAATTGATGGAGCTGCTGGAGAAATCTGTAAACACACGCTGTTCTGTAGCACGTGCATGCCGGGCTCTGTCCACACGTGTGTGCCTACCCCCCCACCAGAGAGACCAGGCACCAACACCATCCTCTGAGAAGAAGGGGACTTGGGTTTCAGTTAGAAGTTTTAAGACGCTGGTGCATTTGATGTGCAGAACAGACACCAGGATATTTCGGTTTTGGGGAACTTGAAGCCTCTTTAGTAAAAGCACCCTCGGTGTGTCTTTGTCTCCGTCTCAGGCGGGGCCCACAGAGCGCCTCGACACCACCTCTCCCTGTGGGTCTGTGTTCAAATGCCTCATTTTTAGAAGAGTAGCAGTCATCTTGGAGAAGGAAATGGCAACCCGCTCCAGTGCTCTTGCCTGGAGAATCCCTTGGACAGAGGAGCCTGGTGGGCTACAGTCCATGGGGTCGCAGAGTCGGACATGACTCACACACACACACACACACACACTCACTCACACATCCTCTTGGATGAGGGCTGGCTCGGCTCTGCTGTGACCTCGCCTCTCCTAGTTCCGTCTACAATCGCCCTCTTTTCAAGCAAGGTGACATTCTGAGGTCCTGGGCTGAGAGCTTCGCATATGCATCTTGGTGAAGGGCGATGGGCCGAAGGGAGGAAGCACAGTTGGCCCGTAGCTGAGAGTCTGGATGAGGATGCACCACAGCGAGGAGGTCGGCGTGGAGGGGCGAGGCAGCCCCTCTGGAAGTGCAGCGCGGGACCCCGTATCTGCCCTGGGAGGCATGGCCGGTACGGGTCGGGGGCTCCGAGGGGCCGGAGGCCACCCCTGCCTCTGTCACCTGAGCCAGGGTGGGAGGATGACACCATCCTTTCGCCCACCGCACACGTGCCCAGCACCCACGTGGGGGGTGAAGGCGGCCTGGAGGCGCGGGAGGCGGGCCAGGACCAGGGAGGAAGGAGACGCGTGTGCCCTGGCTCAGGTCACAGCCGCCTCGGCGCCCGCCGGCTCAGGCCTCGCCCCTTTGGTGACCTCGAGCTGGCGTCTGGTGGAGCCTGGAGGGGGGAAGACGTGAGGGAGTGGGCCCCCGACCGCAGCACGAGAGGCGCCCTGTGGGCAGGACGGGCTTCCAGGGCTCCCACGCGGGGCGCGGCCCAGGCCGGCTCCGCCCTGATGGCCGAGCCTGGGAGCGCTGTGGGCAGATGGCTACGGCGCCGGCCCGCGCCCGCCCTACCCCGCAGGCCCCAGGGGAGAAACGACCGGAAGTCTCGGTGCCCAGGTTCCCTGCGGCTCCCTCTGAATCCAAGCTGCGCACGCCTCTGGCTCCCAACAAGGGTTCTGATCTCCTGGCCCTCCTCTTCACGCCCCCCTCCCCACCAGAATGAAGTTATTTCACAGGAAAGTGAAAGGAAGTGAAGTCAAAGTCGCTCAGTCGTGTCCGACTCTGCGACCCCATGGACTGTACAGTCCATGGAATTCTCCAGGCCAGAATTTTGGAGTGGGCAGCCTTTCCCTTCTTCAGGGGATCTTCCCAACCCAGGGATCAAACCGAAGTCTCCCGCATTGTGGGCGGATTCTTTACCAGCTGAGTCGTAAGAGAGACCCAAGAACACTGGAGTGGGTAACGTCTCTCTTCTCCAGGGGATCTTCCCAACCCAGGAATAGAACCCAGGTCTCCCTCCTTGCCAAAGGATTCTTTACCAGCTGAGCCACCAGGGAAGCCCTTATTCTCAGGAACACACTTCATCTCTGACTCTGCAAGGGCGCTCCACCCACAGTCTTCAGGGCCTGTTCTCATTTCAGCTGTTTGAACAGTGAACCATAAGAGGTGAGCTGCCACAGAAAAGTTAAAGGTTTTAGAAAATTTGGGGAAAAGTGGGCATTCTGTACGTGCTGCTCTCCATGACTTGTTTACACTTAGTGAAGTGAGTGAGGGGCTTCCCTCATAGCGCGGCTGGTAAATTTTTAAATTTACTTATTTTTAATGGAAGGATCGTTGTTTTACAGTGGTGCGCTGGACCCTGCCACACAGCATCAGGAATCAGCCGCAGGCACACGTCTGTCCCCTCCGTCTTGAGCGTCCCTCCCACCCCCTCCGCATCCCACCCCTGTAGCTTGTTACGGAGCCTGGGCCTGGGTTCCCTGAGTCATACGGCAAATTCCCGCTGGCTGTCTACTGTGCGTGGGGTTACACTTGGCTGCATTCTTGGTGCAGAAGCGCCCTCCGCGTGGCGCCCCCTGAAGCAGACCTTGGGGCGGGCCCAGTGTGAGCTACCTCCCTGCTTTTGGACATGGCCACAGGAAACCAGAGGACAGGGTAAGAGAGCAGGAAGGTTCCAGAAGGGGGAGAGCAAGGCAGGGCCCCCAGGCCGGCCATGTTTGGAGCCAGTCGAGAGCACCCAGGTAGGAAGGGCAGGAGGGGCCGGAACCGCTGGGTACGTGGAGACCCTGCTTCTCCTCGGCGACTAGGGGGCTTTGAGGGCATGGGGGAAGGGCAGGGGACTCGGGCTGAGAATGGACGGCGGGGACAAAGAGGGACCCAGCTGAGGGAGAGCCCCATTCCGGGGGTGGGGTGGGGGGCGGGGGCGCAGGGGAGAGGGCAGAGGTGGCCGTGGCCCTGGTGGGACGGCCCCAAGGCTCCAGACAGGCGTTGGCCCTGAGGGGCCCTCAGGGTGGGTCCACTCTGAGCAACATCTGCAGAAAGGTTCAGGACGGGACTCCTGGGGAACGACTTCCTTCCAGGACACTGCATCACTTGCTTCTTGGCAGAGAGGCCAAGGTGAACGCTCTACAAAATGGATTCATCACAGGGTAGAAACCACATTAGCCTTTATTAGTGAAAACAAATAAAGTGCATGGAAAATGCTGGCCTGGGTTTATATCGGCTAAATGAAAGCACCGTCTGAATATTTTAAAACCCTCTCTTTCTTTTTGTTAAAAATCCACCGTTGTCAAGAATGCAGACCCCATGAATCACCTTTTTTAAAAGGGAGGGGGGGTTAAAGTTCTCATGTAGCCTGCGTCATGAGCCAACAGCTCTTAAATCATCCTGTGCTCTTGATGAAGTTCTAAGACCTTGGCATGAGAATCATACACAAATCCCTGCACGTGAACTGTTTAGACTTCCACTTGTAATTATTCATGAAATGTGCAGAAACACGGTCCAGTGCACATTTGAGCAGAGTTCGCTAATGCCCGTGAACAAATCATAAACACCTCACCAGGGGGCCGGGGCGCAAGCTCCCCTCAGAGAGGTGCCTTATTAGGAGCCGCTGCCACCCCACCGACAATCAGCTCGCCATGACAGGTCCCCAGCTCCCAGACTTGGGAGGCTTGTCTGTGATGGCTCTGCTCTCATGACCCAAAGGGAACTGCGTTCAGCAGACTTCTCAGATTCAAGGCTGATGCAGCTTCTTCTGTGCTGAAGAAACAAGCCCTCAGAGGGGTGTGTTCCAGCTCTAATGCTTGGAGGAAACTGCGCTTCTGGGGTGGCATCATACATGACCTGGCTTCCCTCTGAGTCCTTCTGCACAGAAGTGGGGGTAACTGCCAGGAGACCCCAACTCTCATGGGGTGAAGTGAAGTGAGCTTCCTAACGATGATGGTCTGAAATTAAAGCAAGAATATCAGGAAGCTGAGAAGGACACAAACATGAACAAGTCACCCACACAAGAGAAACACGTTTAAACTTACTAACAGATAGATGAGAGTTACAAAGACACACGTCCAATTGCCTTTAGAAAATATTTATTAGCACTAATTCTTTTCAGGCACGCTTCCAGATTCTGAGGATACAGAGATGGATCAGAAAAGTGTCTGTCCTTCAGGGATCCTATTCCGGTGGAGAGGTATGGGCCAAGCAAACCCATGAGACCTAGTGATGGAGAGAAAGCAGAGTGAGGGGTCATGAGAAGTGGCCCTAAGTTTGGAGTTTGGCGTGGACCAGAGCACCCAGGCAGATGGAGGGCAGGGGCTCTTGGCACAGTCTTCTGCAAGTTGAAGGACCAGAGGAGGTGGCATTGTAGAAGTAGAAAGCGGGGGCGGGACGGTGATGAACAGGTGACAAAGCTCGAGAGGAAGCCGGCAGGGTTTCTAGGCTCAGGGAGATGGGAAGCCCCAACAGTGGGATTCACAGTTGCAATCAGAATCCAGATATATTTTAAAGAGGAACAACAGCATCTTTTTCTTAAATTATGCATTGGGTGAAAAGAGAGGGAGAAAGAGGATCTAACTATGACTCCAAGATCTCCGCTGAAGCAAATTGAAGAAGGTATGGAAAAGACCCTGATGCTGGGAAAGGTTGAAGGCAAAAGGAGGGAGGGCAGCAGGGGATGCTGTGATTAGAGAGAATCACTCAATGGACATGAACTTGAGCAAACTCTGGGAGAGAGTGGAGGGTAGAGGAGCCTGGTGTGCTGTAGTGCGTGGGGTTGCACAGAGTCAGACATGAGTTAATGACAGAACAACAATTCAGCCGTGAGAGTCCATACAAGAAGCAGAGAAGGGGGCAGGAGACACAGAGGGGAGGACGTGAGAAGACTGAACACCAACAGCGTTGGGTTATGATTTACCAGGATGGGGAAAACTGCGGGAGAAGACCGTTTGGGGGTAAAGGCTGAGTGAGTGTGAAGCCGTGAGGACTGAGATGCTTCTTGAACATCTAAGTGGAAATACTGGGAAGGCAGCTGGACCAGCAGGACTATAGTTCAAAAGCGAGGTCTGGAGGGGAAGGATGATTTGTGAATGTCTGTGTATAGATGGAATTTCTAAACGATGGGTGAGTGTTGTCATCTAAGGAGTGCAAGTAGAAGAAACACTCAGGAAGGTAGAAGAATTGGAACGATTCTTCAAGAGCCAGGGAAGGAGATTTTTTTTTTTTAAAGAGCATATGATTGAATGCCTTGACTATGATTAACAGAGTTGCCCACTGGTGTATGATCTGGGCTGAAATGTGTTCCCCCCAAATTGATATGTTGAAGTCAAGGTGTGGAACCTCAGAATCTGACTGCCTTTGGAGATAGCGTGTTTCGAAAGGTACCGAAGGCAAAGTGAGGTCATGTGGGTGGTGCCCTGACCCAACATGACTGGTATCCTTCTAGGAAGAGGAGATTAGGAGCAGACTCAGAGGGAAGAAGGCTGTCCACATGCCAAGGAGAGAGGCCTGAGAAGCAGCCAGGCCTGCTGACACCTGGGGCTTCCAGGCTCCAGGTCTGTGAGAACGTGAGTCGCTGCTGTCTCGGGCACTGGGGCTGTGGCAGGTCTGGGTACAGGAGCCCTGGCAGCGGAGGGCTCACTGGTCAGAGCACGCGGGGTGGCCTGGCGCGGTGTCTGTGGCACAGTCGCTCTGTAACAGACCAGCCCTGATTCCTCCTTTCTGGACTGCAGCCATCGCATTTGGGTGACTGTGCGCCTGACCTGAAGGATGCTGCAGGGCGGTCCCTTCCTCTCCGCCAGTGAGGGGGTCCAGGGACCAGTCCTGTAAGAGATGTAAGACAGCAGTGTGCACCTGGGCCTCTGGGAGCGGGCCTCGGCCTTGGGGATGGAGGCTGGATGAGAGGACAGGCCTGACGCTGCCTCCTCTGGGCTCAACAGCTCCGGAGCCAAACTAGAAATCAACAGCTAAAAGTGCCTGTGTCCCGACCCATAAAATCAAGCAATCCACACGCAATTCACGAGTTAAAGGAGAAATCACAACAGAGTGGTGACTACACATGTACAAATACACATAAACGGATAGCAAACCAAACTTAGGAGAAAAATCCAGAAAAATATTCAGCACTCTTTAGAGGAGAACATAACCCAGAATTCCTACAATAAATCATATACTGACTCCAGTACGTTTTAAAAAATATGTGCAAAAAGCAAGAAAAAGTGACAATCAAGAGATAAACTATTCTATAGAAGCAGATGAAGAGATAAATCAAATATCATTATTAGTGGGTAAAGACTTTAAAATAACTATGACTGAAATTTGCAAATGGATAAACAAGAGTGAGCAAAATGAATGTAATCAAATAAGCATTCTAAACTATTAGAATAATAGAAACTACAATATCTAAAATTTAAAAGATATGTATGTTGAGTTAATTTTAAAATTAAAGCAGATGATACAATGCGTAAACTTGAAACTAATTCTGAATATAGTGCTTGGGCTTGATTTTAAAGATGAGAGAAAGTGGAAACAGCAGAACAGAGCGTGAGAGAAATATGGGTAAAGATGTGAATGGGAGAATGAAACAGAAGCAATCTCGAAAAGTAATCTCCCAGAACTTTGCAAATGGTAAAACACGCTGCGTCACAGTTTACAAAGTCTCAGCAAATCCAAAGCACAGTGCAGAGGAAACTGCAATTAATCACAGGATTGTCTGACTATTTAAAACCAAAGATAAAGAGAAATGTTACAAAAACTAGGGGTGAAGGATGGAGCACCCATTAACCTCAGGAAAAGAGAAGGGATGACTGCTCAAAGCTCTGAAATTCTAACCTCAATGAAAATATTGCTCCAAAATTAAAGGAAAATAAATACTTTAGACAAGTAAATACATTAGACAAGTAAAAGCTGAGAGTGTCTCCATCACATTTCACACTATTTAAATTTAAATTTAAACAGAGAAGACTTCTTCAGGATCAAAGAAAAAGGATTCCAGAAAAAAAGGCAGAGAACTAGGGAAAAAGAAAGACCATTGAAAATTATGATTTTAAAAGATATTGTCTGTTTAAAACAAAAATAATAACGATGTCATAGGGGCTTATAACATGCATGGAAGTAAAATATATGACAATAAGTTAAAAAACCGGCTGTAATATCAATTTTAATTACTCCAGGTGTTTTGTTATTTGGGATGTAGAAAAGTAGCAACTTAAGGCTGGTGGTGATTGGTTAAGTATCCATTTTTTAAAACTTTTGAAATGTCTCAGTTCAGTTCAGTTCATTTGCTCAGTCGTGTCCAACTCTTTGCGACCCCATGAATCGCAGCACGGCAGAGCTCCCTGTCCATCACCAACTCCCAGAGTCCACCCAAACCCATGTCCAATGAGTCGGTGATGCCATCCAACCATCTCATCCTCTGTCATCCCCTTCTCCTCCTGCCTTCAATCTTTCCCAGCATCAGGGTCTTTTCCAATGAGTCAGTTCTTCACAGCAGGTGGCCAAAGTATTGAAATGTCTACAAAGTGATAATAAACATAAAATAAAAAAATCAACTAAATAAATAAAAATAAACTAAAAAATAAACTAAATAAAAATCAAAGGGCAGAGAAAATGAAATAATATAATATTGAATTAATTAAGAAGAACAAGTTTAGTGGTGTGTCAGTCGTTCAGTCATATCTGACTCTTGGCAACCCCGTGGACTGTAGCCCGCCAGGCTCCTCTGTCCATGGGATTCTCCAGGCAAGAATACTGGAGTGGGTTGCCATTTCCTTCTCCAGGGGATCTTCCGACCTAAGGATTGGACCCAGGGCTCCTGGATTGCAGGCAGATTTTTTACTATCTGAGCCACCAGGGAAGCAAGTGTGTAATTAACAGTGAATATTTGTCTATGGAATATGAGGATGGTTTGACATTAGAGAATCTATCAACACCTAATTCATTCAGATTAATATTGAAAGAGAAAAAATAAAACAAGTAATCTTGTTAGAAAGAAGAAAAAATTATAAAATTCAGTAGTCATTCAAGAAAAAGTCTTGGGGGAGCTAGGAAGACATCGTTGCTGCAATAAAGCCACCCACCCACTAAAGGCTTCATCCTCCTTAGCACTGGGTGATTGGAAACATTTGTATTAAGTCAGGAAGAAATCAAGGTTGCCTATCATCGCTCTTTTCTATGTAACATTTTTTATAATCCCCAATTCAAAGATGTCTCATATAAAAAAAGAAATATGATGAATAGGCGTTGATAAGGAGGAGACACTGTTGTCCTTGTTTGTAGAAGGCTTGATTATCTAGACTGAAAAGTTCAGGAAATCAAGCACATTTAACAATGGAAAATCTACTGCAATGGAAGATTATTGTATTTAAAAACATCCAAATGGAGAATATATATATATATATATATATGTATGTATGTATGTATTTTTTGTTGTTCAATTGCTAAGTCCTGTCTGACTCTTTGCAACCCTATGGATGCCAGGCTTCCCTGTCTTCCACTATCTCCTGGAGTTTGCTCAAGTTCATGTCCATTGAGTTGGTGATGTCCATTCATGTCCACTGAGTCAATATATATTTTTACAAAGCCATTTTTTCAAGTGGTTTCACAATCCATGTTTCAAATTTATTATTCTTAAGGTGTAATTTCTACTAAAAAAATCAATAAAGAAAAGATGAGCATGAAAATAAAAGGTAGAAAAAACAAAAATACTCAATGTAGTTAAAAAATCACTTTCCAACAGTATTGCCTCCAGATAAAATACAGGTTAAGACTTTGCCTGGTCCATCGGGATCAGCAGGAAATGCTAAGTCCTATCCAGGATGCCCTGAACGACCTCTCTCAGATTTTTAGCGAGATTTTCAACTTGGCACACGTGTCTTATAGAGCATTTTGACAGCATGTACTAAGAGCTTTAGCGTGTCTACAGTTTCAGCCCCATGATTCCAGTGAAGGAACGTCTCTAAAGAAAAGACTCAGGGATCCCGTGAGCAGTCATAGCTGAGATCATGGTCTCAGCCTTGTCTGGAAGAGTGAAAAATGCATCCATGCAAGTGTTCAGGCCTGAGAAACATCAGTGTGGGAGAGTGCATCCTGGGAACATAGGTGCCCACAACAGCTGTGACTTTATTGTGCTCAGGAGACATCTGTGCATTACCGAGATTAAGGAGGAATATTTCAAACATGAGTCACGATTAATTCTGAGAAAGATTCTTCCACTTCACAAGATAGTATAATAATTTTATGGGCTTCCCAGGGGGCACTAGTGGTAAAGAAACAGGCTGCCAATGCAGAAGACATAAGAAACTCAGGTTCGATCCCTGAGTCAGGAAGATCTCCTGGAGGAGGGCATGGCAACCCATTCCAGCATTCTTGCCTGGAGAATCCCATGAACAGAGGAGCCTGTCGGGCTACAGTCCATGGGCTTGCAAAGAGTTGGACATGACTGAAGTGACTTAGCATGCATGCATAATAATTTGATAATTGAATAAGTATTATTTCAGCCAGCTTCGATTAACTTTAAAATCACACGTGGTAACACTTTAAAGCCACCTGTGGGAAGGGAAGGGGAGAGACAGCACCCAGTAGATGAAATTGAGCAAGCGCAGGCCTAGTGAGAACCGTGACATCATCAGGGTGAGGGCGCCCCTCCCCCAGGCAAGGGCAGTGGCCTCAGAACGGCCCTGCCCGCCCCCTGAGCCTCCCCTCTGGGCCTCCACCGTAAACTGCGGAGAAAGACGGGATTTAGTGCAGGGCGCACTCTTCCTTTGGCGCCTCTGTAAAGGCTGCACCTTTGTGCCAGGGGACGTCAATTAGAGATCAGGGGCTTACTGAGAGGCCAGAGGTTGCCCTGACGTTGGCTGACCTCGCCTGCTGCACCAGAACCCCTTGTCTGTTTTATTGATTGGCTCCTGTTAATGACCCCGCAGGACTGGCAGGCACACGGCGGGACTGGCCAGAAGACTGTGGCCGTAGATGGTAAGGAAACCACAACACCCCTGACTGAGGCTCCGAGTCATTACTGAAGAGCCTGGGGTGCGTTCTGTACCTGGGGGGCCTGGGCCATGGCTCACTTCCACTGGGTGATTATTGAACTGACCCTTGCAATTTTCAGAGAACTAGCACTTCCTTTCTAAGATGTGACCTTGGCCTGCCTCTGCTCACAGTAGTCTCCCAGCCCTGGGGAGGTCTTGTTGTGGAGTCAGAGGCTGGGCGCACTCTCCCAACCAGAGGCCAGGGGATGAGTCTGTGAATTAGTGTCACTTTAGGCTCCAGGGCCCCCCCCCCCCCGGAGGTGGTCCTGAGATCACTGAGAGCCCCATGAGATAATGACAGCAAGAAACATACAATGGCTAAATCAGGACACTACACTCAGCTTACCTAAGGGGATCGTCTGATATTCTGCAAAGCAATGAAATGTGACTTTGGTAAATCTCTCTATTGGAAACGACATTACACTAACGAAGCAGCAAGAGTCCCAGGGGCATTGTGACGTGGTCACACAGACGTGTGGGGTCCAAAAGGCAGGACCGGTGCGTTTGCTCTGCAGAGACGCCAAGTGAGGGAAAGTGAAGAGTGAAAGTGGAGTTGCTCAGTCATCCGACTCTTTGTGACCCCTGTAGTCTACCAGGCTCCTCCGTCCATGGGATTCTCCAGGCAAGGATACTGGACTGGGTTGCCATTTCCTTCTCCAGGAGATCTTCCCGACTCAGGGATCAAACCCAGGTCTCCCACATTGCAGGCAGACACTTTACCGGCTGAGCCCCCAGGGCAGCCCCAAAGGGAGGGAAAGTGAGGTGAAAGTGAAAGTCGCTCAGTTGTGTCCAACTCTTTGCAACCCCATGGACTGTCCATGGAATTCTCCAGGCTAGAATACTGGAGTGGGTAGCCTTTCCCTTCTCCAGGGGATCTTCCCAACCCAGGGATCGAACCCAGATCTCCTGCATCGCAGGCAGATTCTTTACCAGCTGAGCCACAAGGGGAGCCCAAGAATACTGGCGTGGGTAGTCTATCCCTTCTCCAGCAGAGAGAGATGAGAAAACATTGTTAGATGAGGGGATTTGTGACCTCAAAGTTAAGTGAGACAGATGAATAGGTGTCTGTTTACACCTCAAATAACAAAGCGTTAAAAATGCTGATGTGCCTTTTTTATCTCATTTTTGTTGTCATCCTTCTTTTCCTCTGTGCTCCTAATACTGTTTCACCATGAGTTACAACTGTCAAGAGAGAAGATTCAGCAGGTCAAGACCTGAGCAGCTTATCCAGGTTCTCAAACTGCATAAAAATAGCCCAGAAACATGTTAAAATGCAGGTTCTGCGGTCCTGGATCAGACTTACTAACTCTGAATCTTTGGAAACGGGATGTGAGAATCGGGATTTTTATCACAGTCCCTTGATGAGAAAGGCTGATGAGAACAAATCATATCACACTTGGGCAGATTTGTTTATGGTAAGTGTTAGTAATGCTAAAGTCTGTAAAGTTTATGTAACCATTTATTTAATTTATATAAAGACTACTTGCAAAGACTGGATAATTAAATCATATTGAGGTGATCGTCATACATCCCTGGGATACTGGAAGGAATTTGTAAGATTGTGTATATAGGCGAAGTGCCTAGAATGGTGTCTGGTACCAAGTAAATGCTCAACAAATTAGCTTTAAGGGGAAAGCTCTGATGCATTATCAGGAGTAGAAACACTGGAATCAGATGTGTGTGCTTTACAATGCTTGCACAGGGTAGCCCATCATTTTGCAGTGCTATTAACACTGTTATCACAGTTACTATTGTGATTCTTCTCTCCCCACTGTAACTGCCCCATTTAAAATCTTACTGTCCCTCGCAGGGTCCCGGCCATGAGCTTACTTTCCCCCACCCGCCTCCTATTCCTGTCTAGGCTCAGGAGTTCTACACCTGCTAAACTGGGTTGGGGGTAGGGGTTTGTACAAAATGCTAAGCTAACCTTAACTCTCCCCATAGCGTTTGTCATCATTCTCCCTTGCTCTAACACTTCATCTTTGTGCACCAATCATTGCAGTGAAAAAGATCGGCCTCACCTACCTTTTTGAATATTCACATATCAGACCTTCAGTTTCAGACACTTGTCCTCTGACAGTGCAGTCCTCCAGAGGCAAGTTTGGATCAACTAGTAGCTGAAAAAAATAAAAGAAGGAGAATAAGAAGAAATGCCTGTCAAAATGATTTTGACAGCTGACTGTCAAAAAGAAATGCCCCTTTTCTTTCAGAGACCTCCCCCTTCAAGGTCTTCCTCAACTTGACTTTTCTCTGAAGTGGTCCCAGGATCAAACCAGCCTTGCCTTCTTCCTTTATTGGCCATTAACCTGTGATGCACCTGCTTACATTGCTCTCCTGATTCCTTTTACGTCTGTCCCCCATCCGTGATGACAGGGCCTGTCTCATTTTCCCACATTTCTATGTCATCTCTGCTAGAACCTGACACGTGGCAACTGATTAATACATAATCCAGTGTTGACAGGAGCTCACTTTGTTCCTGGCACTGAGACCCACACCAGCCTCACAAGCTGGGTGCTGTTTTTATCCTCGTTTGCATATGTGGAAGCTGAGGCCCATAAAACTTAAGCAGCTTGCCTTAAGTCTCAGCGCAATGAAAGGAGTGAAACTGGGGTTCCAAGCTGGGAATTAGACTATCAAGTATCTAATCCCCTTATGTGCATCAAATCATCAATGATCGCGAGTTGACCTATATCAAATCCTCTTTTTGCTGTGAGAAGGGCATACTAGGGGCCCAGCCCCAGGAGAGCATGAACTTGGAGGTTTCCCCATGACACTGACCCGTCATGGTCCTGCTCCCTTGTAACCCACAGCACAGCTCCTTGGCTTGGCCAGGTCATCCTGAAGCAGAATGAAGCGTCAGGGCAAAATGTGGGTTCTGGGCCCATTTATATAGTTTGCCTGTGTAGGAAGAAATGGCACCCAATCTTCCCTTATCATCTAAGCAAGCTCTGGATGTCACAGAAATATCCTACAATGGCATTTAAAGGCTCTAGGCCCCGCGGGCAAGTGGGCCCAGCAAGACAGACCATCCCTGCTGTCTTGTCCTCCTGGGCTCCGGACTACAGACGCTTGGTGATTTCCCTGACAGCCACACTGAACTGTGGCTGCACTGTAGCCTCTCCTCCCCAAGAGCTCGGAGCTTAGGCCAGGTTTCTCTCCCCTCCCCAAGAAGACTCTGAGTGATCAAGGAACTAAGCCTCCAAATGACCGGCTCATTAAGATCTTTGAACATTTACTGTGGACAGATGATAGGGGATCCTTGAGCTTGTTTGGCCTGAAACCCTAGGTCCAGGGGCCATGTAGAGTTGTGTGGTGTTTGCGAGATAAATGGAAGATTACATTTCAGTTGGATACTGGAGACTCAGTGAAACTTGTGCGTTTGCGTATTAGTCGGGCAGTCATGTCCGGCCCTCTGCAACCCCATGGACTGTAGCCCACCAGGCTCCTCTGTCCATGGGATTTCCCAGGCAAGAATACTGGAGTGGGTAGCTATTCCCTTCTCCAGGGGATCTTCCTGACCCAGAGACTCGAACCTGAATCTCCTGCATTGCAGGCAGATTCTTTACCATCTGAGCCACCGGGGAAGCCCTTAATAAAACTTACAAGAAGGCTAACTCTGCATCACTAACAATGAAAGAAGCCCAGGTTCACACTGTAACTACACAGATACATTATCATTAGAAAGCAATCCACAGGCTTCTGCCGTTTTGGGCGCACTCCCGGCTGTAAAGACACTTCTATGTACCTTAGTACTCATTCCTGTTGACCCAGACGTCTAGACTTTACGCTGAACTCCAGCCTGAAGTCCTTCAGATGGCTTGTGTTTGTCTGTTGGGTGGAGGTGGGTTGCCTCCAAATGCTTCTGGATTTGTGTGCAGCCGGACCTCAGCTCTACTCCACCTCTGTCTCCTTAGCTGCACCCCTCACCCGGCCTGCGCTTCAGCCACACTGAAGGAGGCCGTCAGCACTTGTTGTATTGAAATGGCAGGCTCTAGCCCTGCCCGGAAACCACGTCCCCAGCTGTGTCCGTAACAACGCTGCAAGGCTCAGCTCAGATGCCGCCGTTCTGAAGAGCCTGACTCCGCCCTGGCTGCCAGGGGAGCGGGTCCTTTCCCTGAATGTCCGCCACTCTCAGGATGAGGGGAAGGCGGCGTGGTGAAGAGGAAGGACTCCAGAGCGTGGCAGCTCTGCCATTTCCTACCTGGTGTGATGCCGGACACGCCACCTCATCTCTGCCCCCCTGCGTGAAACGGAGGTGATGCCAGCTCACAACGTCATAAGGCATAAATAAAGCACTCAGAACAGACGAAGTGAGAGTAAGGAGGTGCAACCTGTTTGTTATTGTTGTTGGTGGTGGGTTAGTCACTAAATTGTGTCCAACTCTTGTGACCCCATGGACTGTAGCCTGCCAGACTCCTCTGTCCATGGAATTCTCCAGGCAAGAATACTGGAGTGGGTTGCCATTTCCTTCTCCAGAGGATCTTCCCAACCCAGGGATCGAACTCAGGTCTCCTGCATTGCAGGCAGATGCTTTACCAACTGAGCTACGAGGGAAGCCCAAATTGTTATTATTATGTGGCTCTTTTCCCTGCTTTCCTCCCGCACACACATGCCCACATTGTCATTATTCACCACAGGTCTAAACTTTCTAGGTGTTTCTTACGGACATATCACCATGATCCTAGCTTGATGCCTGAAATATGGTAGTCACTAAATATGTAGCAAAGTGCATTGTTTCTAGAGAATACAGTCTTTGTACAAGAAGTAACCTGCTCTAAATTTAGGTAGATGATATCTGAATGAACTTGAGCAGCAAAACAATGACCTTGGTTGTTCCTACCACCTCGTATGCCACCAAGCAAAAGCCTCTTGGTTTATAGTGTTCTGTTAGTTTGTTCTCTGCCTAGCAGTTGGGGATTTTTGAGCTGCGATGAGCATAAAAATGTACCGTGCATGGTGTAATGTACGTAATGTGCATGGCGAAATGTACCAGTATGGACCTGAGAGCAGTCTGTCCTTCTAAGCATCACATTTGTTTCCATAATTTAGGTAAATGCTAGGGTTCGTAGTAACGAGGCTGGCTTCCACAAGGATCACAAAATTTGCCTACCTTCACAACACAAGCTGTATTACTGACGTTTCTCCATTTACTAATCCCACTTTTTTCCTTTTTTAAATTGGGGTGTGGTTGATTTACAGTGTTGGGTTAGTTTCTGCTGCACAACAAAGTGAATTCAGCTGTTTGTGTGCGCACATCCCTCCTTCCGAGCGTCCCTCCCACGCCACCCCCGTCTCAGCCCCGGTCACCACGGGGCCCTGAGCTGAGCTCCCCGTGCTGCGTGGCAGGCTCCCTTTAGCTGTCTGTTTACACATGGTCCTCTACATGGATCAATTCTGCTTTCCCCGTTTGCCCCAATCCTACTGCAGAACAAAGCATGGCATATTTGGGCTTTGCCTCTCAAATTTTTTTTTTTTAATCTTTACTAGGTGATAAATGCACCTTTGTAAAAAAAATTAAAAAAAAAACTATTCTATTCAGGGGCTCTGTGGATGGGTGGATTGATTTCTTTTACATTTTTAGAAACCAACTCAGAAAGTGTTAATTGCTATGAATATCTAGTCAGCATTTATTTTCAAAATATAACATTAATAAAAGTTAATCAGAAAATAAACAATTATATAAGAGAACCATAATCCTTTTCCACTAAATAATTGCATTTTTTTCTTCTACATTCTAATTTCGATGTTTTCTTAATAGCTTGTGATTAAAAATATTTATATGTTCAGATAGCTGATTATAAGTTTCTGGATAATTTAAGACAGATTGTTAGAATTATTACTTTCCAATAGAAGAGTAAAAACACATAGACATGAGCTGAGGTTCTTTACCATAAAGCAGTTATCTATATTCTTACGTTATTTCCAAAATATTTGCCAAGATTAAAAAAACATGATTACTTCTGAGAGTACAGAATCTATTTTTGATATTATAATTATTATTTACCAAAAGCAAGTTAGATTAGGTAAACATGAAGAAAAAATACAGAGCAATTAATTTTTCCAAGCAATCTCCTGGATAGAACCAGGGCAGGCAGAATGCCAGGTAACAGAGAGCCTGCAATAACCTACAGCGCAAATGCATTCGAAACACAGAAGCAGTCAGGCTCTCTGTTCAGACGGCCGTCAGTGGTGCTGGTGCCTAGGCCATAAACACCCAGGGTCAGTTACTCTTACCCAGAATTAACTCAGATGGGAACAGGGCAGCCGGCTAATTCCCTCTAATTGAATGTCATTTAATCACATCGTTTCCCCAACTAGCATTCTTAAACTTATTTTTCCCCCCCTTTCTGTTTCTTACTTGTTTGCCCTCAGTAATTAAAGAAATGTGCCGTGTTTGAAAACAAACAAAAAATAATTGGATATGCTGCTAGGAAAATTGCCCAAGAGACCACGCCAAAAACGTGTGTGGGTAATTCAAAACAAGCAGTTCCCCTCCCCCCCCCTTTTTTTTGCTTTCAATAGCTATTTTAAGTCGCTGGCTGAATAGGCATAACTTGGCAGAGCAGCTAAGAATAGGCTACCGGCCCTCCCTCTGAAATGCAGCGAGGCTGGCTCAGAAGGCCTACTCCTCTGGGCTTCTGCAGAGATTGATCTAAGCAGAGCGCTGTCACTTAAGACCCAACTTTCATTCCATGCTGTCTGCAGTTAGCAGCGGAGAAAGTTTAATTCTGAACTGTGAAAAGATTCAATAAGTCACCACAAATCACCCCAGCTGAAGCCCAAACTGAGTAATTTACACAGCACTTTGTGATCTTCAAACAGTTTGCAGTGGGCAATTATTCATGCCCGACATGGGGTCTCTGGGCCCAAGCTCCCTGTTTGTTCTAAGGCCGAGGAGAGGTGTTTGAAAACCGCAAGAGGAGACCAGGGGCCCAGAGATCACGGCTAATGTGACACCCCCAGGCCTAATCTTCTTAGAGCACCGGGATAAAATAAGTATCCATTACAAAATCGGCCTTCATCCTGCCCCCTTCCGAGCCCCCCACTCTGATAGCCAGCTCGGAGACAATTGCATGATTCTAGACTTAATCAGGTATTAGGCGCTCTGGCAGGAGGAGAAGGGCTAATCTCCATATTTAGCCCATCTGTACCGGTGGACCTGACTCGCCGGCCCCTGATAGATCAAAAGGAATTGGCAAAAATCAGATTAAGGCTGGAGAAAGAGGGGGGGAGGTTCGAGCCGTGTAACAGGCACATTTTTTCTCCCTTGCCTTGGATGTGTGTACATTTATTAAGACCATGCGGTTAATCCCATGAGCTCTCAGTGCATTGTGCTTGCCTTTTTTTCTTCTTCTCTCCCCCTTCTTTTCAACCAAAAAAAAAAAAAAAAAGCCATTAAAGTGAAATATTGTACTGATTGTAAAAATATGAGCCGTGCTCAGCGAGGGCCGGTGGGGTGGCCCCGGTTTCGAGTCCAGTGATCCGAGCGTGCCATGAAGCCCGTGGGCTCTCTTCTCCGCCCGGAGCAGGGGGAAAGGGGCACGGGCCTGGTGTTTCCCAGGGCTTGAGACACACGGCTGAGCAGTGTGAAGTCGGCGGAAAAGACGATGCTAATTATGAACACAGGCCGCCAGGCAGCCGGGCTGGCGGTGGGGCAGGTGTGAGCGCAGCCCGGCGACATCTGATCTCCTGGCGTGGCTGCCTCACTGCGGAGCTCCGAGACAGAGCCGGGGAAACATATGGGATGCCCCCGCTAAACCGGCTCCCAGTCTCCTCCTTGCCATCCGTCGCTTTCTTCCCGGCTCCTCCGTGTGTCTTTGTCAGCAACACCTTCTTGCCTCTGCGGTTCACCGCCGCAGCATCCACCCACGGGCGCCCCCATTTCAACCGGGGCTTCGTGGACAGATGGGTGAGGACTGCAAAGGATTCACACCCTCCCTGCTGCTGGCCGTCACCTGCTGTTTGTGAACAGTGACATGTGGCCACCAGCCGTGTCCTTCAAGCGCCCATCAGTTAAGCGCGCGGGCGAGCCACCTTGCGCCGGTCCCCCACCTCGTGATGCACACCGCAGGCAGCTTGGCCCGTCCCAGGCAGGGGTGGGAGATACCGGCTGCGAGAAAGGAAGCTCCATCCCCTGGAAGGCTGACAAAGCCCCTTCTTCTTTTCCGGGAACCCCCCCTGCCCCGCCCCGCAAAGTGCCAGAAGACAGCCGCGTGGCCGCTGGGTTTTGGCAGTGCAATCACCTCATTAGAGTGGATTAAGTCGTGATACCGAGAAGGATAAAAGGTGAAACGCGGAGCGTGAGGACGGCAGCCGCGGCGGCACCAAGCCTGGTCTGTGGCCTCCGAGACGCCCGTGTGGTTCACGCTTTCAATTCCCGTCTGTGGGAGCCGCCTGGTACCCGCAGGGGCTGATGCAGGAGCTGTGTGTGTCGGTCCTCCCGGCCCTTGCCACCTCCTGTTGATGCTCAAATCCAGATATGTTCAAAGGCAACAGTCCGGAGCCTGAACATCTCCCCCCTGAGCCCCCTATCCCTGAGACCCCGGGAAGGGGCGGGGGGGCGCGATGCCATTTAAAAATGAACGAAGAAGCGCCCCCACGCTGGCAGGAGGGCCCTGAAATGAGCTGCCGTTCTGTGAGCTGGGCTCGGGCTCCGGTGTCTCGCCCTGACTCACGCTGGCGGGCCACTGCCTTTGATTCGGCCTCATGAAACTCTGGAAAAACACTCCAGGAGGACAAACTCGGGTGTGTTGTGGTGTCCTGCGTCCGATGCGCGTGTTTCTGCGGGTGAAGTTTTATCGATAGGGCTGCATCTGCATTCATCCCGGGCACGCTGTGGTTTCCCTGTCAATCTGGACGTGCCTTTCTTCTGCTCAAATGATAGGAAATAAAGAAAACCAGCTCCAGATGTAAGTGATTTTATGAGCAAGGGGTTAAGGAGTTCAGGAGGATTTCGTATTGTTGGGAAGACAGACTTGCATGGGGTGAAGCCCATCTGTGGTCAGGAAGGAAGGAGCGGAGGGGAGCAAAGCGGGTCAGATCAACATGCGGAATAAACCCAAGGAGCCGCCGGACAGCTCCCCGGCGCTCCCCTGCTTCCGTCTCCAGCTGTCCAGGGGATGTTTTTTTCAACTGGGTGGGGGCTGGGATGAGGGTGTTGGAGGGGCCTTGCACTTCTCGGGAAAATTAGTGAGAAAAACCCCTAAGCGCCCTGAGCTGCACACGGGAGGTTGGCGTGTAGTTGTGACGAGTCATGGTCTGGGGCTCCAGCACGGACCGAGGGTCACCCTGAGGACGCCTGACCTCATGAGGTCCTCTCCGAACGCCAAGTCTGGCCCACGCAGGAGAGGTGCAGGGCGGAGCCCGAGAAGAGCGCGGGGCTGGGGTGGGAGGACGCTCTGGAAGGGTGGGGCCCTTGCTCATCA
>JADEYB020000026.1:65204711-65256204 GCA_015832495.2 Alces alces
GGGCAGCTGAGGGACGCGCGGGCGGCTGAGGGGGCACCCGGCTTGCTGGTGGGGCCACTGCAGGAGGAGCCCTAGGCCTCTCGGATGACCCCGGACGTGGAGGACAAGGCACCCTGTGGTGTGGCTTCCGATCCCGGAGGCGGGGTCCAGCACAGGAGCCTCTTCCCTGAGTCGCGCCAGGTGGCCCCTGGCCCGTGCAGACTCTCAGGCAGCAGGCGGCACCCATCCAGAGCAGAAGCCGCTGCGTCTCCTGTGATGAACCTGAGTCCCGCTCAGGGCCTCGCTTCTCCATGCTTTGCGCCCTTTATAACCAACTTCCTTGGGGACGGGCGACTAAGGAGATGGTGACGATGGAGCCCGCCAGCCTCCGTCAGCCTTTCCATTCATCTTCTTGATTGCATGTCTCCTCCTGTGCCTTAAGCCCGAGGAGTCTGCGAATGAACCATCAGAAAGGCCTGGCGGACGTGGGGTGCCCTGCACCGTCCGTGTGTTCTCGGCCGCGCCCATGCCTTCTAAGAGCAGGGGTGGTGGGCTGGAGAGCCTTTGCCTCAGCAAGTGCAGGTGCCCGGCCTGAGGCGGCTCCGCGCAGCCGCCCTGCGGGCCCTGGCTGGCCAGGAGCCTGCACTGAGGGGTCACGGGTCCAGGGAGGTGGCGCTGGGAGAGCATCGGGTGGTCCTGGGGAGGGGTGGCCCAGGGGGCATGCTGGTGGGTCCTGGGGGGCTGGCGCTCTGCTGTAACAACACCTGTGCCCCGCGTTCTGTGGAGAAACAGCACCCTGTGGCTTAGGCCGGCCGTAACGTCGGAGGAGATCTTTCATTGTTGTTCTTTTGGTGCTAAGCCATGTCTGACTCTTTGTGACCCTGTGGCTGCCAGACTCCTCTGTCCACGGGATTTCCCAGGCAAGAATACTGGAGTAGGTAGCCGTTTACGTCTCTAGGGGGTCTTTCTGACCCAGGGATCAAACCCATGTCTCCTGAATTGACAGGCAGATTCTTTACCACTCAGCCATCTGGGAAGCCCACAGGAGATCTTTGGGTAAATATAAATAAATCAAGGGCAAATATAAGCATCAGTCTGTCATAGGCTTTATGTTTTAATAGAATCAACTGAAAAGATTTAGTGATAATTTTCCAATAATTTAAAGTGATATAATTAATAACTATGAATACATTGTCTCATCTGTATAACCAAGGAAAGGATACAAGATGTAATGGAATAGTGTGAAATACACAAAAGTGTGTACAAAAGCTCACATCAATAATGCTGCATATTTGTTGAATAAGCTCATTAATCCTATTCAGGAAATCAGGATGCTTTATGAATTTGGTGCTTTCAGAACGCATTATTAGAAGCAGACTGAGAAGATGATAGCAGTTGTGTCGGATGATTAATTACCACGGTCTGAAGCTGCGCATCCCTGGCCTGAGAACCGTCCTCAGCACTGAAGTCCCACAGGTCTGCGGCGTCCGGGACCACAGGCCCAGGGCCGTCCGCGCGAACAAAAGCGGAAGTGGACACAGTGGCTTCGATACTCACTGAAGACGCACGGCTGCCCTTTTTGGAGAAAGGATGAAGAAGGCCAGTGTGCTCCCCTTGAGCTCACTCTGACTATTGGGCTGGTGACAGCAGGACCCTGGCTTTTCAGGCTGGAAGGTGTGGGGGCTGACGGGGGGCCCACGTGGGTGCTGGGCCTTGGTGGGGGCAGCTCAGGGCTGTGCCCCCTGGCTCTGCCGTGGACACAGGTGGACAGAGGTGGACACAGGCGAGAAGGCCCCTTGCGCTGACACAGGATGCGAGGCAGGTCTCCAGCACTGGGTCTTGTCTTGGTTGCGTAGACAGTCCACCAATGAGACATGTTATTTAACCTGAATGCTCTAAAAATTGCATATATTTGTGTTCTTGCCATGTTCATCTGATACAAACGAGAGCCGTAGTGCAAAACCACCATCTCCATCACTCAGGGCCCCAAGGCGTCTTCCTCCAGAAGGCCCGGCTGGCTCACCCATGCCACCTCTGCTGGTGGGGGCTAAGCCTGCCCTCTGAGCCCCAACGTCTCTGGGCTCCGCTGTGTCTCCCAAGGAGCTAGTGTGCGTCTGTTCTGTCGTGCTGTCCCGAGAATGCCTGTTGCATGACCGTCTGTGAGCCCTCCAGGGGCCTGCTGAGACTGCGGGCCGGGTATCCAATTCACGGCCGCACAGCGGTACTTAACGCCTCTCCCTGCTGATGGGTCTCCAGACCGCGAAGGTCTTGTGTCCTCACTCGGGAGCAAACACACGTGTCGCCTAAAGCTCACCCTCGTGTCACCTGCACATCGGAAATCTTTACAGCCAAGATCCTCCGTTAAGATGATCTGGTCCAGATCTTTACGTTAGCTCAGCCTGCTCTGTGTGGTGTCTTGTGTCACGGTCCCCGTGGGTTTATAGGATAAATACGCATCTGGGTGTGACTGCCTTGTCATGAAAGCATTCCTTGGCACACAGGGACGTTCTGCCACTTTGGAAAATCCAAAGAACTCCTTGGGATCAAACTCGAGCCCGAGCCTGTGTTCGTTCTGTGGCGTGGTGGCACCGATGCTGCTCAGAGCCTCAGAGCAGCTCTACACACGCCAGGCTGAGGGCCCGTGGCCTTCCCACGCCTGCATCTTGAAATACGGCATCCCCTTCGTGTCCTAAGCAAGTTTATTCTCTATGTTGTACTGCAGACCGGCCAAGGATGGCTCAGAGTCTCGCTTTCTTCCCCGGAAAGGCCAAGTCTGCGTGGGGCCAGGCCGTGTGGACAGCCTGCGGGCACCAAGGACGTCTTTGCGTGAAGGTCACGGCCGTGGGCGCGTCAGGAGGCGGGGACGCGGCGTTGGCCCCAGCCTCCCTCCGGTCCAGGCAGCAGCTGCGCCTTAGAGGACACTCCCCTTTCAGCTCTAAGTGCTTGCCGCCGCCTGCTATCGGCCGGCCGCCAGCGGGCTCAGGGGAGAGGCGCTATCTCCCGTGGCCATGAAAATTGATATTGAACATGGAAGGGGAACCTCACAAGCTGATAGCAATTAGCTAAAAAGGATTTGCGACTCCGCGATTCATCACACCGGGGGACCAAAGTCATTTGCAGACGGGCTCTCCAGGGTCCCCGCGCGCACAGCTCCGCTCTCTGCCTCCGTTTCCCTCCCGCTGGGGTGTGACATTTCTGGCTCTCGGAGCCCCCTTCCAGCCCAGGGACTGCTGCAGCCTGGGGACTGGCTTCTGTCGCAGGTGCTGGCGTGAGGAGGTGCTCAGAGCCAGCCCCGGCTGCTGCCTTAGGCTTAGGTGCCCAAGCAGGAAAATAGACATCCGCGTCCTTAAGCGTCTGCTGTCCTGTCTGTGCCTCTGGGTCAGTAAGCCAGCTGCACCTAAGTTCTGATCACAATGACAGTGCTAAGGTGTCAGAAGGGCCTAGAGATTATTTTCCAAAAAGAAAACCAAGGCACCTCACGTGTCTGTCCTAGAGCCCCAGCAGGTCTGCCATCACGTGATCCGCTGCCTCCTGCTTGTGTGAATGCGGTATCCTTTCCTTAGTTGCAAAGCCGTCGCACCGACCACTTTCATAAGTCCTAGAGCTCCGGGGATCACCAGGGCACTTTCGGGACCTCTGAAAACCGCCTCTTACTAATTCTGAACCCATAAGGGGTGTCACTAGCCTTCTCCACCTCGTCTCTTCCTCTGGATCTTTCTTCCCCTCTCTCCCCAGAGGACGGGTCTCCCTGTGTGATAGCCCCCCATTTAAGTTCCTGTGGGTTAGCTCAGAAGTGACCCCTGCCCCATGCCGGGAATTCTGACCAGAGGACTAGGAAACGCCCTCTCTGCTCCCAGCAGAGAGTCGTCCCCTTCTGGCTTTGCTCTCCTGTGTGCGTGTTCCTCTTTGGAGTGATGTTGTGCTTGCTGAGGACTCCCAGGTCTGTTTGGACTTGGGAACCACGCCCTTCCGCACGTAGGGTGTAAGCCTGCGAGCTCCTGACAAATAGCCTTCTTATCTCATCGCTGTGCTCCAATTAGAGGGCGGGTTGTCTCCCTGAGTCTCCGCGTCTGAGATGGAGAGATTCCATCCCTCACCGCCCTGGGCAGAGCAGGTCACAGAGCAGCGCTGCAGGAGAGCCAAGCCAGGTAGCCGCATGTCCTCTGAGCCTCCCCGGGCGCGTGACGCCAGTGCCACCCCAGGCAACATCTGCTCAGCAAACCGCGCTCAAAACTGCTGACGGCACCCCGATCCCGGTGGGGGGAGTGAAAGCAGGTAAACGGATCCCTCCCTAGGAACTGGATCTCAGGACCTTGTGTCTCAGAAAGGTCAAATAAGATAGAGAAGGAATATGTAAATGCAGAGGAGTGCATTTGTGAGCACCCGGGGAGGGGGTCGGGGAGCTTGGCTTGGGCGAGGAGAGGAAACGCGAGCCCTGGGTAGGATGACGCGCTGGCTCTGGAGCCGCTGTTCTCGGCCTGGCGGCTCTGACCTTGAGAAGGTGGCTCTCCACCCTCGCCCGCCCGGCGCTCGGGCTGGGAGCATTGGCGATGGGGGTGAGATGGTACCAGGGCGGAGCTGAGCAGTCACCTGGGCAGCAGGAGGCCTGGACCCGTGACGGGGAGACCCCTGATGGGCGGAGCTTTGCCCCTTCTGGTCTCTGCAGGCTGACCCTTCCCGGGCCAAAGTGCATCTCATTTTCTGTCTCTTTCCTGAGCCCTTCCCATGTGCTTCTCCCGCATCTGATCTGTCTGCTAGCCCACTGGCCCTGAGGATCTCAGGGAACCCCGGGTGGGTGAGGGGCTGTGGGTGCAGCCTGGGCCTGTGGGCAGGTGCCTCTGTGCTCAGCGTTCTCACCGTGAGCAGACCCGTCAGACCGTTTTCCCTGAGAGATCTGATGATATCTGACAAGGTACTTAGACCGGTGGGGACGGCACACAAGCAGACACACTCATCGGTGACAGCCCTGTGGGTCTTCTTGTTCACGTGCCTGTTGCCGAGTTGCTGACACACTCGGGCTGCAGGGCCAGCTGGCCGGGTGTCACGAAGTGGCTCAGGGAGGCCCCCCGATCCCCGCCCAGTCCTGCGGGGAGCCCGTGTGCCCGTGGGCTTCAGTGCCCCCATGTGGCCTCCAGCCGGTGAGGCTGTAGCGACCCAATCTCATGGCCTGGAGCTGCACGCGTCCCAGGCACCGGGGTGTGGGGGGCATGTCCACCTCCCAAGGACAGGCCTTCAGCCATCACGGGCAGTCTGGACAGACACGCCCTCGCCCTGACCCCCGCCCGCGCCCCTCTGAGTCTGGGCCAGGAAGCTTCTGGAAGGAAGGGCCCAGAGGTAGCTGTGTCACTGCCCCCAGAGGCTGCCCCTCCACGAGCATCATCCTGCTGCTCCTGGTCCAGGCGCTCTCCACCTGGGTCCTGCACCCCAGGGATCCACGGCTCCCACTGGCCTCACAGGCTCTCCCGAGGCCAAACCGGCACAGGGCGATGCTTCCGGGGGCTCTCGGCCCTTCCTGACAGTGACCAGAGTAGGCCGCACGCGTCAAGGAAGCCACAGGGCAGCGAGGTGTCCCTTGCGTAGACCGCGGCCTGCTGGACAAGCCTCGTCCTCAGGGAGGGGTTTGCACCCTTGGGGTCCAGTTGCAGAGGATGGGACCCTCTGGGAGAAGCCCCAGGGCCCGCTCAACATACAGCAAATGCACGGTGGGCCTTCATCTGGGGACAGGCCAGGGGCGACTCGGCTGGTAGACCTCACCTAAACTCAAGCCCAACCCTAACCCTAATCCTCATCATTTTTTCTGCTGCTGTCTTGGTTTTGATTCAGAGGATGATCATAGATTTGTGTGTTTCCAGGAACTGAGGTATCAAAGCACCAGAGACGGAGTGGCCTACAGCAAGGGGCATGGGTTTATCCTCTCACAGTCCTGGAGGCCAGAGGCCCGAACCCCGGGCTCAGCAGAGCCACCCTCGCACAGAGGCTCCGGGAAAGCCCCCCTCCCCCTGCCCGGCTTCTGGGATGTGAGGGGTCCCTGGGCTGTGGCCGCATCTGTCCAGCCTCTGCCTCCATCCTCATGGGCCTCCTCTGGTTTCATCCGTGTCTTTTCATCTGGATGTCTCACATTGCCTCCTTCTTCTCTTGTAAGGACACCTGTCACTGCTTCTGAGGCACATCTAGATAATCCAGGACCATCTCTTCTCCAAATCCTTAACTTGATCCCATCTTCAAAGACCCTTGTTTCAAATCAGTTCAGGACTTGGACACAGCTTTTTAAGGGCCATCACTCAATCCACTGAAGATACCTTCAGAGACACTGAGGAAATGAGCCAATTTGAGCAAACTGGTTTATGGAGAGGCAAGGGGGGCACAGGTGGGTCACCCCCTTTGGCCCTAGAAAGCACCCTAATAGGTGCCTTGGATCCAGGAGTGAAGAAGAAGGAAGATTAATTCTTCACAAAGGGCTTCATGATTTATTAAATATTTTGTACAAAATCCTATTCTGTGTTTTACTGAACCTTGTTTTTTTTTTTTTTTTACTTTTTGTGAGTATAATATAGGCTTAGCATAAATCATGGTGAATGCTGTCAAAATTTGCTGACTTTGCACTGTCACTGAGTCTCATGTTCACAGAATTTTGATTGTTTTGGAACTGTGTTCATTGTATGGCTTTAAACAAACAGAAAAAGTGAAGTCCCAGCATTAGGCAACGTGCAAATACCCATGGATTTTGTAGCTGCAGAAGAATCTGACTTCACTGCATCCTTGTTCACCTCTTGGGCCACAGGGACCTGGGACCTCGTGGACCCATGTGTTTGTTGATTGGCTTCTCATGGAGACAGAGGGCAAAGGGGACATGGGAGTTGGAAAAAGTCGTGGGAGCTGTGGGCGGAAAACAGGTCACTTTGACTCTAGACTGGACTTATGGCTCAGAAGATAAAGAATCTGCCTGCAATGCAAGAGACATAGATTCACTCCCTGGGTCAGGAGGATCCCCTGGAGGAGGGCCTGGCAACCCACTCCAGTATCCTTGCCTGGAGAATCCCATGGACAGAGGAGCCTGGTGGGTTACAGTCCATGGGGTCACAAAGAGTTGGACATGACTGAACGACTATCACTTTCACTTCTGATTCTAGAAGCCACAGACTGGCAACTTTGAGTTTACTGTCTGAAAAATGAGGAAATTTGAAAAATTCTGCAGCAGAGAAGCGCCAGAATTTGGACAAGAAAAGAAACACAAGCCATTCCCATTGTTGGGTCTATTATGCTTGAACTGTGAATCCCCTGAATATATGTGCTGAAGACCTATTTGAAAACAGGCTGATTGCAGATGTAATTAGTTAAGATGAGGTCAAGCTAGGATGGGGGATTGTATGCTGAAAAATACAGAATGTGGAGAAAAGAAATCAAAGGAGGTCTAAATAAACAGGAGACAATCTTGTTCAAGGACTGAAAGACTCAACACTCTGATGATGTCCATTCTCCCTAAATTGATACACAGGTTTAAGATTCTTTTTGTAAATACAGACAAGAATTTCCCCACATTTATATGATGCTGAAGCTGAAGCTCCAATCCTTTGGCCACCTGATGGGAAGAACCAACTCATTGGAAAAGACCTTGATGCTGGGGAAGATTGAGGGCAGGAGGAGAAGGGGATGACAGAGGATGAGATGGTTGGATGGCATCATCTACACAATGGGCATGAGTCTGAGTAAACTCTGGGAGATAGTGAAGGACAGGGAAGCCTGGTATGAGGCAGTCCATGGGCTCACAAAGAGTCGGACATGACTGAGCAACTGAACAACAAAATGGTACTTGAATAGCTAAAGTCATTCTGAAAAAAGGAAAATAAAGTAGGAGGAATCACTCTATCCTACTTAAAGATTGTCTCTGTTTGCATATTTTCACATGTATATATCTATATAGACATACACAAATATATTAAGACTGTGTGACATTGGTGGAGGAATAGAACTGCACTTTATAAAACAAAATAAGGGAACCCAGAAATAGCCCCTTACAAGTCCAGCCAACTGATTTTTGACAAAAATTCAAAAGCAGCTCGATGGAAGAAGTAAAGCCTTTATAGCCCATGTTGCAGAAGTGACTGAAGAGCCTCTAGGAAAAAAATGAACTAGGCTACACTGCACATGTGACCCAAAAATCCACTCAGAATGGATCATGAATGTAAAACATAAAAGTATAAAACTTTTAGAAGACAGTACAGAAGCATGTGTTCAGGAACTAGGGCTGAGTGAAAAGTTCTTAGACATGATCAAAAGCACAGTTTTTAAAAGATAAATCAATACATTAGACTTCATCAAAATTAAATATTTTTGCTCTGGGGTAAAGCAGATGAGGAGACGGGCTGCAGACTGGGAGAAAATACTTGCAAAGCCCATATCTGACAAAGGACCCATACCTAGAATACATAGAGAGTTCTTAAAGTTCAACCATTAGAACCAAATAGTCTTGTTGGAAAATAAGCCAACTATTAAGAGGCGTTTCAGCAGGAGTGTATGTGGATGGTGGATAACCAAGTGAAAAGAGGCTTGACATCCCTGGCCTCGATGAGCCAGATGCTGTGGGAACAAGACACAGAACGTATCCTGAGTTGCGTATGTGGTGATGGGGGGCTGATGCAAGGTGGACCAGTTACTCTGTAAAGTAGTGGAACACTTTCTTAAAAACAAACAGAACACACTAACTACCTCACCCAGCAACTGTGCTCCAGGGCACTTAATCCAAAGCTAAGAAAACCCACATTCGCACAAAGCCCTGCAGACCCGCATGAAGCAGTGTCACCTGCAACAACCCCAAACTGTCAACAGCCCGTGTCCCTCCGCGGGTGAACAGTCACACAGACTGTCCATCACACCGGCATCCTGGAGCACGACTCAGCAACGCAGAAGGCCAAGTTCTTGATGTGCACGCTATGTGTGTGGACCCTCCGGGTATCATCAGAGTGAAAACAAGCCCATCGTCGAAAGTGACGTATTACATGATTCCATTGGATGATATTCTTGAAATTACAACATGATGGATGGAGAACAGGCCAGTGATGGTCCAGATTCAGGAGGCAAGAGTGACTATCACGGGGAGAGAGGGGCGATTGGTGTGGCACTGCCATAGTCCGGGGTCTGGATTGCAATGTGGCCACAACGATCTACACTTGTGATCAAACGGCACAGGTCACAGGCACACACGCGCAGATCAGTGTCGCAGGTCGTGCGATCACGCGGCACGCAATCGTTGTGGAAACTGGGTGAAGAGCACAGGGAAATCCTTCGTGCAATTTCTGTAATTTCCTGGGATTTTTAATCCTTTTCGAAATAAAACCTAAGAGTGGAAAAAGAAGCCAAAAATAAGTGAATTTTAAAATGAAAGTATGCAAAGAGAAAGTAAACCTTAGCTGCCAAGGGATGTACTTCAAAACACAGAGGGCTGAACCCCAATACAAGGGCTACAGGGGCTGTCACCTGTGCTCGTGTGTGACCACAAAGCAAGTGACACCATGCTATAAAAGTGGATTGGCCCAGCGTATGTGGAAAAAGTATCAGATTGCACATTAGAACTTTCAACACCCCGTTTAGGATGGCAGAGGGTACAGAGAAGGACTCCAACATGATATTTACAGATATTAATTCCTTAAAAACCCTGGAAAAAGTATGGGGAAATGAGAGGTTTTGGAAAGCAAGTGGTTAATAAAAACATTGCTTCTATTTTTCTTTGTACTTTTCTATAATCTTGAAGTATGGCATAAATGATGAGAAAGCAAGTCACACATACAGAGAGAGAGAGAGAAATATAGAGAGACTGTTTAGGTCTTTTGTAGAGGGCAGAGGAGGCTGAGGAAGGCTGTGATGGAGAAAACGCCAGCTCCCCGCCTGCTGATTTAACTGCTTTTTGCTTTGAAATTGAATGATAGATTTAGAGTGATTTCTGATTCAATCAGAAGAGGCAAGTGTGGATATTGTGTGGGTTTAGTAAGAGAAAAACAGGGCACATTTCTCCCTGCAGGCTGCCTCTCCTGACGGCAGGTTAAAAGGGACGCAGAGCTTTCTCTGGGGCTGGGGTTCAGGGTAATTCTGGAGTCAAGAGTGAGGCCAGAGGAGGGGAGACAGCAAAGGCACCGGCCGCATGCCAATGAGGAACTCCCTGCCTCGATGCGTGCCTGAAACGCCCTGCCAATGTGTGATGCTCCATCCCCAGGGTGGGTCCTCAGATCATCCTTCTCTTCCTGTCCTTGTTCCTGGGTCTGGATGGAGGGGAGGGGACTCAGATCCAAGGAGCTCCTGGAATTTAGCTTCGGAGAGCATCAGACAAAGTTTCCACCCATGGTGCCCACCTGTGCTCTGATCTCCTGAGCAGAGGAATGGTCTGTGTCTCCATCACACACACAGAGCTCAGCCCTGCCTGTGAATAGCCGTGGGTTAGGAGTTACGTTCATCCCTTTGAACACGGAGGTTTTTCTGTTCTTGAATCACATGGATGGTTGGTTGTAGATGGCTGCTGTCCACCGAATATTTGTATTTCCCTGCCCCAAATTCATGTATTGAACGCCTAACCCACAG
Organism: Alces alces; assembly: GCA_015832495.2. NCBI lineage: Eukaryota > Metazoa > Chordata > Mammalia > Artiodactyla > Cervidae > Alces > Alces alces. The sequence continues at coordinate 65,215,260 of JADEYB020000026.1, forward strand.
CAATGGTATTAGGAGGTGGATCCTTTGGGAGGTGATTATGTAGAGAGGGCTGGGGCCCTCAGAAATGGAGTTAGTGGCCTAATGAAAGAGACCCCACAGAACCCCACATCCCTTCTGCTATGTGAGGACACAGAAAGTATACAGCAGTCTGTGAACCTCAGACTGGACCCTCAGAATTGGACCCTCAGCTGACACTAGGTCTCCCGACACCTTGATCTGGGACCTCCCAGCCTTCAGAAACCTGAGGAGTAAATTTCATTTGGTCATAAGCTACCCAGCTGGTGATATTCTGACATTCCCAATTGGCCTAAGATGGTGGCACCAGAAACTTTAATTGTCCAGAGGAGAGTTTGGTTAAGAACTCAACAACAGAATATAATTTGTTTTTAATGTGAAAATAAGTGTTTGTCAAACTAATTTATGGTTAGATTTGATGTTCAGTAGCTTGGTTGTGTGTGCAACTCTATGGACTGGTTTGCAACTCTATGAACTGAGGCACACCAGGCTTGCCTGTCCTTCACCATCTCCTGGAATTTACTCAAACTCATGTCTGTTGAATTAGTGATGCCATCCAACCATCTCATCCTATGTCATCCTCTTCTCCTTTTGCCTTCAATCTTTCCCAGCATCAGGGTATTTTCCAATGAGTTGGCTCTTCCCATCAGGTGGCCAAAGGATTGGAATTTCAGCTTCAGCATCAGTCCTTCCAGTGAGTATTCAGGACTGATTTCCTTTAGGATTGACTGGTTTGATCTCCTTGCAGTGCAAAGGACTCTCAAGAGTCTTCTCCACCACCACAGTTCAAAAGCTTCAATTCCTCAGTGCTCAGCCTTCTTTATGGCTCAACTCTCAGATGCATACACCTTCTTTATGGCTCAACTCTCAGATGCATACATGACTACTGGAAAAACCATAGCTTTGACAATATGGACCTTTGTCAGCAAAGTAATGTCTCTGCTTTTTAATATGCAGTATAGGTTTGTCATAGCTTTCCTTCCAAAGAGCAAGCATCTTTTAATTTCATGGCTGCAGTCACCATCTGCAGTGAGTTTGGAGTTATGGTTAAATACTCTTTGATTAAATGGTATTTAGTGTATGGTTAAATACTATTTGATTACGAAATAGAACACACCTTGCAACTATGGTGATAGAGTTGACCCCTGTGCAGACTGGTACCTGGGATGCTGGTCCCTGAGGACTTGGACCTGAGACAACAGCTACTGAGATCTGAGTCCTGCTGACAACCAGGACATCCAGCCCCAGCTGACCAGTGAGGACAAGATGACCAGCCCCAGATGACACTGTGATCACACCTGTGACAAACCTCGAGCTGGGGTCTAGCTAAGCTGCACAGGGATGGCTGACTTACAGAAATAGTAAGAAAGTAGACACTCATTAAGTCACTAAATTTGGGGGTCATCTATTGGCAGTTAATAATTACTAAGACAAAAACTTTTCAGAATGAAGTTCAAAAATAATGTAAATATATTTTAAAATCTTTATTCTACCTCTCATTAAGTTAATTTAGAGCTTCCCCTGGCTGGTCCCTCACCATCATTCCTACACTGGATATTATCAAAACTCTACTCTTTGAATGAGATAAATGAATTCTAAAGTAGCAAAAAGCACCTGAAGAAGTATGTTGCTGGGTACTTTGTCAAAAATCACAGGAGCGGATTTCATTTGTTGGGGAGCTTCCAGTTTGGCTGATACTGGATATGTGATATTTAAGTATTTTATGTACAACCAGAGGCCCTTTTCTGTATGACAGAGCTTTTGCAAACTCTGAAATAAATACACAGAAATGCTGAAAAAAATTAAAGAAAATGTTTCCGCCTCCTGCAGCTCACTTGCAACTTGCTGCCGGGCTGAGCTTGACAAGGATGCAAATATCCATCCAACTGCCACCACACAGCCAATTTCACAGGGTTTAGAATTTCTTATCAAAAGGTGTGTGGAGGATTCTGGGCAGGAGACCAAGCGGCGGGCACTGACAATCTGACTTTGCTCATTTGAGCTATCGAGAATTAGATGGAAATAAACAAGCCTATGGGAGAGAAAGTGGCTCGGTTGTTACGACCTGGAGTCTGTGATTGAGACCCTGCAGGTCTGGGGAGCAATGACCACTTTCTACACCCCCAGGCGATACATGGACTCACTGAGAAGGAGCAAGCTCACTGATACTGGGGTCTGGCCTGGGGCATCGGCTGGGAGTCTGCAAGTGTGTCTTCAGGATTTAAAACAAGAGGGAGCCTTATTCACATAGCAGCTGGGAAGCTTGTGCCTGGTTCCCGCTTGCTGGGGAAACGGCCACGGTGGGGAGGAGGCATGTTACGTGGCAGAAAAGCAGGAAAAGCACCACAGAACAACCACTGAGAAGGGAGAGCTGGGAGTGCAAAACCGTGAGCATGGAGGGGTCTGAGTGTGAGCCCCCAGCAGCAGAGCGGGAGACGAAGGTTTGGCCACAGGCAAGTGCTCTGGGGAGAAGGGAGGAGTGAGGAAGTGATTCAGGGCAGGGAGGGGGATGTACCGGGAGAGGATGCACCAGCAGATGAGTGAGGCCTGCAGGCCCTGGGGACTGGGACACTGTGTGCATCGCTGCAGAGGGTGGGCTCCTTACCTGCCAGCTCCCATCCGTCTCCAAGGGCCACCTGGAGAGTTAGTTCTCAGGCACCTGTCTCCCCACTGCATGTAGGCCGAGCATGCCCTCAACCAGAGAAAGATCTCAGGCAGGCAAAGTCACTTTTGCAGAACAAAGTTCTCAAGGTTTACAGAAGTGCTGAGTGCTGAGAGGAAGTCCACGGGGCCCCAACAGCGACGGTGACCACCGCCCAGGTCCTTTCTTCATCCTGCCCTGCAGTGCTGTCCTGGAGAGGCAGAGAGAGGCCCCAATATCCTCCTGCCCAGGAGAGCCCAGAAATGGAAGCCTCCAAACAGGATGAGTGTTTGGGATTGATGGAGCGAAACAGAAGCCGTGTGAGCAGGCTTCGGAAGACCCAGTCTGCCGAAGGGCCAGGGTTTGCCTGTTTGTTTACCCACCTGATGTCTCCCCTTCTTATCACGATGCCTGCTATATGGTAAGTGCTCAATGCACATTTAATGAATGAAATGCATACATAAATAAATGAAAGTGTGGAGACTCTATCCCATGGGTGGTGACATGTGAAGCCCAGTGAAGGACTGTCAGCGTCGTATGTGGGGCAAGAGCAGGAAAGGGCTTGGGGACAAGAGTTCCAGCTCTTGTCGGGCTGCCCTGAGGCACGCCATCATTCCTGTGGAGCATCTTCTTCCCTTTGACCCCGTGATGGGAAAATCCACGTGAAGCAGAGCTTGTATGTGACAGTCAGCAAAACACTGATATAAGGAAGGCATGTGTGCCTGCTGAGTTGCTTCAGTCGTGTCTTGATTCTTTGCGATCCTATGGACTGTAGCCCACCAGGCTCCTCTGTCCATGGGATTCTCCAGGCAAGAATACTGGAGTGGGTTGCCATGCCCTCCTCCAGGGGATGGATCTTCCTGATCCAGGGATCCAACCCATTATCTCTTAAGTCCCCTGAACTGGCAGGTGGGTTCTTCACCACTAGTGCCACCTGGGAAGCCCGATATAATGAATAAAAGTGAAATGAAAGTAAAAGTTGCTCGGTCGTGTCGGACTCTTTGCGACCCTGGCCAGAATTCTGGAGCGGGTAGTTGTTCCCTTCTCCAGGGGATCTTCCCAACCCAGGTCTCCCTCATTGCAGGTGGATTCTTTACCAGCTGAGCCACAAGGGAAGCCTAAGAATGCTGGAGTGGGTAGCCTATCCCTTCTCCTGCAAATCTTCCTGACCCAGGAATTGAACCAGGGTCTCCTGCATTGCAGGTGGATTCTTCCTCAACTGAGCTATCAGGGAAGTCTGATATAAGGAATACTTCTACGTAATGGATGACTTTTAAAGTGAGAGCTTATTTTCAGATGGAAAAACTAGAGCATCAGGCTATATAATCTTTACTGCTCTTTTTTTAGAGCTAAAAATAGTCCTTTTTTTTTTTCTTTTAAATTGGATAAATTTAGTGTGATGTCTGGCTCAGTGGTAAAGAAATCTGCCTCCCAGTGCAGGAGACACAGTTCAATCCCTGGTCAGGAAGATCCCCTGGAGTAGGTAATGGCAACCCACTCCAGTACTCTTGCCTGGAAAAATCCATGGACAGAGGAGCCTGGTGGGACTACAGTGCATGGAGTCTCAAGGATTTGGACACGACTGAGCACGTACCATTAAGCATAAGGAAAGGCAATTTCAAAAGCATCCAAAATCTTTGCTCTGTACACTGGAAAATTTGAATTACTTACATCATTATTTTGTATTTGCACAGTTGCAAATTCTTCATGCTCTTTTTTTTTCCTTTAGACATAAGTTGCCATGTGGGACTTTCTTTCAACCTAAAGATTATCTTTTAGCATTTCTCATAATGCAAGTATTCTGCCAACTCAGCTTCCACTCCAGTTTCTCTCAATTTTGCTTATCTGAAAATGTGTTTATCTTATTCCAATTTTTTAGGAATATTTTTGCTTACAGAATGTTAGCAGATTTTTCCATTATAAATTTAAAAATGTTATTTAGTCTCCTGGCCTTATATTGTTTTTGATGAGAATATATGCATCATTTGTATCATTGTTTTCCTATTTATACGCTTCTTTCTTTTTTTTGGCTGTGTTCAAAATTCTTTTCTATATATTGAGTTTCATACATTTGACTTTGATGTTCCTAGGTGTGGTTTATTCTGTGTTTATTCTACTTGGGTTTGGTTGAGCTTCTTGATTCCGTGTATTGGTGCGCTTTCACAAATTAGGAGAGTTTGGGATCTTTTTTTTTTTTTTCCTTCTGCTCCATCCTTGAAATTCTATTGGGAACACCAACTTAGTGTATTCTACTACTGTTGTCTGAGACATCAGTGAGACTTTATCCAATAATTTCTTTGTTTCTTTTCTTCACATTGGGTAACTATTTGTTGCTCTATCTCAGGGCACTGACCACTGTGCTGTCATATTTAATCTGATGCTAAGGCAATCTGTAATAGCAACTGTTTTCATTTCACATATTGTTATTTTCAGTTCTAGGTTTTTTATTTATTTAATAATTAATATTTTTCATCTGAGATTCACTCTCTGTTCACTCAGTAGGACCATATTTTCTTTTATATCCTTGGACATATTTATATCTGCTTTAAATACTCTTGCCTCCCAAATCCAACATTTGGACCATCTCAAGGTATATTTCTATAGTTTGACATTTTTCATGACTATGAGTCACATTTTTAGGTTTCTTTACATGACAAGTCATTTTTGATTGAGGCTGATATACTGTAAAGTCTCTTTGTTACATTCCTTTGGAGAGTGTTGAATGGTAAAGACTTCATTTATACAACACAGTTTATAGTTGTTGACTGGTTACTGGGAAGATTTTGGACTTGGTTTTATGTTTTGTTTGAATAGACAGATGTAAAGGTGAGGTGTTTACCAAGTCTGTCTAACCTGACATGACTAAATCTCCAAACTGTTTTTTCCTGTGACTTGTGTTATGCTTCACTTTGTATTACTGCTTTGTTAATATGGGCTGAGAGAAGGCCATAATCCAAGTTACGGTCTTTACCTCTAATTCTTGGTCTTTCTCACACCTCAGCAGGAGCCTAGAAGGCCTTGAGTTGGCTTCACTCTGACTGGTCTGGAAACCCATGTCTCTCAGCACTGCTACCTCATACTTCTACCCTGCTCTCAACCCCATAGTTGATGCTTGAATGTAAACTTCACCTTGTGTCTATCCGGACCAGTCCTCAGCTACAGGTTCCCCACAGAGACCCCCAGACTGTGCCTGCTCCCCAGTGCCTCAAAACCATGCAGGCTTCTTATTTTATAGCAGGAGCGCTCATCTGATGCTGGCTGTACTATTATAACTAGAAAAAAACACATTGTCATTATTTTGTAAAAACAATAAACTCATGAACTTTTTGTCAACATTTATATCTCTGTATCTGAAAAAATTTAAAGAGTGAATATATTCATTAATTTTTTTTTTTTAGTTAGCTATTCCTTTGTTTATTAGTAACACTCAGGGAGTGAAAAGATTTGTGGACAATAGAATGTGTTAGGAGATTTGGGGAGGAGAACAGAAGTGTGAACCCTTTTATCAAGGTGTCATCTTGCTAAACATAGTTAAGCCTGAGTTAATGAGAAATTTGAGTCAGAAAGAAGGTTAAAGTTTATCTCAATATAGACAAAGGAACAAAGACCTGAAAAGGTTGGGTATTCCCATCAGAATCACACAACAGTTTGGTTTCCAGACATAGAAGAGAGAGCAGAAGGATACACATGACTTCATCCAACAGATATGTGTGTCTTCGAAACACGATGTTCTGGGTATACTATTTGAGTTACAAAAGTCAATGAGATGTCAAGGATTTCTTACTTCATGAGGCTCAAAAATATAATGTAATTGGAAGGTGTGGGTCCATATTCACTCAGCAATGGGAAATCATGCTGTGCTGGCGGAGCTAAGATGTTGCTGTTGTTCAGTCTCCAAATCATGCCCAGCTCTTTGCAACCCCATAAACTGTAGCTCACCAGGCTTCCCTGTCCTTCGCTATCTCCTGGAGTTGGCTGAAACTCATGTCCATTGAGTTAGTGATACCATCCAATCATCTCATCCTCTGTAGCCCCTTTCTTCTCCTAAACTCTATCTTTCCAGCGTCAGGATCTTTTCCAATAAGTTGGCTCTTCACAGCAGGTGGCCAAAGTATTGGAGCTTCAGGTTCAATTTCAGCTTCGAGACCAGTCCTTTCAGTGAATATTCAGGGTTGATTTCCTTTAGGATTGACTGGTTTGATCTCCTTACTGTTCAAAGTACTCTCAAGTATCTTCTTCAGCACTACAATTTGAAAGCATCAATTCTTCAGTGTACAATCTTCTTTATGGACTAAACCTCACACCTATACATGACTGCTGGAAAAACCGTAGCTTTGACTAGATGCACCTTTGTCAGCAAAATGGTGTCTCTGCTTTTTAATATGTTATCTAGATTTCTCATAGCTATTCTTCCAAGGAGCAAGTGTCTGTTAATTTCATGGCTTCAGTCACTGTCTGCAGTGATTTTGGAGCCAAAGAAAGTAAAGTCTGTCACTGTTTAAACTCCACCCTTCTCCCCACCATCTATTTGCCATGAAATAATGGGACTGGAAGCCACAACATTTTTTTTTGAATGTTGAGTTTTAAGCCAGCTTTTTCACTCTCCTCTTTCACCCTCATTAAGAGGCTCTTTAGTTCCTCTTTAGTTTCTGCCATTAGAATGGTATCATCTGCATACCTGAGGTTGTTGATATCTCTCCCTGGCAGTCTTGATTCTAACTTGAGCTTCATTCAGCCCAGAATTTTGCAGGAAGGGCTGGAACTAAGATAGGTCGGGACAAATTGTAATAGGACTTTGATGAAACTTACAGACTAGTGAGCAGCGATACTTCAGGGAAACAGGGAGGAAGAGTACGAACAGACCAGGATACTTGTTTTCTAGGACGATGGGCCGAGAGCAAGAAGAATGTTGGTGTGTGCAAGGCTCCACATCCATCGCTGTGGGGCCTGAGCCCCGAGAGCAAGGGAAGGAGGGCTCGGCAGTGTCGGCCCTAGAGAGGAAGTCACGGGGATAAAGCGGGTCTTTGTCCACAAAGCCACGGGGAGGTGTCAGAGCAGAGAATTAACAAGCTAACTCCAAACGCTTGGGCCTTGGCACTGCAAGGTTTATTTTGGTCAGCCTGGGTGCCCAACCTGGGTCAGAGGGTGGGCGTCTCTGCTCCACAGAGGATATTGGGGCCCCAGAGTGGTGGGGGCTCCCCATCTTGTAGCTGTGACCTCCGGAGACCCCCAGGCTGGCTTTGACTTGGCCAGAAGGGAGTCTCATCACTTCCTTCCACCACTCATTGATGGGAGCCAGTCATGTGCCCCATCCAACTGCCTGGGGCTGGAGGTCATGGGAGTGGATGGGGAGCCCCCTTTCTCCACCAGAAGATGAAAGGGACCCATGGGAGCTAGTGTCTGGGCCTGGTGGCTCCAGTGGGCAGTTCGTGCCCTGCTAAACAAGAAGTCACCACTCAGAGCAAGGTCTGATATACTGTGTCATTCTGGGGATCCAGCTGGCTTTCAGATGCCTTAGAAAAGGATAATATCTGACTTATTAAATAGTTAACTTTCCAAAACTTCCAAAAGATTGCCAGGAGAAATATCAATAACCTCAGATATGCAGATGACATCACCCTTATGGTAGAAAGTGAGGAGGAACTAAAGAGCCTCCTGATGAAAGTGAAAGAGGAGAGTGAAAAAGCTGGCTTAAAACTCAGCATTCTGAAAACTAAGATCATGGCATCTGGCCCCATCACTTCATGGCAAATAGATGGGAAAGAATGGAAACAGTGAGAGACTTTGTTTTCTTGGGCTCCAAAATCACTGTGGATGGTGACTGCAGGCATGAAATTAAAATAGGCTTGCTCCTTGGAAGAAAAGCTATGACCAACATAGACAGCATATTAAAAATCAGAGACAGCACTTTGCCAACAAAGGTCCGTATATTCAAAGTTATGGTTTTTCCAGTAGTCATATATGGATGTGAGAGTTGAACCATAGAGAAGGCTGCACACCAAAGAATTGATGCTTTTGAACTGTGGTGTTGGAGAAGACTCTTGAGAGTCCCTTGGACTGCAAGGAGATCCAACCAGTCCACCCTAAAAGAAATCAGTCCTGAATACTCATTGGAAGGACTGATGCTGAAGCTGAAACTCCAATACTTTGGCCACCTGATGCAAAGAGCTCATCGGAAAAGACCCTGATGCTGGAAAGATTGAAGGTGGGAGGAGAAGGGGACAACAGGGGATGAGATGGTTGGATGGCATCATCTACTCAATAGACATGAGTTTGAGTAAGCTTTGGGAGTTTGTGATGGACAGGGAAGCCTGGTGTGCTGCAGTCCATGGGGTCACAAAAAACTGGAGATGCCTGAGTGACTGAACAACAACAACAGCTGCATTTGTGATCATCATGTGAGCAAAAAGAGTATTTCTTCCTCCAGGTTTCCCTGGTGGCCGGTGTGGTAGCTCTGCCCTGAGCTTTGCCAGCAGACGTGAGGGGCTGAGATGCAGCAAAGGTTTGCAGCACAGATCCCAAATTACACGTGGAAAGTCAAGTGAGAAGATGCCGGGCAAACTTAAAAGACATGCAGGAGGGGTCGTGACTCTGGCCAGTGACCCTGAGTGTGGGGGCGAGGAGACGGAAGGGCCCAGGGTGACTTCCACTGAGCAGGGAATGGAGGAAGAGGATTTGTGGGTGAGGATAGGAGAGCTGGCTCGGGGATGTGAGTCTAGCTGATTGGGAGATGCCCAGTGGAGACGCCATGAGGAGGCGGTGGTCCCTGTGGCTGTGGACTTGGGGGCCCGGGCCTGTGGTCGGTGATGTCACTCTCTCTTGGCCCAGCCGCCAGCCCCCGTGGACCCTGGGGGCAGGCTGACCCCTGGAAGGGCCTCTTCCCGTGCAGAACCATCTCTTCTCCATTTACCACAGACTGAGAATTTCTACCTGCGGTCACCTGTCTTTCCTTCTGCTCTGTCTTCTCTCCCCTCTTCCTTGGTCCTCTGTGTCTCTCTCTTTCTTTTTTGATTAGTTCTATTTAACTTCTGGTTTACTGCAGAGGTATCCTAAATACCCAGAAACCACACATTACCTGTGTAAGAATGTCCTGGTCAGACTCAAACCTCCTAAATGTGAGACCCTCATACTTACTGATGTCTTTAACCAAGGGTCCATCCACTTCCTCCTGACCTGGCTCGGATGTGAAGCGTCGGCTGCGTCAGTGACTGAGACACTTGAAGCGAGAATTTCCACTGATGTTCAAGGCAACCTGAATGCAGAGCTGTTGCTCTGAGAGTGGGGGACCTGCCCAGACAGACGAGGGGACCTGTGGTGAGGGATTCCACAGACCAATGTGTCTTTGCTTGAACAAGGCTTTCTTGGAAGTGTTTGCTCATTTTTTTCCCTAAAGGAGTGGTTGCCTATCTTTTGGTCTGTTGTGGTGACTGAAGATGTTCAGACATTCGAAAAAGCCTTTGGCAAATTTGATATGAATTATTTCCTGGTATTCTGTGGCTTGGGTCTCTGCTTCTCCCATCCATGTATTACATGCTCTGTCAGATGGAGAAGGGGCTCTAGAATTAATGTCTGAGCTGAGTCTTCCCTCTAAGGGGATCCCAAGAGTAGATGATAAATCATGCCCTCCTGCTGCAAAGAAATAGACATTGAAAAGTCCCTTTGGTCAGCTTTGCATGGAACTTTTAGCTTCTGTAGTGCCCCAACACTGGTGATGCCATGGATGGTGCACAGGACGCCCCCAGTCTCCTTAGAAGAGCTCCCATACTCCTAGGAAGAGCCCCCAGCTCCTGGCATTGGAAACAGTGCAGAAGACTCAGCTACATCACGCAGAGCCTCCTCCAAGTGGCTCTTTTCCTGATAAAGGAGGTCTTCAGACTCGCTGAAGACCAGGTTGGACCTTTCCCAGGTCTGACCACAGTCAGCTTCTGGGGAAGCTACAGACTGCAGGCAGATGTGCGTGAAGCTTCAGCCTGGGGAAGCCAGTTCTCAAAGTCACAGCCAGGAGAGCCGGTGGGGGCCATGATTTTGTGCCTCTCACTCCGTCAGCCTGCACCCCTGAGCCGTCCTCAGCCCTCCTGCGCTTCCCCCGAGGAGAGGTGTGCGCACCCGAGCCCTGCCCCAGCTGCGCTGACACCCCCTGCTTGCCCGTCTCAGCTCGCCGCTCCCTTCAGAGCCGCCCTTCCCGTGGTCAACGGCCCTCTATCTCAGAAGAATGCTTTTTACACCGAAATTCTACTCTCTACTCCTTTCTCATCCCCTGCCCCCTCCCCCCACACACCACAGGCACGGGCAGCTTGCTGGGCTCACTCTCACTGTCCTGGAGAAAGGCCATTTTAGGACACGGGTTCTCAAACGGACTGCATGTTGGGACCCACCCCCCAAACCTGATGGCTGCCTACCAGACCAGCGAGCCCCACCCCCGCTTTCTCGTCCAGCCGGTCTACATGGACCCCGCGGATCTGCATTTCTAGCAAGTTCCTGGGTAGCTGATGCTGCTGGTCAGGGGCCTGCTCAGAGAACCACCGCCCTGAGCAGTCTCCCCGAGGGCGGGCGGCAGGCTCTGTCTGCAGTGCCCCTAGTGACTGGTCCCCAAATCCCACCCCAGGGGCATGTTCTAAGACCCCTCTGTGGCCTGCCCCCACCTCCAGTCCCCACTTCACCCCACGCGCTAAGCCTGAGGCTAATGACCAGTCCCCTGAAACCCACCCCGAGGGCATGTTCTGAGACCTTGCTCCATCCTGCCCCGCACCCCTGGTCCCTGCTTCACCCCACGTTCTAAACCTGGATATGGTCTCACAATTTCCATTCACCATCAGGTCTCTACTGCCTCTTCCCTTTAAAGAAAGAAATTTTCTTCTATGCTTGTTCATTTAAGAAAGATTTTCAGCCTGTCTTGGTTCTCCCTAATTCCAGTTTGAAAATATTTGTGGTTTTCATTGATTCTAATGGAGCCATTATAATCATATCTGTCTTTTTTTGGCCAGCCTCCCATTCTCCTGTATGAGTTGCTATATATGTAGGGAAGCATTTTATTCTGTGTTTGTGCTTATCCACAGATTCTTCCCTAGCAGAGAACATTCTAGGCTCTCTCCGCATCCAAAGCCTGCTGCACGCATTATGTCTGAGCAGCCAAGTGCGCTGAGCATGGCTAAGTGTTTGACAAATTTCCACCCATCTTCCAATAAGGCCCCAGCCCATTTTCCAATAAAGCTGATGAAACCTGATAAAAAAAAAAAAGTCAGAGGAATCAAAAGGCCCCCAGGCTAAGTGGAATCATATCTCATGAAATCCCACATTCAGCATCATCTATATTGGAAATATTAAAAAATTCATATATAGTGAAATGATAGATACTTATGTCACTAGTTTAAAAAGTTATGCTGATAGAGCTGTCCCTGGGTCCTGGCAAAGGACGCACGCCTTCCTGCATGTACAGACGCATTCCCGAGCTGCCTGCCCACTAAGGCAGGCTCTGAGCAGAGACACCAGCCCTCTGCCCGGAATCACTGCAACCTCACCTGCTCGGTGACCGCGGCCAGGTCCATGTGCAATGTGATTGGGCCCCACGAGGGCAGCGAGGGGCCCCGGAGGGGTGGGACGAGGTGATGGGTGAGGACGCAGAGTGTCCCCGTGAGCCGACGACACGTCCAGGTGCCAGGGCGGCAGATCCCAGGGCAGGGTCCCCTGCCCTGCATCACTGGCACATTGTGGCCCGGGTCGGCTGCGTCTGGCCCCCTGTGGATGGGATGGGTGGCTGAGCCTACGTCTGAGAGGTACTTCCAGTTACTCCACAAGCACCATCTGGAGTTCCTCCTGGACCCCGCCAGGGACAGAGGACCCCCAAGGCCAGGGAGCCCCGGTCGGGCTGTCCCCCAAGCGCCAGCCGTGGTTCTCTGTTCTCTGCCCGTGTGTGGGCACGGAGACGCGGTGATGCCCTCCCACCTTGCAGTGAGCTGGGCTGCCTGCATGCATGGCAGGGACCCTGGAGGCCCACTTCTCTTCCCGGAAGAGAGGGAATGATTGCGGGAGACTATCCCTTTCCCTTCCCCACAGTGGAGGCGGGCAGCCCGGGCAGCCACTGTTGATGGGGGCTGGGGGTCTCCTTCCTTCCCCTCGACATCCCCCAACCCCTGCCTGCTGCCAACTGAAGGGCTAGGAAGATGGGGGGCATCACCACAAGGAGACCACGTCTAGATCAGAGTCCAACACTCCAGCTGGGAGAGTTCCTCAGCCACCTGGTCAGTTACTCTGAGGGCCCCTGCTCCCTGCACCCCCCAGGCCACCCCTGACTCCTCTCTCTACCCCCAGTGCTGGTCCCTTGGGGGGATCCATTGTCGTCTCTCTCTGGAGCCCCCCAACCACAGCAGTGGACGCCCAGGCTCACCTCTGCCCTGCAGCTCCTCTTCCTGCCCCAGAATCAGGACCAGCCTTGAAGGTGCTCACCTCACAGCCTCCTCTGGTCCCGGTTCACTGATTGTTGGCACCGTCCAGTTGCCCCGGCAACTCCCTGCCTTGCTGTCATCTGGACATTTGGGCAAGGCTGCCCAGAGTGCCCTCACACTCAGCCCTGATGCTGGCTGTCCTCTCAATCCGAAAGGATTCTGTTCATTCAGGAGCCTCCTGCCCCCTAGCACTGGTCACAGGGCATTTGCACAAGAGGTGATGGGGTGGACAGATGAGGTTCCTGTCCCCCCCCCCACCTCCCCACTGCCCACCACACCCTTACCCTGAGAGTTGGCCAGCCTGCATTATTGTCATTCTTTGGCACAGATTTGGATGTTATCAATAAATTCAAGATGTTCAGTTCAGTTCAGCATCTCAGTTGTGTCCAATTCTTTGCAGTCCCATAGACGCCAGCACGCCTGGTTCCCTGTCTTTCACCATGTCCTGGAGTTTGCTCAAACTCATGTCCATCAAGTCGGTGATGCCATCCAACCATCTCATCCTCTGTCATCCCCTTCTCCTCCCTCCTTCAACCTTTCCCATCATCACAGTCTTTTCAGATGAGACAGTTCTTCGCATCAGATGGCCAAAGTATTGGAGTTTCAGCTTCAGTCCTTCCAATGAATATTCAGAGTTGATTTCCTTTAAGATTGACTGGTTTGATCTCCTCGCAGTCCAAGGGACTCTGAAGAGTCTTCTCCAACACCACAGTTCAAAAGCATCAATCTTTCAGTGCTCAACTTTCTTTATGGTCCAACTCTCACATCCATACATGACCACTGGGAAAATTATAGCTTTGACTATGTGAACCTTTGTCAGGAAAGTAATGTCTCTGCTTTTTAACATGCTGCCTAGGTTGGTCATAGCTCTTCTTCCAAGGAGCAAGCGTCTTTTAATTTCATGGCTGTAGTCACCATCTGCAGTGACTTTGGAGCCCAAGAAAATAAAGTCTGTCACTGTTTCCATTGTACTGAACCTTATTTGTATTTGAAAATATTACATCAGAAGAATAATTGCATTTCCTACAATATGCTTTTTTCTGGGAAAGCTCTTAATCCCTGAATAAGTTAAATTTATTCAAGATTTCCTAAGTCATTTTGGAGAGTTTGTGTGTAGCAAGCTGAATGATCAAAACAGAACTGGACCCTGTGAAGGAATGAGGCAAAGCCCCCTTCTGGGAGCCTCTGGAAACGTGTATGTGGTGTCAGATTCAAACAGGAAAGGAGACATTTCAAAATCTAAAGCTGAAGACTAATTCAAGGAACCATCTCCCCTGTGTTTTTGGTTTGTTTGCTGGATGAGGTGACTGGAGCATTCCTTGTGGATTCTGGCCCAGAAGTGGGGTCTTGATGGAGACCTCCGCAATGGAGCCCGGCCTCCACCTCTCTCCATGAGCAGGAGGGACCACATTCCCATAAGAGTTCCCTGATAATCAGAACATGAAACCCAGGATGCTTTGGGATTCCAGCAACTGTGGAGAGGTTTCTAAACTACAAAAACACAAGCTTGATGAGATCCTAGAGCTGAAAGCTCACCCCAGAAGTCACAGCTTCAAGAGACACACAGGATGAGAAAACAGAGATGAACTGAAGCCTCGTAGTCAGCGTTCTACTTAGAGGAACTCTGCCGTTCGCTTGGGAGATGATGGCGTCCCCTGAGGATGTGGAGACCACAGCCCCCTTGGGGAGGAGCCCTGCAGGCAGACCTCCTGTGTTCTTCATCCAAGCCTGTTGAGACCACCCACAGGTGGACAGGGACTGGCCATAGGGCCACACGGGTGTGGCAGGCGTGGACCCTTATCACAGGGTAACCAAAGCCAGGGCCGCTGGTGAGTAAATGAGTCAGCAAGAGACGTGGTTATGGGCACCAGAGAAAAGCGCTTCACTCTGGAGGTGACTCTAAAGAAAGCTGAGCGCCAAAGAATTGATGCTTTTGAACTGTGGTGTTGGAGAAGACTCTTGAGAGTCCCTCAGACTACAAGGAGATCAAACCAGTCCATCCTGAAGGAGATCAGTCCTGGGTGTTCATTGGAAGGACTGATGCTGAAGCTGAAACTCCAATACTTTGACCACATGATGTGAAGAACTGATTCATTTGAAAAGACCTTGATGCTGGGAAAGATTGAAGGTGGGAGGAGAAGGGGACGACAGAGGATGAGATGGCGGGATAGCATCACTGACTCAATGGACATGAGTTTGGGTAAACTCCGGGAGTTGGTGATGGACAGGGAGGCCTGGCGTGCTGCAGTCCGTGGGGTTGCAAGGAGTCAGACATGACTGAGCAACTAAACTGAACTGGAGGTGATCTGCCATTATCGCCCAGAATGTGAGGGAAAAACAAGGGGGTGATCAAAAAAGTCATAGTGAAAATAAAGAGCACATAGCTATAAAAGGTGGGAAAAAAAGTATGGAGAAGTGTGCCTGACAATTAATAAAAATGTTGCTTAGACATTTTACCTCATTGGTAACCTTTTTCAACTTTAAAAAATGTATAATATTGTGATTTCTTCATCTAAATAAATACTCGCTGTTGCATCTGAACAAAAGAAAAAGATGATTTATTCATCACATTAAATGCTGTTCTTCACAAGTGTAGTGGTTGAATGGTGACCCCCATAAAGGTATGTTCCCCAGAAATCGAGAGCATGACCTTGTTTGGGGAAAGAGTCTTTGCAGCTCTCATTCAGGGCCTGGGGATGAGGCCATCCTGGTTTCAGGGACCCTAAAGCCAATGAAAAGTGGTGGGGTCAGTTCAGACGACAAAAATAGACACCCCAGACTGAGCAGCTTAAATGACAGAAGTGTGTTTCTCGTGGTCCTGGAGGCCAGCAGGCCGGGGCCAGGGTGCGGGTCAGTCTGCAGCCAGTGAGGACACCTGTGTTCTCCCTCCATCCTCACACGGTCTTTCCTTGGTGTGTCTGAGTGGGGAGAGCTCAGGTTGTCTTCTTACATGGACATAACTCCTATTAAGACCCCACTCAGATGGTGACGGTGGTAAAGAATCCACCTGCCAATGCAGGGGACTTGGGTTCAATCTCTGTTCCGGGCAGATCCCCTGGAGAAGGAAATGACAACCCACTCCAGTACTCTTGCCTGGAGAATCCCATGGACAGAGGAGCCTGGTGGGCTACAGTCCATGGGGTCGCAGAGCTGGACACGCCTGAACACTCACACACACACAGACTATGAACTCCTTTAATCTTAACTGCCTCCTAAAGGCCCATCTCCAAGCGTATCACTGTGGGAGTGACAGTGTGACTTTTGGGGTGACGTTCTTCAGCCCATGACAGTCCATACAGGAAGCGGAGAAGAGGGCAGGGAGGCAGAGGGGAAGATGCAAGAAGACTGGGCTGGGGGTTGGAACCGCACTGCCGCCAGGCGGGGAGCCCCAGGGCCCCAGAAGTGGCCAAAGCTGAGGCAGGACTTGGCCCTGGAGCCTCGGGGGAGGGGGAGTGGCCTCTCAGCACCTTGATGGCAGACTCTGGCTCAGAAGTCCAAGAGGTGCATTCCTGTCTTTCAGCTTCCAAGTGTAAGGTCATTTATTATGGAAGTCACAGGAAATCAACACAACAACTAAATGCCAAACAGGTACCACTTTGAAGTGAGATGTTAGTCGCTCACTCATGTCCCACTCTTGGTGACCCCCTGGACTGTAGCCCGCCAGGCTCCTCTGTCCATGGGATTCTCCAGGCAAGAACACTGGAGTGGGTTGCCGTGCCCTCCTCCAGGGGATCTTCCTGACCCAGGGATCAAACCCAGGTCTCCTGCATTGCAGGTAGATTCTTTACCAGCTGAGCCACCAGGAAAGTCCTAGGTACCACTTTGGACAGACTCTTTTTAACAGAATAAATGTGTTTGTGGTTTAAACAGAGCCAGTCCACAGATTATACTGTATCACTGGGAGTCACCATCATGAATCTGCTCTGAACAACTGGGGTCAGTGCGAGACGGTCACGTTGACAAATGCCCGGAAATGGAAACCAGACCACGTCCAGAGCAGAAAGGGCTTGGGCTGGCGTCCAGAAAAAGAACCCACCAGCAATGCCTCTATGGATGGGCAACGCCTTCATTCAATCAGGGAGGCAAATGGATCTCAAAAAGCTGCTGAATTTTCCATCTGGTCTGTCTGAAATGACTGTTTGCAGGTAAACAGGCTGGGCTTATGGGTTCGGACCAGAGGGGCCCTGACGAGCAGAGTTTATGCTGATCTGACTGACCCCATCCTCGCCTCCTGCAGGACGTCCTTCGGCTCTGAGCTGACCACCGGTCACTCGACCATCTCTCTTCCTTCTCTGGCTGTCCTCCCCCTGCTGTCCTCCTGGAAAAGTTCCCATGGGGATAATGGGTGCTGACCAGCAGCCCTGGGCAGCCCCGTCCCTCTGACCGTCTCAGTTTGGATGGTGGAATGGAAAATGGAAGTGGCCGTCATGTCGATGGAAGGGGAAACCCCATGAGGCCAGATGGCCTTTCTGGTGGTTTCTGGGCTGCAGTTGTAAAGAAAGTTAAATAAACAGGAGACAAATCATAACAAAACTCCCAGGCCATTATTTTTGCAAGGCGTCTATTAAGTCCCTAATTACACATGGCCTCATACTCCAACTCTAGAACACCAATTCTTATCCTTTGGTTGCAGATATTTTTAGATTTTTTAAGATTTGATGTGAGTTCTGGACCCTTTCCAAAGAAAAATACAGCTGCACACAGAAGTTTGCCTAAGATACCAGGGGGTTTATGAAGCCTCTGAAGATGATCAGTGATAAAAAGTCCAGGTTTGGGGGGTTTCTGATATGACCACTGGGCTTCCCTCGTGGCTCAGCTAGTAAAGAATCCACCTGCAAAGTGGGACACCTGGGTTTGGCCTGGAGAATTCCATGGACTGTACAGCCCATGGGATTGTAAAGAGTCAGACACGACTGAGTGACTTGCATTTTACTGTGATATGAGCATGATGCATCAGCAGAGAGATCCTGACATCAGAGCTAACGTATTCCAGTCTAGTCTGGGGTCTGCAGAAGCACTACACATTTAGGTGGAACTCAAGGGCCTTCAGGTCAGGTCTGGAGAGCTCCACAGCCAAGCCAGAGCCGGATGGGAGAAATGAATTCAGGGCCTCTGTGCTTAAGCTGGAGAAGATCCCCCAGAGAAGGGCATGGTAACCCACTCCAGTATTCTTGTCTAGAGAATTCCACAGAGAGAGGAGCCTGGCAGGCTACAGTCCATGAAGTTGCAAAGAGTCAGACACAACTGAGCAGCTAACACTCGCTGAAGTTGACAGGTGAAGGGTCATAGGAGGAGGTGAGCTTGAATTAAGGAGAGAGGGAGAGCTACCTGGGCCCAGGGGGGTGGAGCAGGTGGCGAGACAGCAATGAGCATCTTTGGAGAAGCCCTTGACTCTCAGTGTGAAGTGATGGATGCTGTCTCTGGGGGAAGAGGATACCGCATATCCACCGAGAAGGCTGTGAGACTGCCAGCCCACAGCTGGTGGTGCATGCAAGAGAGGATGGCGGGATGGTGGCGATGGTGGGGGAGGCTACCCAGGGCCTGGCTGTAGAAAGGTGTGGGGAAGGGCCTCCAGAAGAGCCTCATGGACCCTTCACAGCAAGTGGGGGAGGAGGAAAAAGTCAAGTCAAAGAGCAGCGTTTATCCACCAGCTGGTTTGACAGCTCGGAGGTTTAGTACGGCAGGCACACATCAAACCGTCTACTCGAAGGGGAAGGTCCACCCGCTCAGAGAGGCGTCCGAGAGGGACCAGGTGGGTGGAGAGGGCCCCTCCTCCCTCTACAGACAAGAGCGCAGCACAGGGAAGCTCGCCAACACCGCCAAGTCCGTGGAAGTTGTCAAGGCAGGTCTGGTGCCTCTGCTGGGTAGACGGGTCAGAGGCCACAGTTGAAGGGCTTTGAGGTTCAATTCAGTTCAGTCGCTCAGTTGTGTCTGGCTCTTTGAGACCCCATGGACTAGAGCACGGCAGGCCTCCCTGTCCATCACAACTCCTGGAGTTTACTCAAACTCATGTCCATTGAGTCGGTGATGCCATCCCCCCATCTCATCCTCTGTCATCCCCTTCTCCTCCTGCCTTCCATCTTTCCCAGTATCAGGGTCTTTTCAAATGAGTCAGTTCTTCTCATCAGGTAGCCAAACTATTGGAGTTTCAGCTTCAGCATCAGTCTTTCCACTGAACATTCAGGACTGATTTCCTTTAGGATGTACTGGTTTGATCTCCTTGCTGCCCAAGGGACTCTCAAGAGTCTTCTCCAACACCACAGTTCAAAAGCATCAATTCATCTGCATTCAGCTTTCTTTACAGTCCACCTCTCACATCCATACATGACCACTGGAAAAACCATAGCCTTGACCAGACGGACCTTTGTTGGCAAAGTAATGTCTCTGCTTTTTAACATGCTGTCTAGGTTGGTCATAACTTTTCTTTTGAGGTTATGAAACCGGTAAGATCTAGACTATTCCTGGAAAAGGAGCTTTTAAAATTCCGTTTTGAGATGTCTCAAGACTTGGCATCAGGACAGACGTACCTGAGTGCATCAGCCCCTGAGTTCTGCACCCTGCTCTCTGCACCCCTAAGTAACTGCTTCAAGGCAAGAGAGTACATGTGAGAGAAAGACAGAGACCTCGGGCAGGTGGCGAAGGGTCTTGGGGGTTCTCTGAGCTACCCTGCAACTTCCCCATAAATCTAAAATTATTCCAAAAATAAATTGTGTTCAAAAGCAATGAGGTGGACGATGGAGATGCCTGAAGTGACAGGCTGACTGTGAGTCAGGCTGGTCTCCCTTTTCACTAAGCCTGCATTTTAGGTGGGCACCCATGCTTGCTCTCAGATCCCCATGTGAGGGATGGATGGCTGGGATGGAGCCAAGGAGTGCTCCATGGGCAGAGACTGCTCTGTGCGCTCAGATTCCATGCTCCTTGGCGACTGATGGATGTCAAACTTTGCAGCCTTGACATGTGGAGTTATATTTTGAGGGGCTTTCTCACTATTATAATCAGTTGTTGCTGTTGTTCAGTTGCTAAGTCATGTCCAACTCTTTGTGACCTCACAGACTACAGCATGCCGAGCTTCTCTGTCCTCTACTACCTCCTGAATTGGCTCAAATTCATGTCCGTTGAGTCAGTGATGCTGTCCAACCATCTCCTCCTCTGTTTCCCTCTTCTCCTCCCGCCCTCAATCTTTCCCAGCATCAGGGTCTTTTCTAATGGGTCAGCTTTTAGGTTCAGGTGGCCAAAGTATTGGAGCTTCAGCTTCAGCATCAGCCCTTCTAATGAATATTCAGGACTGATTTCCTTTAGGATTGAGTAGTTTGATCTCCTTGCTGTCCAAGGGACTCTCAAGAGTCTTTTCCAGCACCACAACTCAAAAGCATCAATTCTTCAGTGCTCAGCCTTCTTTACAGTCAATCTCTCATATCTATACATGACTACTGGAAAAAACATGCATGCATGTATGCTAAGTCACTTCAGTCGTGTCCTACTCTGTGTGACTGATGGACAAGAGCCTACCAGGCTCCTCTGTCCACGGGATTCTCTAGGCAAGAATACTGTCATGAGTTGCCATTTCCTCCTCCCCATAGCTTTGACTATGTGGACCTTTGACCAGTGTGTATCTCCAAATGACAGCCATAGCCTGAGCTCTTCAGATAGGAATCTTGAGGCCTTAAAAATACATACATTAGGTTTTGGTCATCTGGTCTACTTCTTGCCGATATGAGATTGCTTCCAACTGTTTATCCACCAGGTTGTGTCAAACTCAGCTTTGAAGAGTTCAGGAACTGGATCCAACTTCTTTGGGAGATTCTTCTTTGGGTAAATAAAGGCAAGATCTTCCCACAAGACCTTTCTGTCCAGAGACATGGATTACCCTCAGCTTGTCCCTCTGTGGTGCTGTGAGCTCCGAGTTGGTGCAAAGGAAGAAGAGAAAAACTTAAAGAGGATATAACAGGAATTAAATAGAGACGTCCTCATATGAGTGATATAGGGATGCCGTCACCCAGACGGTCCCCTGGAGGAGGAAATGCCAATCATCTCCGGTACTCTTGCCTGGAGAATCCCATGGACAGAGGAGCCTGGAGGGCTACGGTCCACGCGGTAGCACAAAGTCGGACACAACTGAGCAACTGAGGATACACACACCGAAGTGAGATAGAGGTGTCCTCGCTCAGTTGAGCTGGAGGTGTTCTCACGAAGGTGACAGTGGTCCTCTCACTAGGGCGAGCCTCAGGCTGCAGCAGGGGATGAGATGGCCAGATGGCATCATTGACTCAAAGGACATGAGTTTGAGCAAGCTCTGGGAGTTGGTGAAGGACAGGAAAGCCTGGTGTGCTGCCGTCCATGGGGTTGCAGAGAGTCAGACACAACTGAGCAACTGAACAACAGGCTGCAGCTTACATCCACAGCATGTCTGTCCCTCAGGCCCAGGAGAATGACCCTCAGATACTTGAATGCGTGACCCCTGATTCTCCCACATCTAAAACCCCACTGTCTCGTTGTGCCAGGCTCTCTCGAGATGTGGGGTTTGCACTCCCTGTGCTGCCCTGCCCACCCACCACCCCCGGGTTTCTTGATTTCCCGGTGTCATTGTCACAGAGGTTGCTCTGGTCCCCTCTGTTGCTGCTGTGGTGGGTGGTACCTTCCTGGGGGTGTCTTTCTGAAATAAGCAGACCCATCAGGGGGCATCTGAGGAGCTCCATGCCCGCTTACAGCTGGTGACTCCAAGTTCTCAGCCACTTTAGGGCTGTGAAAGTGAATTTCAGAGAGGGCCCCTGTCCCCAGAGAGCTGTCCAACTGACCTGAACGTTCAGTCCCTTCCAAGTACTTCCTCTCCTAAGACATTTATTTCAAAGAGTCTCAATGAGAAAGGAAAGCTGCTCCCTAGAGTAGCGAGGCGTTGCCCCACATGGTCCCGCCGAGCTGTACCCAGGGCCCTGGGGAGGCATACATGTTTCCTCTTGCTATTGTACCAAACTGATCGCAAACATGGTGGCTTAAACCACATGGATGCGTTCCTTGCAGTCCTGAGTTCAGACACCAGCAGTGGTCTCACTGGGCTAGAGTCAAGGTGTCGGGTAGGCTGTTCTTTCCAGTTGCGACTGGCATAGACCCCAGGCCCACCCAACGCCCTCAGCAGCCCCCTACTGTGCCCCTGTGCTCCTCCCTCATCCATCCTTGGTCTATCTTCAGCTGGGGGCGGCTCCACAGAGGAGCCAGTCCCCTAGGAAATCAGCCCTTGGGGCGCTGCCCCCACAAAGCCCGCTGCGAGTCCGAGCTCTGAGACATCACCCGGGCTGTCACCTCACCGGAGAGCTGGAGGGGAAGACCCGAGTCCCGCCTGCACTGGGCGTCAGGCCCCCGTGTCCGCCGACTTTAAGGGCTGCGTCCCCGAAGCCACCGGATCGGTGACTATCCCGAGACGCAGCTGCTACACTGGAACTGGGGTGGGGGCGTGTCCATGCAGCGTAAACCAAATCCAAGGGTTGTGAGCCTCGTAATTAGCAGCAAACGCGATCTCATGGGAGACTTTCTGAACCACTTTAGGGCGACGGGATCCATTCTCTGCTCACTTGCTTTGAATCCAGGAAAGTACGTTTGTTCTCAAGGCTTGAACAACAGACTCTCAACCTGGACCCTTTAAAAGCTAGAATTGTCTCAGACATTTCTGCGCTTGTTCTATAGTTTGACAAAATGTACAAATAAATTATTGTTATGGGGGTGCCAAGTGTTCATCTTTCATCAAGTAAATGTAAAAGAAAAACCTACGTCCCTGGTTATAAACATATCTGAAAACTTTAGCCCCAGATAAGGAGATGCAATGAATGCTTTGGAAAAAACGTTTTCATTCTATTCCAAGCTGCAAAATAACTTCTGAGTTAATTTTCAACAAAGTTTATCTTTAATGAAACTCCACAGATTATTATTTATATTGCATTTTGATATCTCACATTATATATACTGCTACGTGTAATGTGTATTATTTAATTACATCTGTATTATACAGTCAGACCTTAGAGATATCATGGGTCAGTTCTGGGCCACCATAACAAAGCAAATCCTGCAATAAAGTGAATCATGAGAAATTTTGGTTTCTCAGTACATATAAAAGTTGAATTTGCACACACTTTGCTATATTGTACTCTATTAAGTGTGCAAGAGCATTCTAAACAAGCAATTTATTATATTACATAATTTTTAAAAAATCTCGGTGCTAAAAAATGCTAACCATCATCTGAGCCTTTAGCAAATCATAGTCCAACGGTAACGTCAGAGATCACTAATAACAGATCACCATAACAAATATAATGCAAATGAAAATGTTTCAAATGTTGGGAGAATTACCAAAACATGTCACGGAGACAGGAAGCAAGCAAATGCCGTCGGACAAATAGCGCGATAGCCTTGTTTGACACTGGGCTGCAGCAACCCTTCCATTTGTGAAACATACGGCATCTTTGAAGTGCAACACGGTCAGGTCTGCCTTACAATTATACTTAAAAGTATGCTAAATCAGGTGATTAGGTGATGAAGTGCCTGTGTATCTGTGTATCTGACCTCGGGGTCTATGAGGAGCTACGCTACACAGTAGAGGTCACTACACACACACAGTGTGTAAACAGACCCTCAGCCACACCTCACACCTGTAAGAGGGAGCTTGCAGTCGGAGTCTACATGGGCGCCCCTTGGTTGGGTAGAAGTGGCACAGACACGTACCTGGGAGTGTGGGGGGTCCCTGGGGGCTGAATCAGGACACAGACACAGGGAGTGGATGGAAGGATGGGGTCTGGTGATCAGGGGAGTGAGACCACATGGGGGGCAGGTCAGCTGCCGGGGGTCAGGTTTACGGCTGGGCCCTCTGGCTGGCCTCGGGGTGGGGGGGATGTTCACACAAGAGAGAAACCCCAGGAGAAAGGTAGGCATGGAATCCCGAGGATGCACAGGAAGCGGGTGGGAGGAAAGCAGCCTCACTCTTCTGAAGCCGGGGCTGGCTTGAAGTTCCTTTCTCCATCTGGGGGTTGATACTCTCTGTGCAGCTAATCCAGCAATTTGATGGTTTCTCCCTGACTGGCTGGCACACCGATGGCGCTGCTTATGCATTTAAGTTTGCCCTGTGCCAGCAACACCTACTGCCACAAGTGCCTGGCTGTCTGCACCCACGGCAGCATACTTTTCTGACTTTTGTCAAGTCCTCTTGACCCCTGGCCTCCTGTCTTCTCAACCAGTACCTCTGTGTGCCCGATGCTGGCGTCAGCGAGCTGGTACTCGGTTGGTATTGAACACAGCTACATCTGTCACTGCCCCAGATGGCATCAGGTCTGCAGCATCTGATGGGAGCACCCTTGATGATAAGACCCTAGCCTCAACCCCAGGCGGCACGGAAGCACCCAACAGAGGCCGGCGTTTCATCTCTGTGGGTCGACCCTTGAGCTACGTAAGGCTGCCGAGACATGCCCTGGCAAACCTTTGTCGCTTTCTTCTATAAACGAAGCATAAATTCCGTGGGAGATGACAGATGACTTCATATACCATGCAAGCAAGCCCAGACAATAGCTTTAGCCATGACTGATTGCCTCGCTGTAACCCACTTTATGTTAAATGCATTCTTGCTGTTCAATTCCACCCCTGTAATTCTGTTCTTCTGCATTCCCCAGCCCTCTGTGGACTAACCAGGTTCCTTCAGTAATGATTTCTTTTCTATTGTATTGTTTTCTGCATAATCAAGTCGGTAGGTGGGGGTCTGGGTGACACGGCCATCTGTCAAGTTCATTTGCTCTGAAAATGCAAGAAATAATGGCCTCTACAACTCAGGGCTATCTGTTATCGGGGAGAGTATCAGCTTCCACTCCGTGCTGTCTCTTCTTCTCTCCAAACTGTGCCTCTCTTTTCAGTAAGACGCACAGACACTTCCTCTATGACGGACTGTTGACGTGAGGTGGGTCCTTTTCGGGGGGAGATGTAATTTTTTTCCGACTACTTGTCCATTCTATCTCACAATTTAGCCAGGAATCAAATTAACAAAAGCCCCACAGTCCAGCCTTCTGGGCCTGCCGTGACGCTGAAGATGTCGCCACCACCTGGACCCTCCAAATTCCTCCCCCTCAACTCCCCTGACTGGCCGCCCACTCCCTCGGATCTGCCTGATGCAGAAGTATTGGGGAGACACTGCCCCCGAAGAGGGGAAGCTGGCACTCACTTCCCTTCTCAGTAGTTAAAAGCTGGTAAACGCTGACTTCATCAAATTTACTGAAGTCGAGGAGCGGTTCCGACCCAGACTGAGAGAGACGACCCATGGGGAGCAAGCGGGGGGCTTCAGGGGATTCTCGTGGTTCTTTTCCCATTTAAAGGAACAAGAGCAATTTATGAAAAAAAAAAAAAAACTGTAAGCTTCTTCCCTAAGAAGGCATGGTGGCCCACTGGTTAAGACTTCACCTTCCAATGCAGGGGAGGCAGGTTCGATCCCTGGTCAGGGAACTAAGATCCCACATGGCTCATGGCCAAGAAAATCAAAACATAAAACAGAAGCAGTATTGTAACAAATTCAACAAAGACTTAAAGAAAAAGGCATGGAGGTGGGGAAAAGATCAAAGGCTGGAAATGGGAGAGAACACTTACAGCTAATGCTATGTGAGTGCATGCTGAATCGTGTCTGACTCTGCAACCCCGTGGACTGTGGCCCACCAGGCTCCTCTGTCCATGCGGTTTCCCAGGTAAGAAGACTGGAGTGGGTTGCCATTTCCTTCTCCGGGGATCTTCCTAACCCAGAGATCAAACTGTGTCTCTTGAATTGGCAGGCAGATTTTTGACCACGGAGCCACCAGGGAAGCCCTAGATCTAACGAATCCTCCTCAATTAAAATACCATGCTCCAAGGCTATAGTCAATCACGGGGACACAGTCAATATGTTTCGTAACATTTTTGATATCTCTTAACTCTGAAGTAAGAACAACAATGCTTGTAAGTTCTTCCCAAGCGGCCCCCTGGCCCTGATGTACAAAGTCATTGCCCCCACACCAACGATGCGGGACGCGCTCTCTTCCTCAGGGTTGACGCAGGTGGGGCTCACACGCCCTCCACAAGCCAGAGGACCTGGGCCAGCTCCTCTCCTCTGCTGCAGGGCAAGGCTACGCTCTCGGAGGTGCCTCGTTGGGGACCTCAGGGTAGGGTGTGGATCAGGGTTCTCCAGAGAAACAGTCATCAGGAGACTGTCTGTCTGTCTATCACCTATCTACCAAGAGAAAGACACCGTAAGGAACTGGCTCCCTCTCTTCTGGAGACTGAGAGGTCCCCAGATCTGCCATCTGCAAACTGCAGACTCAGGAACGCTGGTAGCGTGGCTCCAGAGAGCTGGTGGTTCACCTCCGGTCTGAGTTCAAAGGCAGGAAAAGGTAAGTGACTCAGCTCCAAGACAGTCAAGCAGAGAGAATTCTTTCTCACTCTGCTTGCATTCCATTCAGATTGGCTGAATCTCACCCACTTTGGGGAGGACGATCTGCGTTACTCAGTCCAGCAAATCAAGCGTGAATTTCACCGGAAGTACCTTCAGCCACACCGGAACAGGGTGCTGGTGAATATCCGGGTGCCCTGGGGCCCGGTCTCGGTAACACAGAGAGTGTGCGTCACGGATCGCGCGGCCCCGGTTGCTCTCCGAACAGGAGAGCTCTGTCTGACTGAGAACGGGACCACTTTAAGTTGAGGCCGCCTGCCATGATGCTAGGAGGTTGTGTCATCCCCCTCCTACCTGAAGAACCGCTGCTGAGAACAGGGAGTGGGTGGAGAGCTTGTGGAGAGCCTGGGGCTGCAGGCACCTTCTCAGGCGGAGGGTTGATGGTCTGCAGAAAGGCCATCCCTCCCCTGAGTTGAACTTGTGGGAACTCGGCTCTGCGGGGCCAGGCTCTCCTGTTCAACGGTGGCCAAGGCGTCCCTTTAATACGGACTGGTGACAAGCCGATCATGCTCTAAGAATCCGTCCTTAAAAATCCAAACTTCGGCTGGAAGCGATGTTACTTGAAAGACATTTCTGGCTAAAAGTCAATCCGCAAAAGGAACATGAAATAGTTTTTCCATGAAGTGGATTTAGTGAAGTGTTTTCTAACACACTTGAAGTCCTTCTTTCTGGATTTTAATAGCCCTAATCCTGTAACAATTGAGTTACTCGTTTCAATTTGTTTTCTTTCCAAAATTGAACATCACTGGGAAAGACAGGCTGCTTTGAGCACTGACTCTAGGAAAGGCAGTGAGGGAAACAGCTCTCAGGACCGGAGCAGCTCAGATAACAGATCCACGCGGGAAGCTTCGCCCTGAAGTCACAGTGCACCTTACATAGTAGCTGCAGAAACTTGATAGCTGGGATATTCTGGGATTCTAATAATTTGGCCGTAAATGAGCCACTCAGCTCACTTATTAGTCAGGCTCTTTTAGATGTTTTATTGCCCTTAATTTGTGCTAATGATAAATATTCTCCCAGGAGTTTTAAACTATTTAAAGATGAGGTCAAGTTCATGAATAAACCTGAGCTTCTTGCTCAGTAGAGTTGGGACACGAAGAGAGACGGAGCCTTAAAACCTTCTAAGGTCACAGGGGCCTGCTGCGGGGGTGCTGCCAAAGCATCTTCCCGTGTGAGCCGAGGAGCCCTTTGGAAACGACTTCTGTTGTCATCTAGAACATTCCTCTGCTCTCCCGTGGCTTCCAAAAGATCCTCCACTGGATCCCAATGTATTTCTTTACTTGAGAAACTATACTTGTTACTGGAAACGTAATGGCATAAAATACAGAAAGGGACACAAACTTTGATGATTTCCAAATGCCTCTCAACCTGAAGATACCCATCACAGTCCACAAAGGGAAATTCAAGCTCAAGACTTGTATGTCACCAAAACTCTGGGGTGAAAAGTGTGTGCATGTCCCACTCTTTGTGACTCCGTGGACTGTAGCCCACCAAGCTCCTCTGTCCATGGCATTCTCCAGGCAACGATACTGGAGTGGGTTGCTATGTCCTCTCCAGGGGATCTTCCCAACCCAGGGACCCAGCCTGAATCTCATGCCTCCTGGACTGGCAGGCAGGTTCTTTACCACTAGCGCCACTTGGGAAGCCCGTTAACCTGGGGAGAATGGTGGCTAGCACCAACCAAGCTGTGACTGTTAGGATTCCTTGGACCTTTGCTCCAAATCCGACAGAACGTATCATCTTGATGGATGGTTCATCAGCCTGCATGGCCAGTGCCACCCCGCAACCCCGACCCCCTACCGCCTCTTTCTCAGCCTTGCGTGATCTTGCCTTTCATGATCTCCTTGTGTCCACATGTGATTGACATACATAGACATGTGTCTGGGCAATTTACCCTGATGGATTTCATTTCCTCTCTATCGTTCAGGAAATACTGAACTCAGACTGACATAAATTGTGGAACAATAAGGTCAAGCAAACACCTTGTCATTAAACCCATCTTCCTCTCAGGCCTGTTTGTCCTCTCTCACTGCTTCTCCCCTTCCGCCCGTGTCCTTCTCAGCAGGGCTGTGGATATTGTGCAGACCTTGGGTGGACCAAGGTACTCATCAATTACCCAGCACCACTTGCTGCTGCCAACTCTGATCACTAGTTGCTCCAAGTTTCCCCAAACCTCAGTTGATCTCTGCTCCCAGGAGCTTCTAACTCTCCTTTCCTCCTTGCTCCTTTCTCATCTTTCTCATGGAGTGTCTATAACTCAATACCCTGCAGGCGCCCAGCCTGACGACAGCCCCTCGGATGCTCAGAACATCTGCTTGCCCTCTCAAATGGCCCAGATGCTCCCCCTGAGATCCCCCTTAGTCCTCACCACAGATGCTTCTGGGACACCCTGCAGAAAGAGCCAAGGGCGGGGGGCCCCTGCAGGGGTGGTGGGTTTTTTGGCGCCAGCTTAGCACTGACTGCAGGCTGAGAGATGGACTCGGGGCCCAGTGTGAGGATAACTGCCCCAGAGTCACCCGAAGACACCTAATGAACCCACTTTCCATGTCCCCCAACAGCATGCCCAACAGAAGCCTGGAACCTGACCTCACTTGGGAAAAGGGTCTTTGCAGCTATAATTCAGTGAAGCATCAGGAACAGAGATCATTGACAAGGAAGCTGGGTTTAGATCCGCAGTCTGGAGTACTCAAACCTGGTCTTTGAAGGCCATGGTGGAGAAGGTTCCAGGGAACATCATTCCTGGAGACGAGCACAGGCAATGGCCTCTGCTGGCCTCAGATCGTCCAAAGGGGGAGTGGAGACAAAGACCCACAGAGAAGAAAACCATGTGAAGACAGAGATTGACATGGACGTGATGCAGCCACCCCCACCTGGAGACACCAGAGGCTGTAAGAGGCAAAGAAGGAGTTTCTTCTAGAACATTCTGATGGAACTCAGTCCTGCTGATTCATTGGACTCAGACCTCTGGCTCCAAGATCGGTGAGAGAATCAACTACTGTTGTTTTAAGTTATGGCAGCCACAGAAAGCTCATACAGCATCAGTTCAGTTCAGTCACTCAGTCATGTCCGACTCTTTGTGACCCCATGGACTGCGGCACGCCAGGCTTCCCTGTCCATCACCAACTCCTGGAGCTTGTCCAAACTGATGTCCACTGAGTCGGTGATACCGTCCAACCATCTCATGCTCTGTCGTCCCCTTCTTCTGCCTTCAATCTGTTGTCATAACTTTCCTTCCAAGGAGTAAGTGTCTTTTAATTTCATGACTACAGTCACCATCTGCAGTGATTTTGGGGCCCTCCAAAATAAAGTCTGTCACTGTTTCCATTGTTTCCCCATCTATATGCCATGAGGTGATGGGACCAGATGCCATGATCTTTGTTTTCTGAATGTTGAATTTTAAGCCAGCTTTTTCACTCTCCTCTTTCACTTTTATCAAGAGGCTCTTTAGTTCCTCTTCGCTTTCTGCCATTGGGTGGTGTCATCTGCATATCTGAGGTCATTGATATTCCCCCCTGCAATCTTGATTCCAGCCTGTGCTTCATCCAGCCCAGCATTTCACATGGTGTACTCTGAATAGAAGTTAAATAAGCAGGGTGACAATATACTGCCTTGACATACTTCTTTCCCAATTTGGAACCAGTCTGTTGTCCCATGTATGGTTCTGACTGTTACTTCCTGACCTGCTTACAGATTTCTCAGGAGGCAGATCAGGTGGTCTGGTCTTCCCATCTCTTTAAGAATTTTCCACAGTGTGCTGTGATCCACACAGTCAAAGGCTTTGGCGTAGTCAATAAAGCAGAAGTAGAGTTTTTTCTGGAATTCTCTTGCACTGATCATAGCAAACATTCTCTTCCAACAACACAAGAGATGACCTTATACAAGGACATCACCAGGTGGTTGATACAGAAATCAGATTAATTATATTCTTTGAAGCCAAAGATGGAGAGGCTCTGTACAGTCAGCAAAAACAAGACTGGAAGCTAGCTGTGTCTCAGATCATGAACTCCTTATTCCAAAATCCAGATTTGAAGAAAGTAAGGAAAACCACTAGACCATTCAGGTATGGCCTACCTAAATCAAAATCCCTACAATTGTATAGTGGAAGTGACAAATAGATTCAAGGGATTAGATCTGATAGACAGAGAGCCTGAGGGACTATGAGCAGAGGTTCGTGGCATTGCAGAGGAGGCAGTGATCAAAACCACCCCCAAGAAAAAGAAATGCAAGAAGGCAAAATGGTTGTCTGAGGAGGCCTTACAAATAGCTGTGAAAAGAAGGGAAGTGAAAGGCAAAAGAGAAAAGAAAAGGTATTTCTATCTGAATGCAGAGTTCCAAAGAATAGAAAGGAGAGATAAGAAAGCCTTAATCAGTGAACAATGCAAAGAAATAGAGGAAAACAATAGAATGGGAAAGAGTAGAGATCTCTTCAAGAAAGTTAGAGATACCAAGGGAACATTTCGTGCAAAGATGGGCACAATAAAGGACAGAAATGATATGGACCTAACAGAAGCAGAAGATATTAAGAAGAGGTGGCAAGAATACACAGAACTGTACAAAAAAAGGTATTCATGACCCAGATAACCACAATGATGCGATTACTCACCTAGAGCCAGACATCCTGGAATGTGAAGTCAAGTGGGCCTTAGGAAGCATCACTATGAACAAAGTTAGTGGAGGTGATGGAATTGCAGTGGAGCTATTTCAAATCCTAAAAGATGATACTGTCAAAGTGCTGCACTCAAGATGCCAGCAATTTTGGAAAACTCACCAGTGATCACAGGACTGGAAAAGGTCAGTTTTCATTACAATCCCAAAGAAAAGCAATGCCAAAGAATGCTCAGACTACCACGCATTTGCATTCATCTCACACGATAGTAAAGTAATGCTCAAAATTCTCCAAGCCAGGCTTTAACAGCACATGAAGTGAGAACTTTGAGATGTTTCAGCTGGGTTTAGAAAAGACAGAGGAAGCAGAGACCAAGTTGCCAACATCCATCGCATCATTGAAAAAACAAGAGAACACAACATAGGTATCCACAGTCCTCTGGCATTGGCAGCTTTTTCTATCTTCAATATAAACATCTATAAAGACTGAAATCTTATGTAGGAAAAGCAGCAGAGTTTTACCGATAGGATTACAATTTGCGGAACAGCACCTAGGTCTCCCTTGTAAACCTGATTCCATACATGCCCCGGGATGCTCAGCGTCCTGCTCCCAGTGGTCCCCGACTTGTGTGTCCTGGACTCTCAGGGGTGCCTGTGGGGATCACTGAGTGTCTTCCTGAGTGACAGGTCTTCGTGCTGTGTCACAGCGCTGGCGACCACCCCCGCCCCATGTACACAACCGCACCGTCACGCTGCCCGTGTCTGAGTAATTCCCTCTTGCCACCTTCCTGAGCCTGTCCATGTCAAGCCTTTTCAAACTATTTATGTTCATGGGGTTCTTACAGTGAGAACACTGGACGGTTTGCATTCCCTCTTCCAGCGGACCACGTTGTGTCAGAACTCTCCCTGATGACCTGTCCATCTTGGGTGGCCCTGCAAGGCGTGGCTCATAGCTTCACTGAGTTATGCAAGCCCCTTCACCACAGCCAGGCTGTGATCCACGAACGGGATCCGTGAAGGAGCCGGGTCATTGGACAAGGCCCTGATGCCGGGAAATATGGACGACAAAGAAGAGGGTGACAGAGGATGCGATGATCGGATGGCATCACCGATTCAATGGGCATGAGTTTGAGCAGGCTCTGGGAGACAGTGAAGGACAGTGAAGCTTGGGGTGCTGCAGTCCATGGGGTGCAATGACTCAGACACGACTGAGCAACTGAACACACGCACCACATGGGGAGTCTGGCCCAGGTGATCCTGGCTGTTGTTTCACCTCCTACACGAGCATCCTAGCTGCACAGAGACTTCTGTAGTGGGTCGGGAAGCGGTCGGGAAGGATGGGACACATATATGCACTTCCACATGTAGAACAGATAGCTAAAAGCTGCTGGCTAGCACAGGGACCTCAGCTCGGTGCTCTGTTATGACCTAGACGAGGGGATGGGAGTAGGCAGGGAGGCTCAAGATTCATGCTGCTGTGCAGAAGAAATTGACATAATGTTGTTAAGCAATTATTCTCTAATTGAAAGTGTAAAAAAGAAGAAGAATGGAACTGTACCCTGAGAAGAAAAGCAAGCTCTGGAGATGTGCCCATCAAAATGCACAAACTCTGAGCACCTGCCTTTTGTGAGGGATGCCCCCACTCCCCACCCCCGGCCTAGCCAGTAGCCCTGTGTCCCGAATCCACGGCAGCCCCCACCCGGTCCCCAGAAATCCAGCTGCCCCTGTTCACTGCAGAGCCTCCCCTGAAGGGAACAAGATAATTGAGCATTTGTTTCCTGCCCCACAGGGCTTCCCTGGTGGCTCAGATGGTAAAGAATCCACCTGCAATGCTGGAGAGCTGGGTTTGACCCCTGGGTTGGAAAGATCCCCAGGAGAAGGGAATGGCAACCCACTCCAGTATCCTTGCCTGGGGAATTCCATGAACAGAGGAGCCCAGCGGGCTCCAGCCTATGGGGTCGCAGAGTCGGATATGACTGAGCGACTGTCACTTTCACCTTCTTGCCCCACCAAGCGATCGTTATTTCCCTATGACGCTTGGCCAGGTTGGCCGCTGTGCGGTCTCCAGGCCAAGTCAGAGAGGAAGATGCCATCTGACACATTAGCAGCTGATGCCCTTCAGCACAAGTGGCTGGGAGCCGTCTGGCTCTTCGCACCTTGGCCTCACTCCAGGAGGAGGCCCTTGAGCAGGAGGCCAGCAAAGGGGCCGACGTCTGAGCTGCTGGAGGATTTCCCACACCTGGAAGCTGCAGGTTGTGCTCGGATCTGAAGGAAAGTGACAAAAATGGAGACTCCCCCAACTTCACAGCAAAGGCGCCCTGTGCCATAGTTGTGAGCGGGTGGTTTTCGAGCAGGGTCAGTTTGACTTGTAACCAGAGATCCATGTGGTTGACCTCAAACTTCACTTTCATGGCCCCTCACTGCACCAGCTCCCTTTCGCCTGTCTCTGGGGCTACAACTGGCCAAATTCATTGACCAGCCAGAGATGAAGCTTGAGCGCAGATACCCCCAAAGGGTCCCCCAGATAAGGGGACCCCAAATACAAAGTTCCCCAGATTCCCTTGGGAGGGATGAGGAGCCCAGGCTGGGAGGAGGTAACAGTGGTTAGAATCAGGGTGGGCTGGACAGAACGAAGAGACTGTGGTTCCTGGTAACTCAGTTCTGCTCAGGGTCATGCCTGTTTACCTTCCTCCCGTGAGCCCGTTCTCTGTCAAGCTGTGGCAGACGCAGAGCCCCGTGAGAGGGGTCCTGGGGTCTGGCCTCCACTGTCCTCAAAGGAGCCCCAAGAGGCGTATCAAAGGTGGTCATCAGTCCCTCTGTGCTTAGTGGAGTTACGAAGTTTAAATGACCGAGTGATGTAATCTGTCCTGTTCAAATATATGCCCAGGATTCTTGTAATTTTGGTAGTCTCAGGTAGATGTCTTACCTTATAACTCTAAACACTCATTTGCTAGTAATTCCACTGAAAGGAAACCTGCAGGGTTTCCGTCCACATAGCTCTCTGAACTTGGTCCCCCCCAGGTCAGAAGACCCACGGTCAGTGTGACCGCGGACCCACAGTGCTATGGAGACCGCTGCCATGCGGGAGTGATGTCACTACTGCGTCTGAGCTGTGCGCCCTGTTTAATGCTGGAGGGACCAAGGGTTGGGGCCACGTGGCCTGAGGGTCTCCTGTAAGGAGTCAGGTGAGCACGCTTCCGCGGGTTCTCCCCAGGGTGCCCCCTTGATGGGGAGCCTTGACCCTGAGTGCCACCTGTGTGTGACCTCCAGGGGGACTGCCCCATCAAAGGTGCTTCACAGGTCCCAAACCAGATCTGAGCAACAGGAGAACCTGGCCAGCTTCCTCAGTCTTGACAGAGGAAGCTTTGCTTAGCCACCTACTTATTGAATGGTAGACGGCTGTTTCTTGATGCCCCATATCAGACATGACCGGCCCCAGATGAGGGGAGAGACTCTCTCCTCTAAGACATGGGCCAGAGATGAGAGTGGAGGATGGAGATGCTCTTACATGGCCTGCTGAGCCTGCCGTGGAAGGTCACTGATGCAGCTCCTTGCACCCGGTCATCCAGGGCCTGGGGCTGGCCTCCTTTTCAGAATCTGTCCAGCCTACTGCAATCCACCCTGCATGGAGGGAGGGAGACTCAAAGTCAGGAAAGATGGTGTGGTTTGATCCGTGAAGATGCCTCTTCCAGGGAGGCAGTAAGCAGGACGGCTGTAAGGGGGGTGGCCCACTGCACCCCCAACCCGGGAACCCATGATGGGCCCCTCGCTTCTTCAGATCTGAGATTAGCTTCCTGTGTTTTGGCGCAGGAGGAAGGGTGGATGGTTGTCAGGTGCCTCCCCACACATGTGGATCGGAGCCTCAGCCACTGGCTCTCCCGGGAAGCCACAGTGGATGGCGGACACCCTGCACAATCAGGATCTCCTATGGCATGGAACACTGACCGCAAAACAGAGACATGGCTCTGGGAGAGGAGGCCGTCTGAGCTCCCACGGCTGTCTGAACACCAGAAGAGGCCCCGCACCCTGACCGCAGGCCAGCCCCTGACCAGATGCAGGAGTGGCGGATGGAGGTGGTTCCTGGGCAGAGGCGAACGCCCGCTGGTGCGCAGTGGGACCCTCTCCTGGGTCTGGCCTCGCCTTCTTCCTGGTGACACCTTGTGGTTTTTGCGTCCACTGCTGTGTCATGACTGGTTGTGGAAATCCGCCCGGAAACTGAGCGTGGCCTTGGCTCGGGGCCTTCGGGCCTGGACTGTGATGTGGAGAGAGGTGTTTTATGTCAGATCTCTTGAGCCCATGGGATGGAGAACACACTGCTTTTAATGCATCTGTTTTGAAATGAATGGTTTCTCTTGTGGAGTTGCTAATGAATGGGGACCCACTCCTTTGGGATCTGAGCATCTGCTAAAGGGCTGGGTAGATCCCTCGGGCCCTGGGAGAGGGCTGGCCCAGCTTGTTCAGCACACGAGGCTTTTGTCTGCTTATCACTGATTTTATGATTTTATTTTGTGCTTCCAGAGACTTTTTTCACTCCGAGTTTATCTTTGAAAAGTGTGCATGCTAAGTCACTTCAGTCATGTCCAATTCTTTGTGATCTCATGGACTGTAGCCTTCCAGGCTACTCCGTGCATGACATTCTCCAGGCAAGAATCCTGGAGTGGGTTGCCATGCCCTCCTCCAGGGGATCTTCCTGACCCAGGGATTGAACGTGCATCTCTTATGTCTCCTGCATTGGCAAGCCAGTTCTTTACCACCAGCGCCACCTGGGAAGTCCATCATTAAAAAGGCCATCAGTCAAACCTGAAGTGGCACCAACGTCCATGGCGAGTCATGGACACCAAGGAGCCCACGGGGAAGCCTGGGCCAGCACCCGGGGCTTAGGAGCAATTCATCCTGCCCAGTTACACCAGTCAGCAACTTCACCGGCTCCACTCTAGGCATACCTTCTAAGAATAACGTGGCCATTTATAAACCAAGGCACCTTCCATTGTTCTTTTTTTTTTTTAAAGCTTGAGCTTCACGGGGACCTTTCATGGAAGCAAAAGAAGCTCCTTCAGGAAACAACACATGCATCAACTTGGTGGCACTTTGAGCCATTGAGGGCAGGTGACGCTTTGCGCCACATTTATAC
The DNA here is from genome assembly GCA_015832495.2 of Alces alces. Classification (NCBI taxonomy): domain Eukaryota; kingdom Metazoa; phylum Chordata; class Mammalia; order Artiodactyla; family Cervidae; genus Alces; species Alces alces. The sequence continues at coordinate 65,251,535 of JADEYB020000026.1, forward strand.
AGTGTCTTCCTCGGAGTGTTTCACCAGCACCTCATTTATCCTCGAGACGTCTCCAGAAGTGTAAGGAGAAAGGGAAGCTGTGGGGCTGGCCAAGGAGGTGAGGCGGTTTCTGGGGAGGATAGGGGAGCAGAAAGAGGTCAAAGGGATTCCCAACACTAGGACTCCACACAGCTTGGAGCGCAAGCTACACTCTGCCCTGCAGCTCGGAGGTTAGACTGTGCTCATGTACCATTTCTGGGTTTCCCTGGTGGCTTCAGCTGGTAAAGAATCTGCCTGCTATGCGGGAGACCTAGGTTCGATCCCTGGGTTGGGAAGATCCTCTGCAGAAGGGAAAGGCTACCCATTCCGGTATTCTCGCCTGCAGAATTCCATGGACTATACAGTCCTTGGGGTCGCAAAGAGTCGGAGATGACTGAATGACTTTCACACCAGGGGACTTCCCAGGTGGCTCATTAGTAAAGAATCTGCCTGTAATGCAGGAGGTGCAAGAGAAGCAACTTTGATCCCTTGGTTGGGAGGATCCCCTGGAGAAGGGAATAGTAACCCAATCCAGTATTCTTGCCTGGAAAACACCGTGGACGGAGGAGCCTGGCAGGTTACAGTCCATGAGACTGCATAGAGTCGGACACGATCGAGTGGCTTTCACTTCACTATGTACCATTTGTAATAGACCAGCAATTGTTACCCTGAGATGGTAGAGAGATGGTTCCAGACACTGCAACCGCACAGCTCAAGTGCTGGGATGTGTCTTCCCCTCCGAGGAGGACGAATGACTCTGTCCCCACGCTTGGCTCGTGAGGGGAAGTCTAGTAAGTATTTGTTGTATTCAACTCTACTTTACTTTGGGAGCCCATGGTGTGCAGTTCACAGAGAAGAACCTGTTTCTCCTCTCTGCCCTTCTCTTAACACTGTAGTTGGAAGAACAGGTCAAAACACTGAAAAAGAAGTGCCAGGACTCTGCATCAGTGAGACCTGTCTGTGGGAAGGGAGTTGGTGGCAGAACTGACTTTGACGGCAGGGCTGCCACCGGGGAGGCACCTTGCTCACCTCCACTCAGCTCACACCATCCCACATCGAGTCAACTGCAGAGACCCCTGGGAAGACGGACTTCCCTCAGATCATCAATAAGTTTATTGCAGTTCTACTTCCAGTGCAAGCTTCTCTCTAAGAACCTGGTATTATTCTTCTAACGAGTACCAGGAAGGATAAACACATAAGAATGGCCAAGGAAATGCTTCAATAAGCAATGACCAGACACCTGCCAAACATACTTGGTACCAAACAGAGCAAAACCTGTGATACTGGCAAAGATTAGAAAGGTAAATTGAACAACTTAGGAGGTCAAGACATGCATACACATCAAGTGAAAAATGTGAAATATTTAATAACACGATGACACCAACACAGAGACACAGAGAGATGGAGATGGGAGGAGGACAGAGATGTGGACAGGGAGGGGAGAGTGGTAGAGGGGGGCCCCGAGTTTATCACATGCAAGACCCCCAAACATTGTGGGATTTACCACAGGAAAACTACATGTACATATATATGTACATAGACATATATATGTATGACTCGTTGGAAAACTGACTCATTGGAAAAGACCTGGATGCTGGGAAAGATTGAAGGCTGGAGGAGAAGGGGACGACAGAGGATGAGATGGTTGGATGGTGTCACCGATTCTGTGGACGTGACTGAGCAAGCTCCGGGAGTTGGTGATGGACAGGGAAGCCTGGCGTGCTGCAGTCCATGGGGTCACAAAGAGTCAGACACGACTGACAGACTCAGCTGAACTGAACTGATATACAGATATTCTCTATATCTTATATATATACACACACACACATATCCTTCTATATAATCTTGCATATCCTTCATATAACCAAGCGATTAAGCATGTATATATAATATACACATCTAGTCTCTGTTCATATATATAGAAATATACATAGGTATATACGTAGGTGTCCTATATAATTTATTTATCCTTTATATAATTGAGTGATTAAGCACATATGTATGGACTTCTCTGGTGGCTCAGACAGTAAAGTGTCTGCCTACAATGAGGGAGATCCAGGTTCAACCCCTGGGTCGGGAAGATCCTCTGGAGAAGGAAATGGCAACCCACTCCAGTGTTCTTGCCTGGAGAATCCCATGGACAGAGGAGCCTGACAGGCTACAGTCCATGGGGTCGCAAAGAGTCGGACACAACTGAGTGACTTCACTTCACTTCACTTCATATTATATATGCATATATTTTCTGTTCATATATGTATATATATGTGTGTAGATGTCTTTCTATATACTCTTATTTATCCTTCATATAATCAGTATTTCTTGATTGATTTGAAATGCCTTTTGTCTTATACTTACTTCATATATATTTCACATATATTCATGTATATAGTCACTCTATCTTATATATACATATTTTATATATTAAATTTTTATATTTCAAATCAGTGGAGAAAGACAAGATATAGAAGGATAACTTGAAAAACATTAAATTCTTATCAAAGAGAATAATCTAAAACAAATGCTAAATAAAATCAACAAAGATACACAAGTTACCAACTGCAGCCGCAACAGCGTGGCAAAAAGGAACTGCATGGGCGCGAGTACTGCCGGTTGGAGCAGGGCCTCAAGGGCAGTGAAGGCAGCGAGCCAGGACTGGCAACGTGGCGGGCACTGTCCACTCTGGGCCAGGATGCAGAGGCCTCAGAGCTCTGAACGCAGACCCCCTCGCTGGTGTAGATTGATCACAAGGAAACCGCCCCTGGGGACCCTAAGAGCCAGCATGCAGATGACCATGGCGAAGCTGAGAACAGTAGCAAGACTAAGAACCGAGCCCCGGGCGGGAGAGAGCGGCCCCTGGGACACCGCTCTCCCCGGAGGTGGGGCAACGGCCTCCTGGGCAGAGCTGCAGCAACTGTGAGCCGCGCTGGGCCCCGTGCGGGCAGGACAGCTGGGCGGAGTGGACATGGAAGGTCTTAGCTGGCCTCCAGGGACGCCAGCCCCAAGAGGCTTCCCAGGGGCTCCTGGGTAGGCGGGACGTCTTGGAGGGCGGTGGGCTGCAGGGCTCACTGCGGGAAGTCCCCTTGGGGCTATGGTTGGAAGGAGCGTGTGAGAGGCAATGCTCGAAGCCTGAGACTGTGGTTCCACAGGGTTGTCCCCTTCTCTCCAGGGTGACCTTGCAGCCCAGGGAACCCGGGGGCCCCTCCTAACCCAGATCCCGCTCCTCCAGGGCCAGCCAACACCTCCCTCCTCGGAATGTTTCAGACCCAAAGGCTTGTTGGATCATTTATGAAATAAAGTGACTGCATGGCCTAGAAGCCATCTGAGAGCGGTGTTTGGTGATGAGGTTACTCTGAGCCTCATGGGGCCAGATGACTTGAGATGGTCTGGTTTCACATACTTTTATTTAAAAGACAAATATATGAACCGCTTTTCTGAGATATTATTGGTGCATCACCACTTTTTCTCATTACTATCCACCTAAAGGGCCTCCTCAGACCTCTTTTTTTTTTTAACTTAGTTGCTCCCTATCCATGAAATGTTAACAATGCGTAGATACAGCCCAGCTGTCTTTGCATAGTGTGTATGTCTGTGCTCGATGAATAAGAAGATTAAGATGTTTGCTCCCTAAGAACCAATGTTTGCTCCCGTGGGGCGAGACTGGTGGTGCTGAGTTGGCATAATTTAGATCTGAGTTTTCCAGCTTGAATACATACTTCTGTTGTTGCTGTTGAGTGGCTAAGTTGGTCTGGCTTTTCACGACCCCATGGACTGCAGCATGCCAGGTTTCCCTGTCCTTCACTATCTCCTGGAGTTTGCTCAGACTTCTTCCATTGAGTCACTGATGCCACCCAACCGTCTCATCCTCTGTTGCCCCCTACACTTCCTGCCAACTCTCACATCCATACATGAACACTGGAAAAACCATCGATTTGGTTACATGGACCTATATCTGCAAAGTGATGTCTCTGTTTTTGATACTTTCTCTAGTTTGTCATAGGTTTTGTCTCCACCCATTTAGGCTGCACCCAAATTGTCACATTCTCACTTCTCTGGCCAGGCTGGTGCTTTAGGAGCTCCTCCATCTGCAGCCAGAATCGAGAACCCCACTTCAGAGGTAAGATGGAGCTGGAGAGTCCTGAGGTCCAGAAGCAAGGCTGGGGTGTGTCCAAGGTGGATGGACTGGCTAGAGTTCTTCTGGCTGGACTCTTTGAAATTGAGACGGATGAGAACAAAGAAAGCTGGGGATGGGGAGACCAGGGACTGTCTCTTGTGTCACTATCAAGAGAATACAAAAGCAGCTTTTCAGCAATTCAGGGATATGTTCCTTTGCCATAAGAAAAACCCCTTTATCTATGTCACAGGAGAAGAAGGGAAGGTCTGAATAAAAGGCTTCTGGCCACGCCTCCCTCCGCATGAGTCAAGTGCCCATCATGGCAGAGGGGGCTGCAAGCAAAGGGGTGTTGGCCCCTGGAAACCTCATTCATTCTGAAACTGAAGCCCTCCTACAAGGAAACGGACTTCTTTTATTCCTGTTTCAAGAGAAGAAAAGAAAAAGAAAAAAATAAGTGCTTATGAAAGAGACAGAAGGATTAAGAGGGAGAGTGGGAGAAGGGAGGGAGGAAGAGAGAGGACAGGGGAGGGGAGGGGAGGGG
>JADEYB020000026.1:65257444-65359741 GCA_015832495.2 Alces alces
TGATGCTTTTGAACTGTGGTGTTGGAGAAGACTCTTGAGAGTCCCTTGGACTGCAAGGAGATCCAACCAGTCCATCCTAAAGGAAATCAGCCCTGAATATTCATTGGAAGGACTGATGCTGAAGCTGAAACTCCAATACTTTGACCACCTGATGAGACGAACTGACCCCATGGAAAAGACCCTGATGCTGGGAAAGATTGTAGGCAGGGAGAGAAGGGGACGACAGAGGATCAGGTGTTTCGATGGCATCACTGACTCAATGGACATGAGTTTGAGTAAACTCCAGGAGTTGGGGATGGACAGGGAGGCCTGGCATGCTGCCGTCCATGGGGTTGCAGAGTCGGCACAACTGAGACTGAACTGAACTGAACTGAGGATGTTTGGGACAGTGATGCCTGAGGTCCCCCTCGCTGGACCCGAGTTGGGGGGCCTCCAAAGAGAGGCTCACAAGGCAGGGGTCCCATCCCAAATGCCTAAAGTAATGCAGGAGGCAGAAGAGGTGGGGGGCTCAGGAACGGGTCCAAAGAGATGAGCGGGGCTGGCAGGCGCTGCTGCTAAGAAAACCTTTGAGCCCAAAGCAAGAAGACACGTCTAACAGTCAATGCTGTCTGCAGAGGAAGGCGTGAGTGAGCCCCCATCCCTGCACGGGTTGCCACGTTACGTGGGCTGGCGCAGGCAACGATGCTGTGGGTGGACCTCATCTCAAACAACAGGGTCCCGCTCTGCGTCCAGCTCTGGGCAAGGAGGGAAGCCTCACCCAGTGGGGCTGCATCTGGACTCCCTGACTCTGGACTTCTGGTCGGTTTTGGCCACTGGGAGGCAGAACCAAGGAAGCAGAAGCTGGGTAGAAGGTGGGTGGGTCTCTTCCTTCCCCCACGGTTCTAGGACACCTGATGCTCACACTGAGTGTGCCCAGAGGGGATTCTACCACTCACCCCACCTCCCCCGAGCTGACCAACCCTCAGAGCTGTCGGGGGCAAGGGCCTCGTGGACACGAAAGGGGCTTGGGAACCAAATCCTGGTCCCCAGAACAGGTCCGTGGAGAATGAAGCGATGGATGGCATGTTTGACTTCCAGTGCCATCAGCAAGCAGAGAGAAGGATGTCCACTGCTGCTATGATGAGAATCAGCCTGAGAGGTAGATTGGGGCGCAGTTCAGGTGAGCTCATCCCGGGGGACGCCAAAGGAATGGAAGTCAGAAGCGAGCTGACACAAACAGCACGGATATTCCAGCAGGCAGGACTTCAGGGCTGGTTTTGACAATTCTTCTGTAAATTCCCTGTTAAGACAGAGCAGGGCTGGGGGGAATTCTGCCCACCGCCTGGTGAGCCTCTCTCTTCACCCCTAAACTCAGAGCATGGGATTCAGAGCCCCTGCCCTTCTGACTGCCCCCCGGAAGGCCTGTCCCTGGCGATGAAGAGTTCAGGGCAAGGTTATCACTGGGGGCCCATGCAGCAAATGTCTAATTATTTACCAGTCAGAAACAAAAGCTAGAATATTGATAGACATGTTCTTCTGCTTGACAAATACACCTACCAAATAGCAACATTGAAGTCTAGCCCTAGAGCTAAAGTATTTCAAAACTACACAAGTTGGCACAATAGCAAAGACATTGTAATTATTATCATTATACACGTCTGGGGGATCTGCGAGTGGGCTGGCGTGCCATCCTAGTAAAAAATAACAACTTCCATAATTCATAAATTATATGTTTATTTCATAAGATTATTTTTTCTTGCCTTTATTTCAGCAAAATCATTAGTCTCACTGTTGTAATCTGGACAGCCACATATTTTCCGTTCTGCTAACAATAAAGACTTAAAGTCTTTGGAAATAAAATTTCATCGGATGCAAAAAAGTAGAAAGCTTGAATTTATTTAAATACAGTGAATTTTAAAACTAAAAACTCATTCACCTCTGTTCTCAAGGTCTTTTTCTCCTAAAAATACTTAAATCTTATTAAGATGAAAATACATCTTATAATTCAAGAAGATCAACAATGTAAAACAAAATGATTCAAAAACTAGTTTCCATTTGCTTTAGCTTCAGTAGTTTTTTAAGAATAGAAATGCATTTTATTTAATAATCTAGTACCCCACATCCATCTCACTGTCAGCGTGAAGAGTCAGCATCACACTGAACGCTGGTTACCGACCGTCTGTTCTGGGTCCCCCCAGAAGACAAGCTGAAGTCCTGACCCCTGGTACCTGTGGACGTGACCTTACTTGGAAAGGGGGTCTTTGCAGAGGTCCTAAAGTTAGAACGAGGTTATATTCAGGTGGACCGTAAATTTGATGACTGGCGTCCATACAGTAAGGAGGCCCTGTGAGGACAGAGGCAGAGATTGGCGAGACGTATTCACAAGGCTTCCCAGGTGGCTCAGTGGCAAAGAATCTGCCTGCCAATGCAGGAGACGCAGGATGCACTGGTTCCAACCCTGGGTCAGGAAGATCCCCTGGAGAAGAAAATGGCAACCCACTCCAGTATTCTTGCCTGGAGAATGCCATGGACAGAGGAGCCTGGTGAGCTTTGGTTTGTGGCGTTGCGGAGTTGGACACGACTGAGCGTGAGTAGGCACGCATTTGCAAGTGAGAGGACGCCCAGGACTCCTGCAGCCGCCGGCAGCCTGACGAGTCCAGAAGGGCCTCCCTCAGAGCCTTCAGAGGGGCACGGCCCTGCCCACCTGTCGATTCAGACTCTCAGCCTCCAGGAATGCGAAAGAGTCAATTTCTGTTGTTTTTAAGCCTCCTGTTTATGGTCATTTGTGTCAAAAGCTCCAGGAGACTGCTATATCCTCTTACAGATCAAATTGAGAAAAACAGAAATGATTTCCTATTGTAAAATGTTCCTGGACCACCATGGGCAGCTCCTGGGGATACTGGGGGCAGTTTCTGCTTCTAGAACCACAAATAGAAACACGAAAGAAAGAGTAAAATTGAAAGGAGGCTGGTGCTATGGGGGAGCAAGGGTGGTGAGTCCAGAATTGCTGTATTGAAGAGCCTGATGGAGGCACGGTGGGGTCTCTCTCCTCTCCACACATGCCCGCCGCTCCAGCCCCGTCCGTCCAGGGGCACAGCGTCCATCCCTGAGGCTGGCACTGGGCCCGCCACGGCCTTCACGGGACCTCCCCTTGTGGCTGTTGGGCAGGTCTGCCCCGGGACCTGGCCGCTGAGTTCACGACAGCGATGCTCCGTGCTGCCTTGTTTGTGAGTCAGAGAGGCACTGGCGGGCTGGTGGCGATGGCCAGTGGAAGCGCAAACCCCTCTGAGCGCCGCGCAAGAACAGGTGGGGAGAGGCCTTGACGAGGCACAGCAACGCCTCCTGACGCGGATTTCCTGAGAAGCATTAGTTGGCACGAGCGTCTCGGCCCACGGAGCATGGGAACAGGCAGGGAGCACAGAATGCGTGTGGAGTGAGACACGGGTTGGGGTGATGGGGACAGAAAGACCGCTCGTGATCCCCAAGACTTCACCGTCCTGTCTGTGCCGTGAGGCCGCTCTGCACACGCTTACCGAGCATCTTCTGTGAAGCAGGAGACGATGTTCTCGTGAAGATCGAGATGCTGAGCTGGACACAGAGGCCGCCCAGTAGGAGGGCTCTCTCATCTCATGAGAAATAAGCAGAGCGTAAGGGAAGTTGGGTGCACTGGCTCTTCTTGGGTGCCTGTCGTGTCCGACTCTTTGCAACCCCAAGGACTGTAGCCCAACAGGCTCTTCTGTCCACGGGATTTCACCTGTGGACATGTGACCTGTCTTTGTCCCAACTTCCGAAAGAAGTAGGGGAGCCTGTGGGTGCCCTTCATCACCCTGGTTCCCTGCCAGAGGACCCTGAGTGACTGAGCAGGCTGAGTGGCGGGCCTTGGGAATGAGAGTCCAGCAGGACCTCACGGACTGCGCGATCCCTTGAAGACATCACGGTGGGGCATTGAGAGCGGGGGAGGGGGAGCCACAGAGGAGGGCGCCCTGGAGGCCAAGGTCAGGACACCCCGACTCCACTGCGGTCCAGCCAGACGGGGGCCCTTGTGCGCGTGGACCCTGCCCTGGGTCCTCGTCAAGCCTCCTCTCTGATGACACTGAGCATTCGTTTGCCAAAGACGGCTTTCAGTAAGTTCCAAACAAGACTTTTTAGAATAACATAAGTCATGTGTTTCTGAGGCATGGATAGTGAACTCACCAGAACTTTTGGCGACTGCATTTTGCACATCCTGGCAGCTCTCTCAGTGTTCCATGCATTTGCTGTTTCTCACAACACACACGCACACACAAGCACACACCCACACACACACACACACGCACGCACATGCACAAACTTCAAAGGCAGAAGGAAGGCCAAGAGGAGCAGGCAGCACCTCGTGCCCTGGTGGGTCCTCCGGTCCGGGGTCCTGCGCCTCCTCTGCTGCGGTCACAGGAGGGCTGGTGGCACCTGCAAGGGGCCAGGGGCCCTGCCGCGCACCCTGAGGTCCAGGGCCTCAGAAAGAGGGGCAGCAGGGGTGCCTCCCAGGCTGCCTCTTCAGCGGCCTGCAGATGCCACGTTCTGATAATGACTGTTGTTGCCTCGCGGTAATTACCGCATAACCGACCTGAATCCTCGGGCCCTTGGCTTTGTACTGGAATGTGGGGAATCCCCCGGGACTTTCTGTTCGTGGAATCGAGCCGTCTTAACTGACCCAGAATGCGATCCTGACAACAAGCCCACCTGCAGCTTCACCTGCCCGCCAGGGCTCGCTGGTCCCTCCTCCTGGCTCTCGTTTTTCCAGACCACGTTTGCTAAGAGCTCCCGCCCACCACTGCCTCCCTCTGCCCCGCTCAGCCTGCAGCGTGTCCCCAGACTCTTCCCTGGCTGTGCTTGGAGGTGGCTTCGCTAGGACCCTCACAGATGGCAGGGTGGAGCGCTGAGGAAGCGGGGCTTGCTCGCCCTGTCGGGGGAGCTTTCCCCAAGAAAGCTCCCATATGTGCCTCCAGCTCTTTACTCAATGCAGCAGGTGTCTGTGGGCCCCTGCTGTTCCCAGGCCAAGTTCTAGGAGCTGCGGGATTCGGTGGGTGCACCCCAGCGGCACCAGCCCAAAGCCACTTGGAGCAGCCAGAGCAAAGGAGAAGGGCCCAGCCCTGCCTGGGGGTCTGGGCAGACGTGGACCCGAGACGCTTGAGTCCTGGGGCAGAAGGCTTCCAGGTTGAAAAGGCCAGGGCCAGGAGAAGGAGGCTGCTCTGCCTCTGCGGTCAGCTGTGGCTGGGCACGTTCCCCGGAGGCCAGGCTGAGAAGCGGGCCTCCTGGGCCATCACGGTCCTGGGAGAGAAGTGCAGTGAGGAGAAGCCGTCCTCGGGGGAAAACAGCATCTTGCTGAGGGTGCATGCGCAGTCGTGTCCGCATCTTGGTGACCCAAGAGACTGGAGCCGGCCAGGCTCCTCTGTCCTAGGATTTTCCGGGCAGGAATATGGGCGTGGACAGCTCTTTTTTCTTCCAGGGGATCTTCCTACTAGCCCAGGGATCAAACCTGTGTCTCCTGTCTCTTGCATTGTTTGCTGGATTCTCCATCATGTGGAAGCCTGCCAAGGGTGGGGGCGATCAAAGAAAGAGGCGGTGGGGGCGTGTGGGCAGCAGCCCGCCCCAGGCTGGTTTGCCCCGTGCCCGGAGGGGCAGAGAGGGCTGGGCAGGCAGGTGCGGAGGCAGCGGGGCCCACACCTGCCCCGATGTGGGTGGGCAGAGCCACGAGGGCGCCCTCACCTGCAGGCCCCTCTCACCTGGGGAAGCGTCGTCCTGTCCCTGTGGCGGCGGATGAAGCCCCACTCGAGACACAGAGAGCTCCCCAGCAGCCCCTCCCCAGCGCCGTCTGGCTCCTGGAGTCTCGGCTCCAAGTAACTCCAGTTCCCTTTGGGGAGGGGACAGGGTTCCTCTGGCCCTGGCTGCTGATTGAGAGGGCTCAGGGCCTCGGGCTTGAGCCAGGGGCCAGGGCAGGTCGTGCCGGAGCCTGGACTGCCCACTCTCAGGTCCCCGCCACCGCGGAGAGCTGGGGAGGAGGATGGGGGAGGGCCCCTGACCCGCCCAACATCGTACACATCCTTCCAGCCCAGTGGTGGGGAGCAAGCCGACAAAGCTGATGAAAGTGTGAAAGTCGCTCAGTCATGTCCAACTCTTTGCAACCCCATGGACTGTACATTATTCTCCAGGCCAGAATCCTGGAGTGGGTAGCCTTTCCCTTCTCCAGGGGATCTTCCCAACCCAGGGATCGAACCCAGGTCTCCCGCACTTCAGGCAGATTCTTTACCAGCTGAGCCAGAAGAGAAGCCCAAAGCTTACCCTACCTTAAAATCATACTTTCGTTGACTTGAGTGAGATGTCATTTGCTGGGGGGATGCACCATGTTTCAGCTGACGAGTTAAAGGGTCATGAAGCCAGTCATCCTCACAGGTGAGAAGCTCTGAAGAGACCCGCCTTTTGCTTAAGGACACTCAGCTCTGTTCCCGTGAGCTTCCCTGCAGGCGTGATGCTTTCGTCCTGGGGCCTGGCCCCTTTGGGGAGGCGCTTTCCCAGCCAGAGGAGGCGAAGGAAGGAAGACGAGCCCTCTTCTTCCCAAACTCCCACCCACCCTGGGGCGGAGGGCAGGGCTGGTCCAGCTCAGCACACAGACCTCAGCCCCACGGCACGGCTGAGTCAGGAGTGCCGTGTTCAAGTTTTCGTGATTTCTCACACTCATTTCTCATACTTGGAGGCAAGAAAAAAAATGCCTAAATGTGTTTTGCCAGAGATTTCTACTCATTAGTCAAATCACATGTGATTTCGGGGAAATGTGACCCATGTGTTTCTCATTCATTCGGGCTCATATCTTCAAGCTGGGGCACCAGTGCTGGGCGGGGGGTACCCCGGGCCGGCCACGGGAGCCGACGCGATGGCCGGGCAGCCACCAGGCGGGGTGGCCCCGGCGAGGGCAGGGGCTTCAGCGCAAGACGCCAGGTGGTCTGGGGAGCGGGACCGTGACCGTAACCCTTGTGCATCCGCCAGACTTGTCGTGAGGGGGCACCACTGTGGGGGTCCTGGCGGGCTTGGCCAGGAGGGGCTGAGGAGGGCCAGTCATTGTGAACTCAGAGACCAGAGCTGGAGAGGAAGCCGGACCGCACCCGCATGGGCTGGTCGGCAGAGCGGGGCAGCGGGCATTGGGCATGTCAGAGCTGAGGCATCTGGCCAACGCGCTGAGCCTCCGTGAGCCTCGGTTTGCCCCTCTGTGCTGTGAGAATATGCATCTGGGCCCCTCGGGTGAGGCTTCTGCATGGGACGCGTCCACGCTCCAGCCCTTTCTGGACTCCCCCAGAGCAGGCCAGCTTCGGGGGCGTCTCTCCGGGTAACACCCAGCTGGAGATAGCCTAACCCAGGGGTCACCAGAAGCCTCATTGTTGGACTTCAAATCAATGGGAAATCTTTCAGCGGAAGTTTATATTTTGGTATTATTTTAAACTTTAAGCTTGAAGGATTTATGATTAATAACTACAAATTCATGACTCTAGAAAGGATCGAAATTAGACCCAGTGTTCTGTCATCCATGAAGAATTGTCATTTTTTTCTCTTTCCTTCTTATCATCATCAATTTTATGAAGCAGATTGCCCAGAATAATTATTTCCAAGTTAAACTTGTTTTTTTGTAGTTCATCCATCTCACAATTGTGTGTGATAATCACGTCTATTTATTTTTCCTTAAGTAATCTTGGTATTTTCATCAAAATTCATTAGAAGCTGCTTCTAGAAGGACATGCTTTTAAAATATTCAAATTTATAGTTAATGTTTTATTAACCATATTTAGCCTATAATTATTTTTCTAATGAAAATTATCCTGACTGCACCATCTGATGTTATGAGGCTGGTAGTTCAAACAAAACTCAGAGAAACATTTATACACAAAGGACTGTGTATTAGTCATTTGGAAGGAAGGATTTATGTGCTATATAATTAATTGTTGCCTGAGTTTGACAGTCCATATTTTACTCCAATGCATTATTTACACAGAGGAGGCTTAGGGGGTCACCCTTCAAAAGGTTAGGAAAATACAAACACACACATTATCCGAATGGTGGAAAGCTTATTGCAGTGGATGGAGGCATGAGAGTGTGTGTGTGTGTGTGTGTGTGTGTGGCTTGTGTATAGAATATAAATATGTATATAGAATCCATACATACATATGTAAATAGGAAACATATGGTCTCTTCTTACGTTATATAATACAGTATACAATATACATTATATATTGTAGAATACTGCAGTGGTCAGTATATGAGAATGAGTGATGTTGTTTGCATGTAAAAGACATATGTCCTAAATGTTATAGAATGCCACAGTGATTACCACAAGTGTATGTGTGGTTTGTGTATAGAATATGTGTGTATATATACATATATTCTTTGTATATAGAATTATGCATATTCTTCATATAAGGGCTCCCAGGAGTACTAGGGTAAAGAATGCCCCTGCCAATGCAGGAGATGCAAGAAACGTGGGTTAGATGCCTAAGTTGGGAAGACCTCCTGGAGAAGGAAATGGCACCCCAGTCCAGTATTCTTGCCTGAAAAATTCCATGGACAGAGGAGCCTGGTGGGCTGCAGGCCATGGGGGTCACAAAGAGTTGAACATGACTGAATATAGAATATATATATATATATATATATGTGTGTGTACATATATATATATGTTCTCTCTCTGTAGAATAATACATACTCTTTTTATGTAGCAAATATGTACTCTGTATGTTATAAAACACTACAACAATGAATATGTGAGCCTATGTGTGCGTATGCTTTGTGTGTAGAATATACTTATAGTCTCTATATATATGTTTACTTATTTATTCAGACATGACTTAGTGACTAAACAACAATATTACGGAGGCTTCCCAGGTTGTTCGCATTAAAGAATCCACCTGCCAATGCAGAATACAAGTATTCAATCCCTGGGTCGGGAAGATGCCCTGGAGAGGAAATGGCAACCCACTCCCGTATCCTTGCCTGGAGAATCCCACGGACCGAGGAGCCTGGCGGGCCACAGGTCCTGGGGTCACTAAGAGTCGAACTTGACTGAGTGGCTAAACAACAGCCACAGTGTATGCGGATTACAGGCATGTGCTGTCTGTATATTACACAGAATTTATCCATTACATTACAGAACACTGCAATGATGTGTGTGAGCTGTGTGATGCAGTCTGCATATAAAAGACGCATCCTATGTATTATAAAACTACGGTGATTACTGTGAGTGTGTGTGTGTGTACACCGCTGTATGCACCACGCTGGCCTTGAACTGCTTGATGTCTTTCAAAGTTCAGCACAAGAACTTGCACAGGCTGCAGACACTTCAGAAGTCTCTTTCTTAACGAAAAATTTTAACCAAATGGACGCTGTCACCATTTGAAGCTGTGAGGGAGGGGAAATACTAGCAACTAAGAATCTCTGCGAGCATGCCGGTTTGGTTTCCAAGAACAAGTGGAGACAACACACTTTTGACGTGGTCTGTCTGTGCCTGCGCTGATTTTAAGAATCGCCTCTCTGGCCTGTTTAGAGGACACTGCTGGAGCCGAGCGCGGCCCTGTCCTAGCAGATGCAGATTCACCCAGCACCCGGAGAGAGGGGCAGCCCTGCCCCCTGCTCACCGTGCTCGTGGGGACCACTCAGGGCTCCCAGGCCCGGGATGCCCAGCATGTCCTGGATTTTTGTGCCTGGTTGAAGCTGGAGGTTCTACCTATACTAACAGATGATTCCTTTAAAAAGAAGCTTTAATGTCTATGGACTCGTAATCTTGCAGCGAAATTAACGGACTCCAATCTGACCACCTCGCCCAACTTCCAGGCACCATATGTGGCTTTACAGACATCAGACCACATGATGGCACACACTTACAGATGTTCCCTGGAAAACGCTTGGTCAGTGATGCTTGTGAAAAACCATCCGGAAGCACTAAAGTAATAAAGGGAACTTTGGGGCTTCCCTGGTGGCTCAGTGGTAAAGCATCCACCTGCCAATGCAGGAGACATGGGTTTGATCCCTGTCTGCCCAAGCACCGCAGCTGCTGAGCCTGTGATCTAGCACCCAGGACCCGCAACTCCTGAGGCCCGAGTGCCCCAGGGTCTGTTCTCTGCAGCAAGAGAAGCCACCGCATTGAGAAGCCTGCATACCGCGGCTAGAGAAAAGCTGAGCAAAAATGGAGACCCACGTGTAAATAAAAAATAAAATTATTAAAAAGAAAAAACAGAGTGAACTTTTAAGTGAAATGATTCTGAGACGAGAGAGGGACACGGAGTGCGTGGCCGTGAGCAGGGCCTCCAGCCTGAGGGTCCACCAGGGCCTCCCGGCTGCCTCACCCTCGGAGGAGCCAGACCCCGCTGAGCCTCTTTCTCGGGTCGGTGGGTGAGCCCGACCACTCTGGATGCAGGGTCTCCGGGATCTCTTCTTGGAAGCAGGGCGCCTGGGGCAGGTAGGTGCTGGCCGGCCTTCTGAGCCCGGGAGGCAGCGGCTCTGACGACTTTGTTGATGGAGCCTCTGCTGGTCCCAGATGCTCATTTAAGAAGCAAGGCAGCAGCAGTGTGCCCCCTAGCCCCGGGGCCACCCCGTGGACGTGGCTGGCCCCCTCACTGCCGCCCCAGAGCCCGCGTTCGTGACCTCGGCAGCCCCCTTCCCCTTTGTCAGGTGGGTGGAAATCCAGATACCAACCTCAATGCCACTCCCCATTCTTCAAAGACTCAACCTAAAGCATCCTTAATATCTCATTCAAGCTTCATTCAAAGTGACTGTGTCTTCTATTTTTCCAAGGGCGGAGAAAGTCCAACCTAATTCTTTAGAAAATATTTTTAAATTCTGTATAACAGGAAGCAGGGTGGAGCCTGCCTTATTTCACCTGGCTTGACTTAACCCTTTACCCCAGTAAGATCATAGAAGATGGAATTTTAAGAACTGCCCCGCTTGTGAAGGAGGAGGTTAAACTGAATTGCCTCTCCAACCCCTGTTTGTCTGACACCAAGCACTGAAATAGGCTTTAACAGACTCTTGACTCCAGCTCTTGACTCCGGGGGTGCAAGGTGCAGTAAGGTGTGATGGAGGGTCGCAAATCAGAAGCACTGAAGGATGTGAAGACAGGAATGGAGGGTTCCAGGCTGGGGCTTGGCGTTGGGGAGAATTTGCAGAGGATGGCCAGGGGGACTGGACATCTGGGTGCCCTGTGACCTTCCCATGGACCTTCTAATCAGACACCCTCTCACTGTCTCTTGCTCACAATCCTGCCCCCATCTCAGCCTTTCCACCCCAAGCCAGCCTGCCGTCTTTCCTCACTCGATCCTGGACTTCCCAGCCTTCCTTACTGCCTCAGACAGGATGGTGGTTCTCATTCTTCCAGGAATGCAGGGCAGACAGGACTTAAAGGGAGAACCCCCTTTGAAACGATGCACGTTTCCCTCTCAGTCCCCGAATGTCTCCAGGTATCTGTGTTCAGTGACGTCTGTGCACAGGGGGAGGGCTGGGCTGAAGCGCTGATGGCGAGATGCACTCTCAGCTTCATAGCTCTCAGGATCACCACGTGGGCTCCTGCCATGCACTGACAGCCTGTGTCCCCCTGCCCCCAAATTCTGATGTGGTGGCATCAGGAGTGGGTCTCGGGGGTCATGAGGTCACGAGGGTGGAGCCTTTGTGGATGGGATTACTGTCCTTACGAGAAAGAACAGGAGAGACTAGAGCTGTCTGCATCTTGTGTGGACACAGCTGGAGGCTGTGTCTACAAGCCAAGGGTCCTCACCAGGACCCGTGGTCGTGGACTTTCCAGCCTTCAGACTCTGATGAATGAGTGTCTGCTGTTTGCAGCGCTGAGTCTCTGACATTTGTGCTACAAAAGCCCAAGGCCGTAAAGACAGTGCTCCAGAGAACCAAAACCATCGGGGTCCTGCCCCACCAGCCTCCACCTGTGGGCTTCATCTCTGGCAGGATGATGCCAGCGATGACCCAGGAAAAGGACCCTGCATTGCTTACCGATGTGGCTTTCATCACGTTAGAAAAGTGAGAGCTGTGTCAGCGGCAGGGGTGACCGGGTCCTGTGTGGGTAAGGAGGGCAGACTCCTCAGCCGACGCTTTTGTTCCCACTCCACTCTCATCAAAACCGTTCCTAAATTCAGTTCGTGTTGTTTGTCTTTCTCTGTTGAATATTTACATTTCATTCCCGTTTTCTAAAACAACGTGGAAAACACACAAAGAAACAGTTCCAGGAGGACTTCTTGAAGCACGTGAAAGATGAGAATTACAGACCGCTGCACGGCCGAAGTCCTGAGTGCACAGCGGCGTGTGCAAGAGGGGCGAGGCTAACGCAGGAGCGTGACCACCCCTAGCTGGGAACACACACACGCGTGAGCCAACAGGCTGTGCGCCTGTGAGCTGAGAGCTTTTAAGTGCTGCCTGGACAAGCAACACGAGGGCAGCAGGAGGAGGGAGCCGCAGAGGGGGAGACGGTTGGATGGCATCACCGACTCAGTGGACATAAATCTAAGCAAACTCTGGGAGGTAGAGGAGGACAGAGGAGCCTGGCGAGCTGCAGTCCGTGGGGTCACAAAGAGTCAGACACAACTTAGCAACAGAACAACAAGCAACAAGCAACAGCAATCATGCTCACCACATTTTGGGAAAGCAATGCTAAATTTGATCTAAGGGATCCCTGTAAATACACACTGGAAGAAAATTGCCTTTCAAATTTCAGAGGAACCACCAAGAAGCTTGGAGTGGGAGGCGGTGTGCAGTGTGAGACCTCCCCTGACATAGGATGGTTGAGGGGTGGTTCTCTCCCAGAAGGGGAAGAACTCATGGGATTAGAAGGCAATGTCTTCTCTGCCATGCCCAGCACAACACTGCTTTTGATAAGAATGGTAGATGCATAAACTAGTTTATAAGACCAAGGGTATTTCTCAGTGCTCAAAAGCAAGAAGTCCTGGGATACTTGGGCTTCAGGAATGGCTGGGTCCAGGAACTCCAGCTGTGAACCAAGAGGCCCTGTCTCTTCCTCACTGTGTCCCAGCTCTGTTTTCTTCTGTGAGGCTTCATCCTCAGGTAAGACCTCCCACCTCTCAGAAAGCATTGTCCCTGACTCCTCTCAGCTTGTATTTCCATCCCCTGCAGTGACTCCAAGAAGAATGTTTGGATCAGCATGGGTCAGGTCATGTGCATCCCTGAACCAGTCGTTCTGGGCAGGGAAATAAAAATGGCCAGGTGGGGTCAGGGGGGAGTCAGGTCCACGAGGAGGAACATGGCAGCAGGCAGTAGGGGTAGCAGTCGTGGTGAGCTGGTGAATTGGGCTCCTGAGATCCAGGCCCCAACTCCCAGGGCTTGTGGGTATGCAGCCTCCCAGGGGGTAAGTTAAGGACCTTGAGGTGGGATATTATCGTAGATTATCTGGGTGGGTTCTGTGTCATCTTAGGGATCCCAGAAGAGGGAGGTGGGGTGTCAGAGAGAAAGCAGACGGGAGGGCAGAAGCAGAGGGCACAAAGGGAGAAGATACCATGCTGCTGGCTTTGAGGATGGAGGCGGGGCTTCAGGTTAAGGGATGTGGGTTCCCGTAGAACCTGGGCAGGGCAGAGGATGAATTCTGCCCTCAAACCTCCAGAAGGACTCAGCCCTGCCAGTAAGTTGCCTTTACTCACTGAAAGTGATTTGGGAATTCTCTTCTACGAACTGTACGATAACAAATGCGTGCTGTTCTAAGCCACTGGTCACTTGTCACAGGAGCCGTAGTAAACTAACAGATAATTGCATTAAGATCCACACCAGGTAACACGCTTGGAGAACTCACTCCATGCCGAATATGCTTGTGTAGACCGGGTGATCCCACAACTCCTGGGTGATCCCACATGTCAGGGCTCTGCTTCACAAGTGAGGAAACAGGCGCAGAAGGAAAGGGTGACTTGCTTTGGTCACACCCTAAGGTCCAGAGGCCACCCTGAGGCCCCAGGAGACTGGAGGGGTTGCTCACCGCTTCTGTCTGTCTTAGCAGAGCAGGTGGAGGGGAGGTGGCCCCACAGATCAGAGGGGACTTGCCTGTCCTCTACAGGATGGGCTGGCCTGTTCCCTGCCGGCCACTCTGGGCCACATGGGTCAGGATTAGAGGTCGCAGGAGCCAGGCACCCACGTCTGGAGGGATGGGAAGCAAGGCTGCCACCTCTCAGTTCAAAGGCTCACCCCATCTCTCCGGCATCGTGTTCAGATCCGGGCCCCACAAGTTCGGTGTGCAAAGAGCCCTCTAATTTTGCTATATATGTAGAACCTTAAAATTCACTTTCTAAGAGAACCATAAAAGCAGACAGTAGTCTCTGAAAACCTTGGTATCTTGCCAATCAGCGTACATCCCCCAAATAAAAGCACACCACATATGTTGCTGGCGCTTGCGAGAGAGTAAGTCTCTTAGCAAAATCCAAACTTTTTTCCTTGAATCGGTGTTGTCTAGAAATGTCCTAGGAGAGATTTTTGCTTGTTTTAGTCAATCTTGATTTCGCCCAAATTAGAGCTTCACCAAATCCAAGTGCACGTGGCTGGGAGAGGTGAGGAAGTAAAGGGAAGCCAAGTGCATGCCACCCGTAATCATTCCATTCTCTTTTTTGCCTTGAAGGCATCTGGGTGCCCCAGCTGGAGGCCGCGCCCTGCCCTCTGAAGTCCTGGCGGTCTGTCTCCTTCAGGGACTTGTCATTGCCCTGAGCGGTGGCCGCTGCAGGCACAGGGTGGGCCCTCCCCCCATGTCATGTCAACACCTAGCGTCCACGTGCTGGGCCTTGTGCCCCCTTTAAGCACAGCCTGTGCTTCTTAGAGTGAGTCTCCCCATCAGCACCTCCCAGGTCGAGGGACTTGGGAAGCACTGGCTGCCCAGCACGGGAACAGAAAGAAATGTGGTGATGCCGGTGGCTTCCATCAGCGAGCTGAACTGCAGTTCATGCCACAGCTGGGAGGGTCCCCTTCCAGCCCTAATGTTGTCCTCACGGTACAGGGGGACATGCCTTGGAAGGGGCTGCCCAAGGTCGCAGGCTAGCTCTGGGTCTGGAGACCCCCAGCTGCGCGCGTCCCCCAGCACAGAGCACCTCGAGGCCCCCCGGGGAGTTCCCGAGGCGCTGATGACGACTTCCCAAAGGGCGGACGGGACCAAGAGAAGTTTCCGTCGCTGCGCAATGAGCGAGCTGGTGCTCTGACCTCAGCGTGGACCCTGAGCCAAAGCTCCATCAGCTGTGAGCCAGCGAGCAGGAGGGCCTCTTCCTGAGCGCTCACCTGACACGCGAGCGGACACGCGAGCACGAAGGACAGCCTGGTTCTCACATGGTGCGGCCGTGATGCCTCGGGGGCCACGTGTGAGCCAGCAGGGGCGCCCGCAGGTCAGGGGCACGGCGCTCCCTCACCGCTGGCGCTGAGCAGCAGCGCCCCACGCCCACCTCTGCCCACAGCCCAGAGTCCATGCAGTCCTTCCGAGGGCTGTGTTTTGCTCTCTAACAAATGCTCCAGTTTACTGGAAATCATAACTCAAGCCCGTGAGGACGTTGGCCCATTCCTCATGAGGAAAATTAATGGCCAATAGGCCCGGTGACGAGGCGTGCGCAACACTTGAGGGGCGATTTTACGGGAGCGCAGCTGGGCTCAGAGTCTGCAGCGCTGGAAAGGAATTTATTTACAAATCCTGCCATAAATGCTCTTTAAAATAATGTCAAGTGGCCTAAGTGCTCATTTGGAATGAATTTACTCCAACCAGAAAACTGCCAGTGGGCTGAAACCACACACACCCACACACACACACATATATATATAAGCTTGGGGACACACAAATATATATAAGCCTGGGCACACACACACACACACACACACACACACACACACACATATAAACTTGGGGATACACACGCACACACACACACATACACACACATATACATAAGTTTAGGGACACAAACACACACATACACATATATGTATAAGCGTGGGGAAACTCACACAAATATAAAACTTGGGGACACACACACAGAAACACACACATATATATAAGCTTGGGGACGCACACACACATATATACATGCTTGGGGACACACAGACACACGTACACATATGTATATAAGTTTGGGGACACACAGACAGATACATAGATACACATATATAAGTTTGGGAACACACACATACATATATATATACGTATATATATAAGCTTGGGGACACCCATATATATATATATAAACTTCAAGATATACAGGCACACACACACATATATATGTGTGTGTATATATATATATATATATGTATACTCTTGAGGACACACAGAAACACACATCTATACACATATATATATGTTTGGGGACACACACACACGTATATATACACATGCTTGAGGACGCACAGACACACATATATAGATATATAAGTTTGGGAACACACCCATACATATATACACTCCTGGGGACACACATACACACACACACACACACACACACACACACACATATATATAAGCTTGGGGTCACACTCACATATATATATATATATAAACTTTAAGATATACATGCACACACACACACACATATATATGTGTGTGTGTATATATATATATATGTATACTCTTGAGGACACACAGAAACACACATCTATACATATATATATATAAGTTTGGGGACACACACACACACATATACATACATATGCTTGAGGATGCACAGACACACATATATAGATATATAAGTTTGGGAACACACCCATACATATATACACTCCTGGGGACACACATACACACACACACATACACACATATATATAAATACTCTTAGGGATACACACACACACACGTGCACACACACACATATGTATATATAAGCTTGGGGTCACACACACACACACATACACTCAGGGATACACACACACGCGCGCGCGCACACACACACACATATATAAGCTTGGGGTCACACACACACATATATATATATATACTCTTAGCGATACACACACGCGCGTGTGCGCGTGCGCACACACGCACACACATGTATATATAAGCTTGGGGTCACACACACACACACACACATATATATATACTCTTAGCGATACACGATACACACACACACACATATGTATATATAAGCTTGGGGTCACACACACACACATATATATATACTCTTAGCAATACGCGATACACACACACACGTGTGCGCATGCGCATGCACACACACACGCACACATATATGTATATATAAGCTTGGGGTCACACACACACATATATATATATACTCTTAGCGATACACCCACCTACACACACACACACACACACGTGCGTGCACATACACACACATATGTATATATAAGCTTGGGGTCACACACACACACACACATATATATATATACTCTTAGCGATACACACACACACACGCACACACACATAAACCTGGGGAAAGAGACCCTCACAGCCTGGTACTGACAGGATTTGCTGTTGTGTGTGTCTTTTTCAAAAAGCACAGAAGAAAGGTTCTAACCACGAGACCCATGAGCAAAATTAACTCTGGGAAGGACTGGCCATCGCTGGAGCCTCCATGTGACGGGCTGGGCTGGGGTCATAGGTCAGGACCTGCCA
This sequence comes from Alces alces, assembly GCA_015832495.2. Taxonomy (NCBI): domain Eukaryota; kingdom Metazoa; phylum Chordata; class Mammalia; order Artiodactyla; family Cervidae; genus Alces; species Alces alces. The sequence goes on from JADEYB020000026.1 coordinate 65,275,026, forward strand.
GTCCGGGCAAGCGGGTGGGATGCAGGAAGCGGTCCTCCCCTTTCTCCAGGGGGTGGGGGGCAGCACCCCCCGACAAAGATACAGGGTCACCCCCTGTTCTGTTTTCCTCACAGGTTGGCCGTGAGCGGGTACGCGCCCAGGGGCCGGCCTGAGACCCAGGCGCCCCCCGGCGCTCCGGGGTGAGGAGCCTGGCCCCCGAGGAGCCGGGAGCGCGGGCTCTCTCTCCCTGGATGCTCCCTGCGCACCGTGAAGTGACGCATTGTTGCAGCCTGGCAGACTCGTTAGCCGTTTTCCTTCCCCGAATTAAAAAATTGAATTATACACTCAGCCTCGTTACGGACCCTGTAAAGTTTATTAAAGTTTATCGACCGTGTGTACACACGTCAGGGTTTAGCTTCTGCGGCCGCTCTCAGGCTGGAACAGTGAATTAAGAGGCCGTGGCTCGGGCAGGCTCCAGCCGAGCTACAGGTAGCTGAAGTCTCCTTCAATTAGACATAATCATCACTCACAGTCAATAATTGTGCTAAAGGCTGCTTTCAAATCTGTGAGGGATTCGCATTCAATGTACTGATTCAGCTTGTCTGAGCCAAATTCACTGTGTACTGAAACCAAAGCAATTTAGTTCTTGCCTACGGCCCTTCTGGCAGTTCATCTAGTGCTCGCTCTGTAAGGACTGCGAGACACAATTTAATCTGAGCCATCTGCGCAGAGACTGCCCCTCTTCAGGACGGAGGGAGACGTGGGAACGGCTAAGCTCTGGTTTTATGGGAAGAACCAGGCCTTATCTCGCCCCTGAAAAATAAAGCATTTAAGATAGAGTAAAGAGCCAAATAAAAAAAAAATTTTTTTTTCCTTGGGTTTATGAAATGCACACAGCAGCTCCTAACAGCTTCCCCACTCTGACCGGCAGAAGCACTTGAGCTGTGATCCGGGGATGAGCCATTTAAGGATATTACGCTTATCACTGGCTGCAGCTGACGGAGGAGATCTTTATTAAATATGAAAGGGAAGTGTTTCATTCTTTGTGAGTCCATGGAAATACTGAAATGCCTCTACGCACGTCTCTTGCCTTGTGGTCCTGGAAAATGGCTAGACCGCTTATCACCCATCTCGGGCCTCTGCCGGAGGGTCGCGCCCTGGCCGGCCTGTGAATGACGAGGCTGGCCTCTGTGCGTCTTACAGCGACATCCGTGCTGCTTGGAGGCTCTCCTGACGGTTGTTACAACGATCAGCCAGTCGGCTCCCGGGCGGTGTGGGTCAAGGTGTTGGTGCTCCAAGCAGGCCCTGTTGTTATGACTCTCGTGAATGCGTGAAGACTGTTTTGTTTTTCAAGCATAATGCGATCATAGAAATACTTAAAATAACATGCACGCAGAAGCAGAGTTGGTGGGACTTGGGAGCCTGGGCTACCAGGCTTACAAAGGGACTTTGGTTGGATCACAGAAATGCAGGTAGATCCTCCCGAACTGCATGGCCTGTGGGACGCAGCAAGCCACACAAGGACAAGCCAGGTCCCTCGGACACAGGCCAGTGAGGTCGTCTGCAGCAGGAGCAGCTCTGGGCAGCGTGGGGATGACGAAGAGGACAGGGGCCAGGTGGGCACAGCCCAGAGTTAGGAAGACGTGGCCGCTTTCTGGTTCATGGGATCCGGGCAGGTCCTGGTGGACAAAGCTCATTTGCCATTTTAGGCCTGAACTCCCCGTTTCACTCAGGGAGGTGTCAACATGGACAAGGGCGAACCCAGAGACAAGCCTCCCTAGTGCAGGTGGCAGGAAGGACCCTCTGTGCGAGAACTGGGGTGGGGTCCTGGCCTTGGCAGCGTGGACCCCTGAGGGGCCTGGGCAGAGCGGGGCGCTCGGTGTGAAGGAGGTAGGGAGGGTCCAGCCCCACCGGCATCTTCTCTGCTGTCGTCTGGAGCAGACAGCATGGGGCTGCAGCGTGCCAGCTGATGCTCCAGAGACAGCCTGCCTCCTCTCATGGTCGTCCTGACAACCTGGAAAGGGGGACCACACATACGCTGGGAAACTGAGGCCAGGACAGGCCAGGGGTGTCTTCCAGGTGGTCAGGGGGCCTTGAGTTCACTTCAGTGGGGACGGAAGCAACTGGCTTCCAAGGAGCCCAAGTCCTCTCTCCAGTGCTCAGGTGGAAATGCCAAGAAAGGGAGACAGAGGCCTTCGGCCTTGCGGCTGGCATCCTGCCCCTGGTTACGGCCACGTCCAGGGTTCAGATGTGGGAGTACCTCCATCCTGGCTAATAAACACCCACCACTCAGCACACAGCACACACATATACACCTAAACATTCAGGCACACAAGCAGATCACACACATACACACATGTATGCATGTATATACATATATAAACACACAGGCATACATATACACATGCAGACAGACATGCATGCATGTCACACACACACCTAAACATTCAGGCACACAAACATATCATACACATACACACCTAAACATTCAGGCACACACGCATGTCATATACATAGACACATATATGTGCACACATACACATATATAAACACAGACATAAACATACAGCCATGCATATACACATGTACACACACATGCATATCATGCACACATATACACATTCAGGTACACAAGCATATCACACACATGCACAGATCTATACATGCACACATGCACATATGTAAACACACATGAACATACAGGCATACATATACACATGCATACCACACACATATACACAGTCAGATACACAAGCATACCACACACATACACACATATACATGCACACATGCACACATGTAAACGCACACATAAACACAGAGACATACATATACACATGCATGGACACACACATATCATGCACACACATACACAGGCAGGTACACAAGCATATCACACACACACACACACAAGCGCACACATATGTAAATGTTCACATAAACATACAGGCATGCATATACACATGCACGGACACACACATATCACGCACACACACATAAGTATACAGGTGCACACACACATGGATAAACAAATACACACTGACACAGGCCTCATTGCCCGCCCCCACCTTCCCGCAAGCCCCAGGGGCCGTCCCCAAGGACGCTGACTGGGGCCCTTCCTCCCGGCGCTGGCGCCTCGGTGCCCTCTGCCCCCCCACGCTGCATCCCCGCCCCCGCTGTCCCTTCCCGGCGTCCCTGTGGGGGACACACCCTGTCTGCTAATGTGCAAGTCCCTCCTCCCGGCGGGCCTCTCCTGCGGCCGAGGCCAGTGGCCTTCCCGCCGCCTGCCTGCTGGGCCGTTCCTCTCCCCGGAGCTCTGGGCAGGGTGAGAACCAGAAGTGCGAGCTGGCGAACCCAAAAGGTCCCGGGAGCCTGATTTGCACTCAGCAAATCCCTGCCTGTCACATGCATACCGGCTTTCTGGCCTACTAATTTTTATTGCAGGGCTCATTTTGGTCTTCAGTTGCTCATTTTAAGAGCCGGTGACAGTGGCTGTAAGGCGGTGCGTGGAAAGGATCAACTTCATTATTAACTTCATTTTTCTTAATGTGGTTTTTATGAATCTGGCAATAACATGCAATCTTCAGACAATTTCCTGGGCAGTTAATGAGCAGCTGGGGAACTCTATTCTCTAAAGACAAGTGAGCAGCCCTGGACACTTGATCCAATCCAAGAATTTATACATTTCACACAAGATGCGGGCAATGTATCTCACAATCCTGTTCTCTTCCTATTTTCTGCATTTTTGATATCTAAAATTGCATTTGGTTAAAAACAGGATGGAAGCAAATTTCTAGAAAAGCCTGAGAACATGTTATTATGTGTACTACTCATGACCATCCCCCCAAACCCTGTGACTGAGATATCAAGGTTTTCTAAAAATATTAGAGAGAGAGAAATGGAGGATCAAAAACAGGTGCATGCCACTACATGTGCTTACATGGATCCACACACACTCCCATCATCTTTAAATGCCTGGCTTAGATTTGAGATCTGAAGGTTGAGGCAGACTTGTGTTAAGAACACAGAACAGCCAGTTCATGGCATGGTGCGAAAGGCGTGACGCGGACACTTCGGGATGCCGAACTGAGGGTGATGGGGAGAGCCACCTGCAAATGGCTATTTTAAAGAAGAGAAACAAACCCATGGGAGCATCATGGTGATGCTGTCCACAAATTCCTCAAATGACTTTACTCTCACAAAGATGTTCGTGATGGAGCAAAACGTGAGAACAGTCGAAACATGGTGTGTTGTATTTCAGATCTTGTGAACTTTCCTAAGCAGGCAGTGTTTCTTATCAGGCGCTCAGCCTGTACAAGGAGATCTGTCTCCCCTGTGAACGTCCCACCGCGATGAGTAGAGTTCTGTCCTTGTTGGAAACACAAAGCTTGGGTGGGGGCAGTGCCCTGACTGAGCTCCCGTGGCAGACAAGCTTTCGGGACTGTGTTGGTCCAAGTGATGTCAAAAAACCCAGATCAGCTCTTAGACATTATGTCACCTGGGCTGATCCTCCCCCAGGTGGATGTTTGTCTCGACGGACAGCTCTGGGGTCAGCCCATCGAGACCAAAGGGCACCCTGCCCTCCCCAGACCCAGGCTGCTCTATAGAGCGCCCACTCTCCTGGGCAAAGTTCAGGGGACCCAGGACACTGTTGTCTCTCTGAAGTCGATGAGGCCCATGGATTTGAATTCCTGTTACTTCACCCATGAAGCACATGTGCAATCAGAATTTAACATAAAAATCTCTGGTGTCAGCCTTCAATCATAGGGTAAAAATGTCTGCTGGCTTGCACAGCCCTCGCCTTCATGGAAAGCTTGCCTGGTACTTTATCCACTCTGGAGACAAGAGCCCTCAGCACTTGGGGGAGCGTTGTCTCTGGGTGGTACCTGCCTTCAAGCCCTGGCTTATGTCTCCCCTTGGCCAGAGAGCAAGCCAGCTGAATGTTCCTCAAAACATAGGAGTCTGTCCCCCAGTGGAGACTTTCTGCTCAAGAATAAAAATATAGAGGGCATCCACATCCCCCAAAAGAAAAGATTTCCAGTCATCCAATATCCAGTTCCTGGGAGCTTGGGGTCCAGGTAACACACATAGTACATGTGGATTAATTTGGGGAATAAATAAATGGATTAATTCATGCATGGGTGGATGGATTTTTTTAACGCTATTAGCCACTCATGATTCTCTTTTCTGCTTCAAAAAAAGTGAGGAATGGCTTTAGAGCACACCGTGTCTGTGTAGTTGGGTGGGTGACAGTTTCCATAAGAGTAGGGTCAAGTCACACACGAGTTTGGGGGCCATTGGGATGTTAAAAGGCTGTTGAGAGTTTATCAGAGTTATTTGGGGCTCCTGCTCATCCGTTTGCAGGTGTTTCTTTCATTAAAATAATCCGTGTCACTTGAGCTCTATTTCCACGCATTTTGCTTCGGCTCTATTTTTATGATCGATTTCTTGATTAATGGTTTGCTTCACTTTTTATATGGGAGCCCTCCTGTGGCGAAAAACGTCCCTGTGAGGTGGCAGGCTCAGGGCCACACGCCAGAGCCAGCTCGCTGCTTCAGCTGAGGATGCTGAAATGACTTCCTCTGATAAATTCTTTGAGAGGTATTTTGTCGCCGTCTCTGCCAGCATCCCTACATAGCTAATATTTGGCTAAAACGTCTGCTTGTGGCTGGGTGCTGACCCTCTAGACCTATTTTAAGCACAGGGATACGGAGGCCATGCCCTGTGTTCCAGAGAACGTGTCCTGGGAGTGATCTCCGCTGCTCTGTTTAGCCTCTCAGGAAGGGAACATTTACTTCACTTTTATAGGAATAAAAGAATGACACCATCCACTGAGTAAATCTAAGCTTTAGGGTCAAGATTACTTGCTTAGCTCGGAATGTGCACGAGGATAAAATTTATTGATGAGGGCATTTTCAAATCTGAGCTGTATTCGCTGCGCCCATATTTGCCTTATTTTGAAAGCACCATTGTTTGACTATGAACATTGAATACATATATAAAATATTCTCTTTTTTTTTCTTTTTGACTTCAGGACAGTTGTCTTATTGAAAACAATTGTGTCAAGAGTAAAATACCACTGCTGTTTGTTTTTGTAATATGAAAGATTCATTATTTAAAGAGTTATCCTGATATTTCTCACTTCAGTTTTATGGCTATTGGGTTGTTTTGTGAATAAACGACCATCACGTGCAGGCAAGAATGTCATCTGGAGTGAGACTGCTAATTGTGAGGTTAAGTGCCTTCTTTCCAAAATACACAGCATCTCTGGCCTGGCTTTCAGAAGATGCTTTTGATAATAAGGGTTTGAACCAGTTAATGGAAAAAGGAAATGAAAAGATAATGAGATAGAAGTCAACATTTCCAAACCTCGCGGAGGAGGAGGCTAAAAGCCAAGCTCACCAACATACCTCGAGAAAAATGTTTTAATTAAGAAAATGTGTATGAATATTTTATTTAAATGCTCTAACTGCAGCAAAACATTGGAAACAGCATCCACGTGAATCACGGGTTAAGAATGGTGGCCTCACAAAGACAGAAATATAGATCAATGGAACAGAATAGAAAGCCCAGAGATAAACCCACGAACCTATGGACACCTTATCTTTGACAAAGGAGGCAAGGATATACAATGGAAAAAAGACAACCTCTTTAACAAGTGGTGCTGGGAAAACTGGTCAACCACCTGTAAAAGAATGAAACTAGAACACTTTCTAACGCCATACACAAAAATAAACTCAAAATGGATTAAAGATCTAAATGTAAGACCAGAAACTATAGAACTCCTAGAGGAGAACATAGGTAAAACACTCTCTGACATAAATCACAGCAGGATCCTCTATGACCCACCTCCCAGAATATTGGAAATAAAAGCAAAAATAAACAAATGGGACCTAATTAAACTTAAAAGCTTTTGCACAACAAAGGAAACTATAAGTAAGGTGAAAAGACAGCCCTCAGATTGGGAAAAAATAATAGCAAATGAAGCAACAGACAAAGGATTAATCTCAAAAATATACAAGCAACTCCTGAAGCTCAATTCAGGAAAAATAAATGACCCAATCAAAAACTGGGCCAAAGAACTAAACAGACATTTCTCCAAAGAAGACATACAGATGGCTAACAAACACATGAAAAGATGCTCAACATCACTCATTATCAGAGAAATGCAAATCAAAACCACAATGCGGTACCATTACACGCCAGTCAGGATGGCTGCTATCCAAAAGTCTACAAGCAATAAATGCTGGAGAGGGTGTGGAGAAAAGGGAACCCTCCTACACTGTTGGTGGGAATGCAAACTAGTACAGCCACTATGGAAAACAGTGTGGAGATTTCTTAAAAAACTGGAAATAGAACTGCCATATGACCCAGCAATCCCACTTCTGGGCATACACACCGAGGAAACCAGATCTGAAAGAGACACGTGCACCCCAATGTTCATCGCAGCACTGTTTATAATAGCCAGGACATGGAAGCAACCTAGATGCCCATCAGCAGATGAATGGATAAGGAAGCTGTGGTACATATACACCATGGAATATTACTCAGCCATTAAAAAGAATTCATTTGAATCAGTGCTAATGAGATGGATGAAACTGGAGCCCATTATACAGAGTGAAGTAAGCCAGAAAGATAAAGAACATTACAGCATACTAACACATATATATGGAATTTAGAAAGATGGTAATGATAACCCTATATGCAAAACAAAAAAAGAGACACAGATGTACAGAACAGACTTTTGGACCCTGTGGGAGAAGGTGAGGGGGGGGGATGTTTAGAGAGAACAGCATCGAAACAAGTATATTATTATCTATGGTGAAACAGATCACCAGCCCAGGTTGGATGCATGAGACAAGTGTTCGGGCCTGGTGCACTGGGAAGACTCAGAGGAATTGGGTGGAGAGGGAGGTGGGAGGGGGGATCGATATGGGGAATACATGTAACTCCATGGCTAATTCATGTTAATGTATGAGAAAACCCACTGAAATGTTATGAAGTAATTAGCCTCCAACTAATAAAAATAAATGAAAAAAAAAAAAAAAGAATCGGACACAACTGAGCAACTGGAAAAAAAAAAAAGAATGGTGGCCTCTGTGTAACTTATGAAGAGGTTAAGTGCAGCTTTTCCAACCCAGGAGAGAGGAAGAACGGCTGGAGGAACACCGAGAGAGAGAAAGGTGAGCCTTCGCGGCCCAGGCGGGGAGCTGGCCGCGGAGGCTGGGCGGGTCAGGAGCGGCGGTGTGCAGGGGCGGGGTCTGGTCCTGCGGGGCGGCGGTGGCGGTCTGTTTCTGTGACGCCCGACACCAGCTCCAACAGCCCCTCGCGGCCCGGAGAGCCTGACCTCCGGGTTAACTCTAATTGGGGCCTTCTCCAATTAGGGAAAGTATCAGCTGACTCTAATATGCAGCAAGATCATTTTCATTAGGTCAGCAGCTAACTAATTGATGTTTGTGTCGCCTAAGATTTTGGATTATAATACACTCCGTTTAGCAAAATAAACCAGGCTGACCTGGGAAACCAAGATTGCATCATTTGGGGCGTCGCTCCACAAACTGTTAAGGCTTATCTGCAGGGCCTTCGCGGTTTGAGGACCAGCTCCACAGTGGGAGCGGGGCTTTTGTAAATTCAACCTCTCGCCTCTGCCTTTAGTTAATCCTGGAGGCGGAACCCGATCTGAGGTCTCCTACAAGCCCATCCAATGCAAAATGTGGGTTTTCTGGAAAGTTCTCAGGGATGAAAAGTCAATTAAGCTTGTGTTTTATTGTGTTTCTTCAGCACATTTTTTTTCATGGCAGGTAGTTATGTAATTACTATTTAAAACCTGAAATCGTCATATAAAAATTATTAACCCTGTTTTCTCAGTTTAGGCCAGATTTCCAGCTTGTCATTTACCAAGTTCAGATGTAAGCTGAGTCTGTTTTAATGACATTTGATTTGGAAAACTGCTGACTTTGTGAAAAGGGTGGAAAGGGGACTTAGATTAGGACTACTTGAGCCCTCTTCTGCTCAGAACAGAACAATTGTGTGGGTGGGGGGAGCTCTCAGTGGGCATGGGAACTAGGGGGGTGTATTGATTTGGATGTAACAATCACATACAGCTACAAAAATAAAATAACTGATATGTGGTTGCATACTGTAAGAAGGCAGTTTGACCTGGGGGTCATCATGCACTATTGGATTTCTCACTCTGATTATCCACTGGTGGTTCATTGCCACCCCCAATCACTTGGAAATATTTTATATTCTATCTTAACAAGTTGCTTATTCAATAGATGTCTACTGGGTTGTTGTTCACTCACTAAATCATGTCTGACTCTGAGACCCCAAGGACAACAGCACACCAGGCTTCCCTGTCCTTCACCATCTCCCAGAGCTTGCTCAAACTCAGGACCATTGAGTCGGTGATGCCAGACAATCATCTCATCCTCTGTCGCCCCCTTCTCCTCCTACCTTCAGTCTTTCCTAGCATCAGGGTCTTTTCCAATTATTTAAGACATAGATACTAATAGGCACCAGGGTTCTAAGACAGAATGTGTTTTGTGGAGTTTATTATCTCTTGGAAAAATAAATGGCAAGTATGAAGTGATGAGCTCTGGCTGGTAGAGGGTTTCAAGAGAAAGCCTGTTCAGTGCACACCATATTTGCCTGTGGTTCTGAGCACATAGCAAACGTGTGGGCGGTGTAGAGCCTGGCCACAGCCACCATCCTTGCTCAAGAAGCTTGGTGCTCCAGCCAAAGACCTCAGGGCCTGGGCACAGCTCAGAATGAGGAGCCAGAGGCGGGGCGTGGATTTTCTGGCTTTGCGCATGATGGGGCTCACGTTCCCCCAGGCACCCTGTGGCCAGTCGTCTCCACGCTCATGGTCCTGCCTAAGCCGTGTTTCACTGAGGACTCGGAGAGAGGGAGCGGGCACCCGAGCCCCCCCTGCGCCTTCTCTGCCTCCGGGGCAGTTGCTGGGTGGACACTAGATCGCAGCCCAGCAGCCACAGTCACCCCGCCCTCCTCGGGGGCTTGCCTGTGCCATCTGTACCCCTGTGGCAGTTGTTTATTCAATAGATATCTACTGGGTTGTTGCTGTTCACTCACTAAATCATGCCCGACTCTGCGACCCCAAGGACGGCAGCACACCAGGCTTTCCTGTCCTTCACCATCTCCTGGAGCTTGCTCAAACTCAGGTCCATCGAGTGGTCGAGAGCCAGACACCCAAATGACCCAGAGCCTCCTGTGATAACACGGCTCTGACGGGCAAGACGCTGTTGAGCCCGGGGTCGGGGCCGGCTCTCAAGGCACCCGCCCGAGTCCAGGGCTGACTCCCTCTTGGGGAGGGTCTCGCAGGGTCCATGCCTGGAGGCTGGGGCTCCGGAGGTGGGGCCAGCTGTTGAGGGCAGCTCCCAGTGTGGCCACAGCCCTGCCTCATGGCTCTGCTAGCCCTCAGTGGGTGTAGACAGCCTGTCTTCACAGAAGGGAAGTCATGGAGCTCCAGAGCTCACAGGCTTCACACAGCAAAGAAGGAATCCTCGGGTGCCTCAGCTGGCTCGGACAGGGCCTCCAGCCCACTCAGTTATCAGATTTTAATTATATTTCTATAAAGGGAAAGCAAAGGGTTATCTTAGGGCTGGCAGATCTACTTAGAAGCGAAGTGACTGCTCCGCCCAGGTGGACACAAAGTGGGCCTGCTCACTCATGCCCACCTGTCCTTCTTTGTGGAGGAGAAAAGGGCTGGGGGGGCGGGGGAGGTGTGGCTGGGGGCAGAGAGATCCAGGTCACAGGAGCTGGGGTCTCCAAGCCGCATCTCAAAAGTGGATTTGCAGGCTGTGGGGCGTGTCGGGGGAGATCGGCAGAGACGGAGAGAGGAGGGGGAAAGAGAGCCTGGGGCGGGCGGGGCGGGGCGGCGCTGCGATGTCTGAGTCACGAGCACAGGGGCTCCCGACGTTGCTCTGGACATCAGACTGGTCAGAGGAAAGGTGACTTTGGGGCCAGGCAGCGACTCGGGTGCGTGTGTTGTTCTGTGTTCAGATGGCCCGTTCCCAGCTGGGTGCACCCCCTAGAGAGGATGTGCTCCTTATGGCAGGTGCTGCTGCATTTCCACCTGGAAGGCGGGTGTGGGGAGCCAGGGTCCTGGGCAGCAGAGCCCAGCCGCTCCCAGACGAGGCACCCCCGCTCCGGGTCCCGGAAGCAGCCGGAGGTGCAAACCTGCTCGCTGGCTGCCTGTCGCTGCTTGCCCGCCATCAGTGGGAACAGCAGCAAATCCATGCTAAGGTGCAGGACACAGAGGCGTTCCTTGTTCCCAGGCCGGATGACAACGCTCGCTTTGTCTCCGAGCGTGGGCCTGGGTGCGCGGGCCGCCGGCGGGTTAACCATCACCCAAGTGCTCAGCAGGTGACTCAGCGAAGCCACAAGGCCTCCCGGCAGCCCTGTTGTGTGATGAGCTGCCCTGGGCACACCCTCTTGTTAAGACCCAACGCCTTTATTCCAGGTGATAATTGCTACATGTGCTCACACAATGATTTGCTGTTGACGGGACAGGCTCTGGGCTCGCTTGCCAGAGGACCTCAAAGGTCGTCGATGTGCACACAGGGGCGATGACAGACAGGCCTCTGCACCCGGGCCGGCCAGCTGTCACCCCAGGGAGGTGAGGAGGGCATCCTGCCTTCCTGTCCCACGAGCACAGGGCACGGGGTGTCCTCAGACACACACGAGGATGCCAGGCAGTCATCGGGGGGTGACTGACAAAGACCCAGCTCGGGTTTCAAAGAGCAGGGCAGACACCCACGCTTTGGCATGCTTGGCATTGCTGAGTCTGTGGGGCAGGAAATTCCACATTGCTCCCTCTGATGGACTGTCTCTCCTTTTGAACTTGTTGTTCAGACAAACGGAGCCCCACCCGTCATCTTGCAGGAGGAACGCTCCTCTTGGCTTCAGTAGCTGGCCCCCTGCCCCACGTACAGAGCTGGGACCCGCTGGCCAGACCTGGGCAGGCGGGTCAGAGGCACGTGTGCACGTCACAAGCAGTGAAAATACACAGGTTGTAGTCCTACGTGAGCGAGGGCAGAAACCCCCAGAGGAAGCCAGCGCCCTTGGCAGAACACCCCAGTGTCTTTCATTCCAAAGGACCTTCAACCTAGCATGAGTTGTTGAGTAAAACAGAAGCTGAACATGAGCTGATGACACCTGCGATGTTCACTTACTGGTATTTCTAAAGACGCTCTGTTCCAGTCACTCTGAGGATAACTGCCTGAGGCTTTCCTGCCCGCCCTTCAGGTGCTTCAAGACAGACGGAGCTGTCTACACCGGGAGAGGTTGTGGTAGAGACTGGAATTTTCTATTTGGAAGTCAGTGTAGATGCTTCCTCCCAGCCCACTGATCTCTGTGGGAGGAGATGTCCTGCCTCTTTTCTGGGGTCCACCAGTGACCAAAGGACAGACCAGGAAATGGGGACTCAGGGTGCTACCCTCCCCAATGTTGGTTTTCTTTCAACATGGTGGGTGGAGGTGAACTCTCTTTCTTATGACCCACAGGGAAATCATCGGTTTGTATAAGGATAAATCCACTTACATCCAAAAAATAAGTAAGTATCTGAAACAATGCTTTCTACATCAAGTAAGGATGAAGTGTCTGAGTTACCCTTGGTTCCCAGGACTTTAAAAGTCACTCCTAGCTGAGTGGACACCTGCAGACCCTGCCACTCCTGGCCTGGACTGATGCTGAGCGGTTACCATGACTACTGGCCGCTGGACTGCCGGTGCCAACACCCTGGGCTGTGCCTAGTCACTCAGTCACGTCCAGATCTCTGGGACCCCAGGGACTATAGCCCGCCAGGCTTCTCTGGCCATCCCTTCTCCAGGCAAGGATGCTGGAGGGGCTGCCATTCCCTTCTCCAGAAGCAAGCCGGCACCCTGGTCCTGCCTAGGTAGGAAGGGTGATGACTTACATTTCTCGCCTTTTGCTTCAGCTCCACCCTCCTCCTTTGGCCTCCTGGAGATGAGTAGAATTCCTGGGCTGTGTCTCCTCTTGGGGCAGTGGGGGCTTGGAGCAGTCATGAGGCTCTGAGGTCCATCATCCAGGGAAATGGAGAGCCCCGCCCCTGACCGAGGTCTCGGGGCTCACTTGAGGAGGTCACCCCACTCCTAACTATGAGGACGGCTTCTGTTTTCTCTGGATGTGTGGGATCTGTTGGAATCAGGAAAGGCAGGATCCACAGACAGGATGGCCGTCACGGTGCAGTGGACACACAGCTCCGACAGGGCAGCGGGCTCGTCTAGGCCCCTGGAAGCCACCCAAACCCACCCCCGGGAGGCTCAGGACCGCTCTCCTAGAGTGAGAAAGGCCTCCCTGTTTCTAGGCATCGTGGCTGAGGACTCGTGGGCACCACCCCAAACGTGAAGAGGAGAAGATGTGTGCTCCCCACACGGTGGCTGCGGTGGGGACTCGTACCAGGGAAAGTGCTCTGGCTCAACAGCTGTTCCGGCCACAGGCAGCGGTGCCCCTGCGGTCATCTGCCTTTGGACCCCTCGGCCGCGTCCGGCGGAAGCTGAGGGACCAAGGGCTTCTCCTGGGTCCCCCCTTCTAGTCCCTGGGGTGGGGGCTTTGGTGCATCTAGATCACAACATGGTCGGGTGGTCCCTACGTGAACAGGGACGGGTGGGGAGAAGGCACGGTTTACATGGAGGCAGACGGGAGGCCCGGGATGGCTGGGACCCCTCCCCTGGAAGAGCTGGGGTGAGTCAGGCTGCCCCCCGCCTGGGGCTCGGAACTTGGCCCTTCAGGGTCACCGGAGGCCTGGCCTCTTCTGTGAACACCCATCATGCCGTGTACTGTCGTGTCTGACTCTTTGGAGTCTCATGGACTGTAGCCCTCCAGTGCCCATGGGCCTCTCCAGGCAAGAATCCTGGAGTGGGTAGGCATTCCCTTCTTCAGGGGATCTTCCTAATCTTCCTAACCCAGGGTCTTCCTAAACCCAGGTCTCCTACATTGCACACAGATTCTTCACCAGCTGAGCCAGAAAGGAAGCCCGGAGGTCAGGCACACACAAGAGGATGAGGTCTGCCTGCCCTGGAGCCTCCCTTGCGTGCCCAGACCCACCCTGATCTCCGTGGCTCAGAAGCCCTGAGGTCCAGGGCCACGTGGAGATGTGGCACCGGCCGGTGTGGGAGACAAGCAGGAAGATGTATCTCTCGTGCGGGGAGACACTCCTGCAAGGGTCTCCTGCTCCACACTCAGATACCCGGGAGACGGCGGCTCTGGAAACATGTATGGGTATCACCCCCCCTGTTCTGAGCGCCCAGCCCTCCTGGGTGGTGGTGTCACTAGTCCCGCCCAGAGAGCAGGTCTGGGACCAAAGTCGAGGCTGATGTCCTCTGCCAGGCAGATTGTCTTCCGGTGCTGCTTTGTTGAGGAGCTGCCCCACCAAAGGCCTTCAGTGACCCTAGAGAACATCTCCCCTGCCTTCCTAAGCTCACCTTACTGGCCGACCCCCTCCAGCCCTGCATCTGGATTCTCCTCTGGGAAACCCCGTCTGACTAGATGCCTGCCCTGTGCTTCCACGGCCAGAAGAACCCACCTGGCTCTTCGCTCATTCACCCTAGTTGCTCCTAGTTCTGGCTCAGTTCACCTCCCTGGGGGTGTGTTTCCCGCGGCTTCTGTGCGGGGCACGGGGGAGGTGTGCAGGGCATGGCAGCCCCACCAGGGCATCACGGGGATCAGACCCCACTTCCCTCCAGGGAAAGGCCTCTGCCCTTCTTCTCCAGGCACTGGGGAGCCCCACCGAACCCCCAGTGCCCTTTTGACTCCAGAATCAAGTTGTGGGAGAGAAAGGGCCAAAGGAGTCTGGGCAGACCCAGGCTGGGATCTCTGCTTTGCCATCGGTTAGCTGTGCTAACTCAGACAAGTTACTGAACCTCTCTGAGCCTCAGTCTCTCCCCTCCACAGTGGATGTAGTCATACCAACCAGGAAAAATAAACCAAAGAGTGTAAGACAGTCAGCCCTGGGCCAGCATGTAAGGTGTTGACCCAGTGAAGAAATGCTACATCACTCTCTTCTCCACAACTCCAGCTTCAAAAAGTTAACCAGTTTATTTCCTCTTCCAAACTGCTCACCTACTGGTGAGTGTCAGCTGACTGCTCTTGTTATTCGGCCGCTCAGTGGTGTCCGGCTCTCTGTGACCCCACGGACTGCAGTATGCCAGGCTTCCCTGTTTTTTGCTAGCAAAGGACACACATGTCCCAGAGCTTGCTCAAACTCATGTCCATCGCGTCAGTGATGCCAGTCAACCATCTCATCCTCTGTCGCCCCCTTTTCCTGCCTTCAATCTTTCCCAGCATCAGGGTCTCTTCCAGTGAGTTGGCTCTTTGCATCAGGTAGACAAAGTATTGGAGTTTCAGCATCAGCGTCAGTCCTTCCAATGAACACCCAGGACTGATCTCCTTTAGGATGGACTGGTTTGATCTCCTTGCAGTCCAAGCGACTCTCAAGAGTCTTCTCCAACACCACAGTTCAAAGGCATCAGTTCTTCAGTGCTTGGCCTTCTTTACGGTCCAGCTCTCACATCCATACACGACTACTGGAAAAACCAGAGCTTTGACTATATGAACTTTTGTTGGCAAAGTGATGTCTCTGCTGTCTAGGTTTCTCATAGCTTTTCTTCTAAGGAGCAAGTGTCTTTTAATTTCATGGCCGCAGTCACCGTCTGCAGTGATTTTGGAGCCCAAGAAGATAGTCTGTCACTGATCAGCTGACAGTGGAGCATATAATTATTCAGCTCATGGAGAAAATGGCTACTAGGTCATTTGCCTTACGCATGGGACTGCACAGGTCCGCCTGGTCTAAACCCTGCTTTGCTAAGCGACTTTGACATTTGGGGTGTCTCATTGACTGGGCATTCATGGTGGTTCAGACCGTAAGGAATCTGCCTGCAATTCAGGAGACCTGGGTTTGATCCCTGGGTAGGGAAGGTCCCCTGGAGAATGGAATGGGTACCCACTCCAGTATTCTTTCTTGGAGAATCCATGAATAGAGGAGCCTGGCAGTCTACAGTCCAAGGGTTTGTAGATAGTCAGACAGCACTGAGCAACTAACAACACTTTCTTTCAACAACACATGGACCAGAATCTCTCTGCTGTGACCAGATCTCTGCCTTCTGCTCCTGAGATCAAAGGATCTTTATTAAACTTCATCCTTGACGTATCCTCAGTACACATCATCAAATGCTAAAAATCCTTTTGGCTGATAGACTCTAGTTTTTCAGCTCCAAAGGCAACCCAAGTCTTCATCCAAAAAGACGCCTCATCCTCCTAGTTTCAGACTTTGCTGGATTGGTCTGTCTGTTGTCACTTTTTCTGAGGAGGTTTTGATAAATTCATCCTGTGCTTAAGACAAAGCATAACTTCTTTGTTTTGTCAAAACCACTCCTAGCAAGACAGAGGGATCTTTGCAAGCAGATTCCTCCCCACAGGGACCTCAGAACCTGCCTCAGGTGGGAACAGGGGTCTTTCTGTGCAACCGAGCCTCCCTCCCGAACCGCCTCCTTTCCAAGCGGCCCCATCCCGTGTCCAACTGGGGGAGGCTGGGCGGTTGGTGGTTTATCCTTCCTCTGCCCCAGGAGATCGCAAGATGGAGAGCCCACAGCCTGCAGAGGGGGAGCCCAGCAGAGGGGGCTGCCTCCCCAAAGCCCAACCCTCCTATCCCAGAGACAACACCTCTCCAATCTGCATTCTCATCCAGAGATGAAACCCCTCACGATGGAGGGTCAAGCCACACAGGAGGACATGGCCGCACCCTGGGGGTATTTATGGTTTTTTCATGGCACAGAGAGGATACGTGGGATTTGGCGACAGCCACCCCTCACGTGCCATTTTCTGCTACCTCGTGATATTTATAACATGAATGTGAGTGACCCCAAGGTCTTCCATCTGTTCTGATGCGCTGTCACAGCAACACCACCCACTGCGGCCTGCACCATGTTGCTCCGCTACTTCTAACACAGCCAAGAGCAAGCTGTTGGTACTTCACCCAGTGGAACAATCAAGACAGGAAACAGCCAGACAGTCAAGGAGGACAGGGACAAGTAGGTAGTCCAGGACCGCGTCACGGCCCCTGCAGCCTGAGGGTCCCATCCCGAGCCCCACGCCAGGGGAGGGAAGCCTGGGTACTGGCCATGAGCCTGGGCCACTGGGGGCGCTCCTCCAGAGACAGTGACTCAGCTTCTCACCCACAGTCCACCCATCAAGTCCTGTTTAACACTTTCACTCAGAGAACAAAGCAATCAGAACAACCCAGACCAAAAGATTCCAACTCTCTGCCATCTCTATGGCCAAGTTGCCCTGTCGACAGGATTTCCCCAGGCAAGAATACTGGAGTGGGTTGCCATTTCCTTCTCCAGGGGATCTTCCCAATCCAGGGATCGAACCCGCATCTCCTGCATTTAGCAGTACCATTTTACCACTGAGCCGCCAGGGGAGCCCCCAAAACTTTGTAAAATAAAGTAACCATACAAACTTCTCAGCTGTCCACATTGCAGTAAGAATCATCTCAGCCTTCCGTGACCCAGAGTCTGCGCTGAGGCCGTGATGGGAGATGAGAAGGAGAAAACGTGATTTGGCTGAATGAATGAGAAGCCATGTGGTCTGCTGCTGAAGATTTAGAGACCACAGAATATTAACACGCATTCTTCCTTTTCTGTACATTTGTTCCCAGATAGTTTGAATAACTTTCCTTCTACAGGAGAGATTGCAAAATATGACAACTGCCCTGAATTAAGGCATAGATTTCCCTTGGCAAGCAACATGCAAGGAAGTCAGCAATTTCTTTGCCTGGATTGGAATTGGAACAAAATCACAGTTTTGCTGGGGTTTTTTGGAATAACTTTATTTCTTCCAGGGCTCAAAATATTTTTAGGGTAAAGAGCACTGAAGAATTTATTATTATAACTCTAACACCAAAATATGAAGAAATATCATGTTTCCAAAAAATGGAGTTTATCACATACAATGCTAATTAGGATGGAAACTGGGCTTAATGGACTCCAACTGTGTCTGGGCTGTTTTTATTTCTGAAGAGAAAAGATGCCATCAATACCATCTACCCTTATAATGGTTGTACCTTTTAGAATGTTCCATACATTTTAGAATGTTGCTTACCTTTCAGGCAGAAGGGGACATCATTATCTTTTGTTTTTCAGTTGCTAAACCACATCCAACTCTTTGCAATCCCATAGACTGCAGCACGCTGGGCTTCCTTGTCCTTCACTGTCTCCTGGAGTTTGCTTGAACTAAGGTCCATTGAGTAAGTAATGCCATCCAACCATCTCATCCTCTGTCACCCCCTTCTCCTGCCTTCAATCTTTCCCAGCATCAGGGTCTTTTTAAATGAGTCAGTTCTTCACATCAAGTGGCCAAAGGATTGGAGCTTCAGTTTCAGCATCAGTCCTTCCAATGAACATTCAGGGATGATTTCCTTTAGGATGGACTGGTTTGACCTCCTTGCAGTCCAAGGGACTCTCAAGAGTCTTCTCCAACACCACAGTTCAAAAGCATCAGTTCGTCAGTGCTCAGCTTTCTTTATGGTCCAACTCTCACATCCGTACATGACTACTTGAAAAACTACAGCTTTAACCATACAGACCTTTGTCAGTATCTTAGTACATACATTTAAGCCAAAGGTGGGAAAATCAAAGGAAGAAAGAGGTAGTTTTGCTAACAGGTTTTACTCTGTGGTTGTCATCATTTAACCTGAATATTTCCTTTTATAAGGAAAATATCCGTGGATACAGCACTGTGTCGCTGAACTGAAGCTGGAGGAGGGCCTCCCGCACACCGTGCCGCAGAGTGTGGCCCTGCCAACATCTGGGTTTTCATGCTTCTGGCTCCAGAACCATGGGAGCAGCTTTCGTTTTCAGCTCCTGTGGTCCTTTGTGTCAGTAGGCCTGAGACACAGATACCACCTCACTGGGGAAGGCTGGTGGCTGGGCTCACGTGGGCTCCTCTCCTGGAAGCTCTGCTCCCCAGGAAGGGGTCTGGGGGAGCTGACGGGTGGACAGCCCTGGTCCCCGGGCCCAGGATGGCATTCACGCAGCAGGGAGAGTGGCAGGTTTGATATCCAAGCTGGCGGTTTCTCGCAGTGGATGAAGGTGTGAGAAATAGCGCAGCTGTACCTAAAGCGTGTTTCCTTAAGGGCTGAGTGTCAATTTTTGTCAGCCAGAATCGGCCTCCTCACTTTGGAAATCACATTTCAGTTTCTCTGTTTTCTTCACAACTTAAAAGGGAGTGATAACGATCTTGCAGCACTTTCTCAGGACACGTACATGGGGCAAGAAGACAGGGAAGGCTGCGGATCCCCTGCAATGAACACAGGTCTCCAGGGCAGTGTGGTCCAGGGACACTGGGCCCAGAGTCGCTGCATCCTCCCACCCCCTACCCAAGGGACTTGAGAAGTCCCGAGGAGCCGCTGCACCCTTTCCACACCCGGGTCAGGTGGGCGCTTGGGGCAGCCGGGGGTCAGCATCCAGTGGGACAGGGGGCAGGGGGCCGGCATCCAGTCCCCCGGGCAAGCCTTTCTCAGGCCCCCATCCATCTTCATCCTGCAATTAGGCTTCCCCAACGGCAAAGGGAGTGTTGCTATGAGACTCACTGGCAAATCGGGCAGATTTGAGTCCCTGGTCACCAGAGCGGGAGGTCCATTGTTCCAGTGGTGTAACTGCTGATCCAGGAGGCAATAAAGCAAGCAGTGGGCGCTGGGGGCCGGGGCTGGAGAGGCGGCCCCTTCCAGGCGCTCCCTCTCACCCTCGGGTGAACCAGCGCCTCTGGAAGGGCCCCCGACGTGCCTCTTGTTTAACCTCCAGGAGGAGGGGCACGAGAAGCAGAGGGGGCATCAAAACTAAAGAGAATTAATGAGCCTTCACATATTGCCCTGTTTCTTTTGTGGTAAAAAAAAAAAAAATCTAGGGGGAAGCGAAGAAGTCAGGGGAGAGTGTCTGGTGAAGAATCATTAATCCGAGGCTGTAAACCCCACTAAACATTAACTTCATCCCACGGCGACCGCGGTCTCACTGGCGGAGGGGCCTTCTCGCAGGCCTGCAGGAATCTGCCCTGCCGGCTCTGGGCAGAGGTCACGCCCACAGATGCGAGGGCGCGGTCCTCACCGTCCCCACCCCGGATCGTTCCGATTTCCCCTTTACTGGACATCACACTGGTTGACTGCAGGAGCTAGGGGTCAAGGGCGTGGAGGAGACCCTGGCCTGCTCCCTGGTGGAACTGTACCCACCTTAAGTTCTGTTTTTCTGCATTAGCACCGCACAGACCGCACCCGGAGCTTCACCATGTGGAAATCACAGGCTGAGGGATTCTCCTGGTTTCTCATAACTAAGATACTGCTCCGGGAGCGGTCTCAGCCATGGCTCTGAGATTTCATTTCATCTTTTCTCTGTTGGAAGGAGTTCAAAATCATTGCATTTGGAGAGAAACAAATCAGCAAATAAAATTATGCTACACCGCATGCACACATCCCACACACATACACACACCACACGTGTACACTCATACACATACCACACACACAGATGCATATATGCACACACAACATGCCACACAAACACACACCCACAGCATCACAACACACACACACACAAATATGCCACACATACATGCACACAAACACACACCCACAACACAACACACCCATACACATGTACCCTGACACACACACTCCAGAGTGACTGTTGTTGTTCAGTCGCTAAGTCATGTCAACTCTGTGACCCCACGAACTGCAGCACTCTGGGCTTACCTGTCCTTTGCTATCTCCAGGAGCTTGCTCAAACTCATTGACTCGGTGATGCCATCCAATCATCTCATCCTCTGTTGTCCACTTCTCCTCCTGCCTTCAATCTTTCCCAGCATCTGGGTCTTTTCTAATGAGTCAGCCCTCTGAATCAGGTGCCCAAACTACTGGAGCTTCAGCTTCAGCATCAGTCCTTCCAATGAATATTCAAGATTGATTTCCTTTAGGATGGACTGGTTGGATCTCCATGCAGTACAAGGGACTCTCAAGAGTCTTCTCTAGCACCACAGTTCAAAAACATCTATTCTTTGGCACTCAGTCTTCTTTATGGTCCAACTCTCACATCCAAACATGACTACTGGAAAAACCCTACCTTTGACTATGTGGACCTTTGTTGGCAAAGTAATGTCTCTGCTTTTTAATAATATGCTTTATAATTTTAAACACTGACAGACTTTATTTTCTTTGGCTCCAAAATCACTGCAGATGGTGACTGCAGCCATGAAATTAAAAGACACTGGTTCCTTGGAAGAAAAGTTATGACAAACCTAAACAGCATATTGAAAAGCAGAGACATCACTTTGGTGACAAATGTCCATATGAATATAGTCAAAACTATGTTTTTTTTCTAGTAGTCATGTATGGATATGAGAGTTGGACCATAAAGAAAGATGAGCACCAAAGAGTTAACACTTTTGAACTGCTGTGCTAGGAAACATTGAAGG
The DNA here is from genome assembly GCA_015832495.2 of Alces alces. Classification (NCBI taxonomy): domain Eukaryota; kingdom Metazoa; phylum Chordata; class Mammalia; order Artiodactyla; family Cervidae; genus Alces; species Alces alces. Next base: position 65,296,506 of record JADEYB020000026.1, read on the forward strand.
CAGGAGGAGACAGTGACCAGAGTATGAGACTGTTGGATGGCATCACCGGCTCAAGTTTGCTCAGTCTCCAGGTGATGGTGAAGGACAGGGAGGCCTGGCATGCTGCAGTCCACGGGGTTGCAAAGAGCTGGACATGACTGAGGGATTTGAAAACAACAAATGTGTGGCTTGTTATATGTAGCACAATATGCATATCTTGTATACATAGTAATATAATTTAAATGTATAATTTATAATAAACATTTTAAATTGTGGGATTTTCTTTTTTTAAACTTTTTATTTTATATTGGCTATAGTTGATTCACAATATTATATGAATTTCAGGTATATAGCAATGTGATTCTGTTATACATGTATCTACAGATACATGTATAGATAGATCTATAGATATGTATATATCTATATCTTAGATATAAATCTATAGATAGATGCATGTATCTGTTACACATGTATCTATCCTTCAACGTTTTTCCCACTTAGGTTATTATAGAATACTGAGCAGTGTTCCCTCGATGTTCCGTGATGGCTATCCATTTAAAATACACTAGTGTGCGCAGGTCACTTCCAAACTCCTGATCTGTGCGTCCCCCAGCCCTTCCCTGCTGGTGACCATAAGTTCATTCTCTCTGTCTGTTAGTTCTATGTCTGTGTCTGTGAGTCTATTTCTGTTTTGCTAATAAGTTCCTCTGTGTCATTTTTCTGGGTGTCACACATAAGCAGGGCCACATCGTACTTCTCTTCTCCCTCTGATATTTTCTAGGTCCACCCACGCTGCTGCGGATGACATTTTTTCATCCTTTCTAATGGCTGAGTGACATCACACTGCATAGCTACACTTCATCTTCTTTATCCATTCTTCTGCCGATGCACATCTAGGCGATTTCCATGTCTTGGTTATTGTAAGCAGTGCTGCAATGAACGGGGTGCATATGTCCTTTTGGACCATGTTTCTCTCCGTTTATATGCACAGGAAGAAAGTACATAGTAACTTGGCCAATTTGTTTCATATTTCTGGGGTATTTTCTCTATTCTTAGGAGGCATGCTCTCATCTTAAACCTGTATCTTCAGTTTTTCCGGCACAACCAAATAGCCAGAGAGGCCCCGAGAAGCACTGTTGAGAAGAGCTCTTCTTCGGATGGCCCGGTCCACAGCGGCTGAAACCAGCGGGCTCCCGCCGCAGGGCCGCCTCCAGGGTGGTGGACGAGCGCCCGTGTGGCCAGCAGGCAGCGCTCGGAGACAAAGCAGCGCCTCCACTTGTGGGGACGGAGCTCCGAGGCCCAGGGGTGCTGCTGAAGGCTTCTGGGGGCCTGGATTGTTCTTGATCGCTCTGTTCCCGCTTTCCAAAAAAGCATATTTTACCATGCACTTATATTTGGGAGGCATTTCTGTATGTATGCTCTTGTCAGTACAAACTCATCTAAATAAGAAAGAAGCCAGGAATAGACTGGAGGCAGAGCAGCCCTGTGTGCAGGGCCCTCCAACTTCTTTTTCTTCCATCACTGGTCCTCTGTGCTATGGAAAAGCACGAGACCCCCAATATGTTCCTGTGAATCAGCCAAGGAGAGGCAGGACAAGTGAGTAAAATGACCTCAGAATTCTTCTCTCTCAAAAAGGAAAAAGCCCACACTCTTATTCTGATGTAGGCTGAAACATGGGGTTTCCAGAGGAGAATTCACTGAGCTTCAAATTAGAAATGGGAATGGTGCTCAGTGGGTGGATTTGCGAGTTTGTTTTCCTAACACAGACCTAAAATTGTGTTGGGCCTGTTGCTTTTCACATCTGTTACTAGTGAGCCTCGATAAAAATTTAAAACAGTCTCCATGTTTATTAAATTATCACATGCTGGGTCTCCAGAAATCACACATTTCCCAGACCCTGTGTTAAAGGAGAAGTGTTAGAATTTTGTTTTGTTCCTTGACAAACCTGAGGGAATTTCTTAACCTGTCCTCAGTTAGACAAACCAATAAGCATATTTTTTTTTCCCTAAGTCGAGAAACACTTTGAAGGGCTGCTAACAAAATTAGTCAGTCCTAAAAGTCCACCTGGGCGCATAAATCCTGTTTGATGCAGAGCTGAGGCTATGCCGAGTTACACGTGTCTTTAACCTTAAGCTGTTTTACCATCACTGAATGTCACGTCAGGTGTGAACAGTATAGTCACTGTTCACAGAAGCTCCTGCAGGCTGCATCTACCCGATTGAGCTCAATGGGGCCGTTACCTTTTTAGACGATTCTCGCCTTCAGATCCCAACCAACCTGTGCCTGTAAGAGCAAAACTACACCAATTCTCGTAAGATCAAAAACTTCCAGGGGAAACAAAGTGAAGAGATAAACTAAGAGTCTGAGATGAACATATTCACTCTATGTGTTTTGATGTTGTTCAATCGCTCAGTCCTGACTCTTTGCAACCCCATGAACCGCAGCATGCCAGGCCTCCCTGTCCATCACCAACTCTCGGAGTTAACTCAACTCATGTCCATCGAGTCAGTGATGCCATCCAACCATCTCATCCTCTGTCGTCCCCTTCTCCTCCCACCTTCAATCTTTCCCAGCATCAGGGTCTTTTCAGATGGAGTCAATTCTTGGCATCAGGTGTCCAATGTTGGAACTTCAGCTTCAGCATCACGTGGTGTCCACGTGGTGTCTTTCCCCATGACGGCATATGCATCTTGGGGTGGATCCAGGTCACCCCACACTCGGTGACCCAGCCTCTCTCAGTGGGGCACAGAGGTCAGTGACCACCTGGATAGATGGAGCTCTGGAGCCAGGAGCCCCCAGATGTGACCTGTCACTCAGGACAACTGAGCACAGCCCTCTCCACCTAATACAGATGCAGGGTCAGTGGTGGGCGTGGTCTAAGCCATCCCTCTTCACCTGATACAGATGCATGGTCCGTGGTGGGCGCGTGGTCTAAGCCGTCCCTTGCTGAAGGAGGTCTGGCTTTGCTCAGTCTCTCCTCACGGTCTCCTGGGGCCCTGGTGTTCACTGTCAACTGCCCACCAGTGAACAGTGGGCAGGCAGCAAGTCTGGAATCTGCCAAGTCAACCACTGGCCTCACTGGGCGAGTGTTGACAACCTTGTCCTCGTTAAAAAGAATCGTCAGGCTGGGTTTGAATCTAGCTCGCTAGTGATCGCTGGCGCCCAAGCTGATGCCACGGAAAGTCACCAAGTGTGTACCCAGCGCGACCCCCTGGCACACCTGCTGTCCCCCAGGCAGCATGTCTCCACCTACCGAGCCTCGCAGACATCCCGGCAGGTGTGCGGTCTCGGTTCAGGCATGGAAGCTACTGCTCAAGGTGCTGGGAAAATATCTAGTGGGAACTGCTCTAAAAACAAGGGTCTGTGAAACTGCGGAGTCCACGTGCGGGCCCCTGACCACAGGGAGGTACGTGTACCTGCGCACAGTGCCATGTAGGAGGGCTTGACACCCGCAGTCCACAGCCGGCAAAGCTCAAGGGTTCACGTAAGACGCAGGGCAATTGCGTTCTGTCAGAGCGCATGCACGGTGGTCCCCTGGACTCCCAAAATCAAGGGCAGAAAGACCTGGCCCTCTAAACCTCACTCCCACCGGAAGTGTGTGCGTCCACAGGGGTGTGTGTCTGCATTGTGCGTTCTGTGTGTGCGGCTATGCCTTGAGAAGAGATACGAGTTTGGCTGGACGAAACTGCCTGACCTTAGAGATATACCTTGCTGTCCATTTGAGAGTATGCATGAACTCTGCATTCCAAAAGTCATCATTAGACACTGAAAATACAATAAACTTGGTAAGGCAGAACTTGGAGTACATTTATAGTTCTTTAAAACAAACACAAGGCTTTGTGCAGCTTACTGATGTCAAATCGGGATCCTACCAGGCTGTATGTACACGTGCAAACAGACTCCAAGGTGACCCTGAGATGCTTGCCTCCTGGGTCCTGAGTATGTATGAGTAAAGCCTTGACTGTGTGTGTGCTCACTCAGTCGTGTCTGACTCTTTGCGACCCCTTGGACTGTTGCCCACCAGGCTTCTCTGTCCATAGGATTTTCCAGGCAGGAAGACTGGAGTGGGTTGCCATTTCTTGCTCTGAGGGATGGTCCTGATCCAGGGATAGAACCCGTGTCTCTTGCGTCTCCTACGTTGGCAGGAGGATTCTTTACCACTGCACCACCTGGGAATCCCTGGCCTGCCCGTGTAATCCCCTCCCCTTGACCTGCCCTGAGACCTAGCCAGGGGTCAGGATGAGGCCTCCGGGATGCATCACGTCACAGAGGACTCTTGGACTGGCACGCAGATTTGCTCTGGTCTGGTCCCCTCGCTGGCTTTGATGACACTGTGTGGGAAGCCCAGAAGGCAAAGAACCGAGGGTGACATCTAGTTGCTGAGACAGCTTCTGTCCAGCACCAGAGAGAAGCCGGGCCCCCGGTTCTAGAACAACATGGAAAAGAATTCTGCAGACCACCTGAACGGGCTTGCCAGCACTCTTTCCCCAGTCCGGCCCCAGGCCAGCCCGGGCCCACACCCCAGCTGCAGCCAAGCTACGCCCAGACCCCTGACCCACAGTATCTGTGAAGTAGTGCAAGTGTGCTGTTTAAGCTGCTAGATTTCTGGTAAATTTTCATGTAGCAACAGGCAATGAATATGCTGTCAGAATTTTAAAACTTGTCAGAAAAGCTGGATCATTAAAGAAATTCTGAGTTAAATCCTCATAGAAAATGAAAATCTGCTAAGCTCCCGAATGTGTCTGTTTTGGACATCAAGAATTTCAAATATTCGCTTTCCTAATAGAAAAATACTTTTTCATTAGTGATGTTTATTTCTCATGGGGCTTTGAAATGGCCTTAAAACCCACACTTAAACAGCCAGAATTCATGCAGAATATGATTTCTTCCTGTTATGTTTGTGAAATGGATGCAGGATACAATTTGTCTCTAGATTAACTGCACACTTCTCCTCCAAAGAAAATGAACTTGAATGTTTTAAACATAGTCATCCTTGTGTAATTATGGATGGATGGAAAGAAGGGAGGGGGAAGGAAGGGTGGAGGGGAGGATGGAGGGAAGGAAAAAGAAAAGAAAACAGTGGAGAAGGAGAGAGGGGAGGAGGAAAAAAAGAGATCACGTCTACCCTAGAGCAATCAAGAATTTAACATCAGTGTGTATGAAAAATTTTGAGGACACAGAAGAAGAGAAAGCAACTTGGTATGTTTTAAGTCACTGATTTTTCTCCTCCATTTGAAGTTCAAGAACGGCATGTCTAGAGATTTTCAGCAGAGCATGTAGGCACTTATGAACAATTATGTACCCTGTGGTTTATTTGTGTGTGTCTATACCTTCTGCTGCATTATCTAATATGAGAACTAAATTGAGAAAACCAACTAAATTAAAGCTAATCAGAGCTTCATCGTGGTACCCAGCTCAGCAGATAATATTCCAGTGCTCCGTGCAATTAAATTCTTCAATTATTCTAAGTGTTATTATGCTAATTTAAAAGGCTAAGATTATTAGAAAATGTATAAAGAATTATGCTCAGTTATAGCATTTTATTTATGTGATTTCACGTTAAATTATTTAAGGTATGGAAATTATAGGAGTTATCAGTATATCACTTCAGCCTGTCCCACCGGGGCAGTCAGCCACATCGAAGGGGAAATTTGTCCCATTTTATCCTCCTGGGGGGGATAACCTCACGGTCTGAAGGACAATGGCTTGCATGGCTCCTGTCTGAGAGCTTATCACGGGCGTGGGGGCTGTCCCCGGACCATGGGGGCAAGGGGAAGCTCTGCCCCTGGAGGGGCACATTGCCTTTTGTTTGGGATCCCTGTGGTTTGCAGGCAACCCTTAATTAGAGGAAATATAAGAAGGAGAGGGAAGGTTGAGAAGAGGGCCTGAGGTTTTGCAAGGCTGCACCCACACAGCTGGAGGGCACCTTGACAAACACCTGTCCCGCCACAGCCTCGGTCAGCAGGACTTCTCTGTAGAAAAATTAGCTCAAGGACAGTGGGGCTTTCCAATATATGGGGGATTTTCCATCAAATCCATACCTTTTGTATCTTTCCTTTCCCCTGCTTGTTCAGTCTCCTCTCTTGAAACACCTTCCCCCACTTGGACCCCTCCCGCCCTTTCTCCCTTCGGTCCCCCTTTCTTCTTTTTTAAAATTGAAGTGTGCGTGTGTGTCTGTCTGTGTGTGTGTGTGTATGTGTGCGCGCGCGCGCATGCTCAGTCGTGCCCGACTCTTTGTGACCCCATGAACTGTAGCCCTCCAGCCTCCTCTGTCCATGGAATTCTCCAGGTAAGAATGCGGGACCGGTTGCCATGTCCTCCTCCAGGGGATCTTCCCGGCCCGGGGATCAAACCCACATGTCCTGCATCTCCTGCACAGCAGTCAGATTCTTTACCACTGGGAAAGCCCAAACTGAAGTATACTTGACTTACAATGTCCTGTTGTTTCAGGTGTTCAGCAAGTGATTCGGGTATACATATATATGTATATACATGTACATGTATGTGTGTGTGTATTCTTTTCAGAGTCTTTTCCATTACAGGTTATGACAAAGAACTGAATGCAGTTTCCCGTGCTGTGCGGTAGGACCTTGGTGCTTCTCTATTTTATATGTCGTCTCGTGTATCTGTTAGTCCCAAACTCCCAGGGTGTCCCTCCCCTCCTTTCCCCTCTGGTAGCCACAAGTTTGTTTCCTATGTCTGTAAGTCAATATGTGTTTTATAAATACGTTCCTTTGTATCGTGTTTTAGAGTCTACATAGAAGTGATATCATATGGCAGTTATCTTTCTCCGTCTGACTTACATCACTCAGTATGATAATCTCCAGGTCGGTCCATGTTGCTCCAAGTGGCATGGTTTCATTTTTCAGGGCTGAGTAATACTCCATCGTATACATGTACCACTTTATCTTTATCCATTCCTCTGTCGGTGGGCGTTTAGGTTGCTTTCATGCCTTGGCTGTTGTAAACTGTGCCACACTGAACATTGGGGTTCATGTATCTTTTGGGACAATAGCTTTGTCTGGATATGTGCCCAGGAGTAGGGTTGCTGGATCACATGGTAGCTCGTTTTTTAGCTTTTTGAGGAACCTCCATACTTTTCTCCATAGTGGCCTCACCAACTCACATTCCCTCTGCGGTGTGGGAGGGCCCCCTTTCTTCATATCCTCGCCAACATGTACTGTTTGTGGACTTTCCTTCCTTCCTTCCTTTTTTCCCTTTCTCTCTCACTTTCTTTCCCTTTCTTTCTCGTCTCTTTCTCACTTCTTTTTTCATCTTTTGGCTCCAGTATTTTGCCCTACTTTCTTTACTTTAATCTACTTTCTTTAACTTCTTTTTAAGCAATGAATAAAGCATTTATCTTCAAAAGTTTTGAAACTTAGGGAAAAGCTCACTCACACACACACACACACACACACACACAGGCCCCTCCTCCATTCATTCCCTGCCCGCTGAGAACCTTCCAGTAGAGCGAGCATCCCTCCTCAGCTTCTCGCAGCTCCTGGCTTGTCACCCCCAGGCCTCCTGTGAGTCACTAGTGTCTCCTGGATCACTGCTCCTCACCTGGGGGTCCCGGGAGGTCAGAGCCCTGTTAGTAACAAGGGGACACGGGGGTGGGCAGCGGGGCACCCCGCATGCTGGGCGTGCACCCCGCAGCCCCCGTGTCCCCCCCAGACGCCACTGCAGTAATTAGGAGCCCCCAACACCGGCTGCCAAGTGCCGGCCCTGGCAGGCTCCCCGGACGCAGGGCACCGCGGAGGGTCTCCAAGCAGCCAGGTCATCGTCGGTGTCGGAGGGAGGAAGGCCCACAGCCCTCATCCTGCCTGCAGAACTGTGCAACGTGAGGGGGGTCCCAACCCCCGGAGCCCCACTTCACAACCCACTGAGTCTGCTCACCACCAACCCCCTGCAGAGGCAGTTAATAACCTCTGTGTCATCCAAACAGATGTTCCTGAGGCCTCAGGGACCTGGGAGGACTTGACCCAAGGTCCTCACGCTGGAGCCTGGATCCCAGTGTTGGGGGTGCCAGGCGCCTTCCCCAGGGCACACGGGGACACAGAGGCAGGCTCGGTCTTGGGGGACCAGTCCATGGCCCCCTTGAACCTGTCAGGACTTTGGGGGGGGGTCTGGGGTGTGACCGCCCACTTCCCTCCGTTCCCTTCTTCCCTGGGGTCAGAGGGCTCCCCCGGGAGCCCCTGCCCCTCCTTGTATCGTTCATGTGAGCATTTCTCCAGAATCGGATCACAGCACCTTAACCCACTTGGCATCTGCTTCTCAAAGACCTACCATGTCTCACACGGCTCCACGGGGTCTCACACGGCTCCGCGGGGTCTCCCACGGCTCCTCGGGGTCTCCCACGGCTCCACAGGGTCTCAAACGGCTCTGTGGGGGTCTCCCATGGCTCCTCAGGGTCTCACACATCAACTCGGGGGTCTCACACAGCTCCACGGGGTCTGGGTCTCACACGGCTCCGTGGGGCCTCACACGGCTCCACGGGGGTCTCACACAGCTCCAGAGGGTCTCCCATGGCTCCGGAGGGTCTCTCACGGCTCCGCGGGGGTCTCTCACAGCTCTGGAGGGTCTCTCACGGCTCCGCAGGGTCTCACACGGCTCCTCGGGGGTCTCACACGGCTCCGCGGGGTCTCCCACGGCTCCTCAGGGGTCTTACATGGCTCCGCGGGGGTCTCACACGGCTCTGCTGCCCTAGTGAGCTGAAGCCACAGGACTGGGGTGGAAACCTCTGGGATCACTTCTCGCTCACCTGAGGCCAGACCTGGCAATGCTGGGATCGAGGTGATATATATATATATATATGTATATATATATATGTATATATATATATTTCGGGTGTGATCTAGCGAAGATCTCAGTGTGGGTAAGGCAGGTCATCATGGATTTTGCAGCTGGCTTCTCTGAGCGAAAAGAATACATCCTCAGACCGCATAACACGTGGTGTTCTTAAACTCAACAGGGACATTTGTTCTGAATTACAAACTATCTTTGAAAAAAAGTGAAATTCGCTCAGTCACATCTGACTCTTTGCAACCCCATGAACTGTACAGCCCATGGAATTCTCCAGGCCAGAATACTGGAGTGGGTAGCCTTTCCCTTCTCCAGGGGATCTTCCCAACCCAGGGATCAAACCCAGGTCTCCCGCACTGCAGGCAGACTGTATCAGCTGAGCCACAAGGGAAGCCCAAACCATCTTTGGCTAAATAAAAAAAAGTACTGGGAAGGGTCACTTAATAGAGCATACACGCCTGCTAACTTGCTCAGTCCTGTCCGACTCTTTGTGACCCCATGGACTGCAGCCCGCCGGGCCCCTCTGTCCATGGGATTCTCCAGGTGAGCATACTGCAGCGGGTTGCCTTCCCTCCTTCAGGGGATCTTCCTGACTCAGGGATCGAACCCTCATCTCCTGTGTCTCCTGCACTGCACGTGGGTTCTTTACCACGAGTGCCGCCTGGCTGTTTGGCCACTGCTCCTGTGTTTTAGCCACATCACTGTGAGAACATCCAGAAAGTGCACACGGGCTGGCCCAGGAGCACCTGGATAGGCAGGGCTGAGCGGGGGCAGGCGAGGGACGGCGGTGGGACAGGCGGCCTGGACACCTGTGCTTCCGCCCGAGCAGAAGGCTGGACTGGGGGTCGTCCTCTGGGCACGTGCGTCCACGAGTCTTCCTTCCTGGACGGGGTGAGGCCTGTGCCCCCAGAAGGCCACTGCCAGTGCCCAGCAAGAGCGATGGACGCTGGATTCACAGGCAGAGCTGGAAGCAGGTGGCTCCCAAGAGCCCAAGAAGAGGCCCAGAAAGGCACGGAGCTGCTCCCTGTGCAGGAGACAGAGCCTGTCTGCAGGGCCAGACCCTTGGGGATAGGATGGGAGTGCAGCTGCCAGGCGCAGTGGGCATCTGAACCTAGCAGGAAGCTCCTAGAGACCTGGGCCAGTCAGGCAAGCTGAGCAGAGGCCACCCGAGGCAGGAAAGGCCAGCCTCGATGGTGAGAAAGGCAGGAGGAAGACAGGGTCCGCTCACACCCACCCCACCTCTGGCTCACCTGGGGGCTGAGCTCCGAGGACCACGGCAGCTTCCAGAGCCAGCCCTGGACCAGGATCCACACAGAGCTGCCGCTTCTTCTCCAGGACAGGACGGGGCTTGCTGCGGGAAGTGGTCCAGGGTCCATGAACCAGCCACAGCCCGCGTCCTTCCCAGGAAGGACCATGCCAAGTCCACACGGCCACCTGTCTCTCCGCACAGGGGATGGTGAGCGCTGCCTCCTGATCTGAGATGAACCAGGTTGAACCGTGTCCAGAGAGTGAGCCCAGAGGCCTTGTCTTCACCACCTGACCCTGACTCCAGGCAGCACGTCCAGCCCGACTTCACCCCAAGCATTATATCCACACTTAGTGCAGTTTTATTCCTTTATTTTTAAAGGGTCTGGTTGATTTTTTTTTAAAGTCTGTAAAGGCCCTGTTTCTAAATAAAGCCACATCTCAGGTACCAGGGCTGGGTTTCCACGTGTGAGTGTTTGTGGGGCACAGTCCCCCCTGGCCTGGTTGGTTGTACCTGGGGGCAGGCAGTGAAGACAAGATGTCCTTGAAAAGCACTAGGAACACCAGAGCTGTCTGCATGTCCTCCTGAGGCTCCAGAGAGGGCTCTGTGTGTGTCTGCGTTAGTCACTTGGCTGTGTCTGACTGCGTGGACTGCAGTCTTTCAGGCTTCTCTGTCCACGGAATTCTCCAGGCAAGAATACTGGAGTGGGTAGCCATTCCTTTCTGCAGGGGATCTTCCTGATCCAGTATTCAAACCCAGGTTTCCTGAGTTGCAAGCAGATTCCTTATAGTCTGAGACACCAGGGAAGCCCCACCATGCTCTATGGTTAAACAAAGCTAAGACCCGAAAGCCCCCATCAGGACGCAGGGTGGCTTCGGTCTCGCCTTTTGTAAGGGATCCCGCATCATCTGGTTGGTCTTGGAAGCCTCTGAGTGCCTGGACCTGGAAGTGGGTAGAGAGGGAGGCCGCAGGGCACTTCCCGCCCGGAGAGGGGTGGGCACAGCTCAGGCAGGTCACTGGGCCGTGTGCTCCGAGACCGCCTCTCACACACCTGTCGCCCACCTCAGGTGAGTGGAGGAAAGAGATGACAAACACCCTGGGCACAGTTCTGCTGCCCTGATGGACACCTCAACTCAGCGTGTGACAGAAGACAGCACATCATGAACTGTGTGTCTTCAAGATGATCCATTACCAATAAAATGAAAACCGAGAAAGGAAGGTGAAATTCAACTGATGCTTTTGAACTGTGGTGTTGGAGAAGACTCTTGAGAGTCCCCTGGACTGCAAGGAGATCCAACCAGTCCATCCTAAAGGAGATCAGTCCTGAATACTCATTGGAAGGACTGATGTTGAAGCTGAAACTCCTATACTTTGGCCACCTGATGCAAAGAGATGACTCAATGGAAAAGACCCTGATGCTGGGAAAGATTGAGGGCAGGAAGAGAAGGGGGAGACAGAGGATGAGATGGTTGGATGGCATCATCAACTCGATGGACATGAGTCTGATCAGGTTCCGGGAGCTGGTGAAGCCTGGCGTGCTACGGTCCATGGGGTCTCCAGCAGTCGGACAGGACTGAGCGACCGAGCAGCAGATATGGTCAGTTCAGTGAGATTAAGGCAGTGCAGACGCAGAGCCCACAGGCTGGTGTCCTGAGGAGGAGAGGACAGCAGACCAGACACACCACGGAGACGCCCGGGGAAACGGAGGCAGAGCTGAGAGTGATGCGGCCACAGGCGAGGATTGCTGCCCCCCCCACCCCGAGAGGCAGGCCAGAGCGTCCTGCTCAGGAGCCTACGGGGGGAGCACAGCCCTGCCGACACCCAAACTCTGACCTTCGGCCCCCGGAACTTTGAGAGCATGAATTTCTGTTGCTTCCAGTCCCCCAGCTTGTGGCACTTTGTTACAGCTCCCCCAGGAGACTAACATCCTGGCTAACTCCTTTCCGGGGAGCTCAGGGTTGCTCCTGGGGGCTCTGCCCTGGGCAGTGTGGCCTGTCCTAGGTATTGGGGGCTGCCTAAGGTCATAGGAGGTGCACCCTGGGAGCACCGGAGCCCCAATCACATCTGGGACAGGTCCCTTCACCCCACAAAGCCCATGGCCTCCTGGCTGCGCCTGCTTTCAGACCCAGCGCCCTGACTCAGAGCTGCCACATTCTGACTCCAAACAAAGCCCAGACTGACCAGCTCATTGGTTCACTAACCCACACATGATGTGAATGTCACCACCCTGCTCACGCTGTGTAGAGGTGGCGGAGTGGGGTGGCTGGTTGCAGCAACAAACAGACAGAAACAGCTTGGATCTCATGGAATGTGGAGCTGACTTGGAAAGGTGGAGAAGGACCTGTCACCTCGCTGCGTGTCTCTGAGACCGTCCTGAGAAAATCCTTGCATCCTAGTGCCCTGGAGCATCAGCATCTCCTTCTCTTCATGCTCAGGTCCAAGCTGACGCTGCGTGTGCACTGGGGAAGCCCGAATCTGCTGGACCCTTTCTCCTGACATAAGATGGTGCCCTGGTCCTGTGGGGATATGAACAGGTCAAATAGGCCCCTTCTTCCTGCAGTGACCTCCTGACATCCCAACGTTCACCTAAATGAGCATCCTTCTTTAAGGTTTTGCCTCATTCCACTGAGCCTTCATCCTTTCAAAAGCTTGTCTCCCAATGGCAAAGTTATTTTCTTCTTTAAAACAGCTCCTTAAAATATTGTACAACAAAACCCTTCAATATCCTGGAGCATGAGTGCATGCTAAGTCACTTCAGTCGTGTTGGACTCTTTGCAACTCTGTGGACCATAGCCCACCAGGCTCCTCTGTTCATGGATTCTTCAGGCACCGAATACTGGAGTGGATCGCTATGCCCTCCCCAGTGGATCTTCCTGACTCGGTGATTAAACCTGCAGCTCCTGCATTGCAGGCAAACTCTTTATCACTGAGCCCCCAGGGAAGCCCATCCTGGAGTATATGCCACCCTAATAAAGTCCCCTCAAACCTGGAGATGGCAGAGCTGGTGACCATCTCCCAGTGCTAGCTCAGCGGCTCCTCTGAGGGTCCTACCACGAGCGTCCCCCATCCGCGTCTCCACCGTGGTCACCGGACGTCCATCCTCACCCCTTCCCCCTGCCCAGGCCGTGGCCTGAAGTTCAAGTGAGACGGCTGGGGTTCTGTTGACAGGGCACTGTGTCTGCCACCTGCTCAGCAGACCTGTCCAGCCCCTCACACGGACCCTCGTCGGTGACCTGCTCTCAGGTCGTGGGGTCGTTCCTCAAGGCCACGTGATCACCTTCTCTGGCGCCCCCAGACTCTTTGTCTCTCTCCTCACCCCCCACAGGATCACGAATAAAAGCCCACCTCTGTGGGTCCGGGGCTGCGAGCGGGGGCTCTGAGCCCTTCCTCCTCTCGTCTCTCTGCTCTTGGCCAGAATCTCACAGAAGCTGCAGAGTTGTCAGAGGAGGCGTGAGGGAGGCCCGGCTAGAAGCCTGGGGATGGCAGGGTGGGGATGCAGGCAGGCGCCGCCCCAGCCGCTGCTCCGGGGGTAGCCCAGACCACACTCAGCACCTCGCTAGGGAAGCTTCTTGCATGCTGACCCCGCAGGCCACCAGGCACAGCCTCGCACAGCCTCCATCTCCCTGATCCAGCTGCCCTCCTCCACCGCACAGCTCCCCGGGGGGGAGCTCCCCACAGAGGCCTAGACTGTTCTGGGGCCACTTGTGAGTCCTGCAGACACCGTGTGTGGTTTCTGCCTCTCCTCCCTGATAAGTGCTGAAAAGCGCGTCACTGACGCGGGCTCAGGCTCTCGGCCTGAAGCATCTGGCGACCCGGCGTCCAGGTCTCGGGGAGGGCAAGACTGCAGGTTTCCAACCTCAGGCCCTTTAGAATGACCGGGTGACTGTCAGCCTCTGAGCCTCAGAACCTGGGTCTCCACGTAAAATAAGCATAATCATTACACTCTCATCATAGAAATCTTTCACGGAATAAATAAACAGCACACGCATATGTGGACTTGTAAACACTGTGAGTGTCCTTTTTAAATTAAATTGGGCTTCCCAAGTGGCACCATTGGTAAAGAATCCACCTGCCAATGCAGAAAACATAAGAGACATGGGTTGGATCTCTGAGTTGGCAAGGTCCCCTGGAGAAGGGAATGGCAGCCCACTCCAGTGTTCTTGCCTGGAAAGTCCCATGGACAGAGGAGCCTGGTGAACTACAGTCCACGGGGACGCAAAGAGTCACGACTGAAGCGACTGAGCACGTGATAATTCTTATTTTCCGTTTCCTTTCTTTTTGCAATAGCATCTTAGATCTAAATAACAGGATAGCTAGGATGAACCTACAGAAGGCTCCTCGTCCATCTAAAGGACAAGAGGTGGTCTCCCCCACTTCCCCATCGGAGAGCTGATGCTGACTCTGTCTGCCACTCCCGGGAAAGCCTCAGTCTTGGTTCCGGCTTCCACAGGGGCCTGGGACCCCCAGACCAGCCTGGCTTATCTCGGCCCAGCGGGGCTATCACCGCCACCTGAGTGGGGCCCCAGTGTGTCTCCTGAGACCCAGAGCAGCCAGGCCCAGGGCGTCTCCCTGAAAAGCAGAACGTCAGTAACAGCCAGCGGCTGCAGAAACTAAATACAAACAGAATCCCAGGAAGAGCGGGAGAGGAAAGGGCTGCAACCAACCCCTTGGAGGGCTTCTCCCCACCCCCGCCAGCGACGCTGGAGACTCCAGACGCCACCCTTTCCCGTGGCTGCCCGCTCACGTCTGGCTGTAGCAAGAGGGCCAAGGGCGGTGACGTTGGAGCAGCGCGTCCCCCATCAGCCCAGCTGGCCGAGCCGCGGACACAGCGAGGGCTTATCCGTGTTAACATAAACCCTCATTAGAGCGGATTAGGAGAGAAACAGTGACAAACAGGATGGACACTAACCCTCAGAGGGTCCCAGACAGACGCCACGCGCTAATTACCCATTTCAATGACTTGAAGATGCCAGGTCTGCGCCTCTGTGTGTGTGGAGGCGGGCGGGGCTGGGCGGATGCTCCAGGGAGTGGGCTTTACAGATGATGACCTGTTTGTATTTGCAACAGTTTTGAGTCCTGCGCCCCCAGACGCCTCCCGGGTCCGCACGCACGCAGGCGCACGCAGGCGCAGGGCCCTCCGGCCCGGGACACAGGCATTCAGGGGGTGCTGACGGGCTGCCCTCGGCCCGCTCTCCCCTCCAAGCCGTGGCGACGCTGTGCCGGAGCTGCATCTGTCCATGGGTGTTCCCGAGGACACAAAGGGTCGGACGCCCTGGGGGTGGGCGGCTCTGTAGGCTGGATCTGAAGGACCCCGCTTGGGCTCCATCTGTAGAGAAAACGCTTCTCCTAATGTGCAGCGGGGTTTCCTGAACTCGAGGCCAGGTTTCAGTTCAGTCGCTCAGCCGTGTCTGACTCTTTGCGACCCCATGGGCTGCAGCCTGCCAGGCCTCCCTGTTCATCACCAACTCCCGGAGTTTACTCAAACTCATGCCCATTGAGTGGGTGATGCCATCCAACCATCTCATCCTCTGTCGTCCCCTTCTCCTCCTGCCTTTAATCTTTCCCAGCATCAGGGTCTTTTCAAATGAGTCAGCTCTTCGCATCAGGTGGCCAAAGTATTGGAGCTTCAACTTCAGCATCAGTCCTTCCAGTGAACACCCAGGACTGATTTCCTTCAGGATGGCATAGTTGGATCTCCTTGCAGTCCAAGGGGCTCTCAAGAGTCTTCTCCAGCACCACAAGGGCAAGTCGCCATGTCAAACAGGTGAATCAGCCTCAGCTTCCTGTCTGCCCCCCTCCCAGGAGGACAGCCCCCCACCCACACTCTGGACAGCCTGGGGGGCACACCCCTGGAGTAGGTCTCCCCTTCTCTGCCCCCACACCCCTTCCTCCTGGACACACGCCCTCCTCCCTGGCGTTTGAAAGGCCCTGACTCTTGGGTCCACCAGCTCGGGATGCAGCCTCGGAATCCAAGTCTTTAACCATCCCCTCGGGCGATTCCAACTGGAAGGAGTTTGAAAAGCCCACCTCAGTCCCTCTGCTGCACCGTCCGTGTTGTGGGAGCTCAGGACTGAGTCCTGGGTACGAGCCCGGGGACAGGGCCCCAGATGGTCTGGGAGCAGAGATGGCAAGTCCAGACAGGAGGAGGCTAGCACTGGAAACACCTTCCTAGACTTCCAGATGGAGTCTTCAAGCCACGAATGAACCTGCCAAGCGAAGGAGTGCATCCCAGACGTAGAGGAGGTCAGTGTGGCCAGAGAACTCCATGTATGCGTGTCTGTGTGTGTGTGTGGCTGTGTGCCTGTGAGCGTATGTGTGTCCAAGCATGTGTGCACATGTGGATGTGTGCCTGCAAGTGTGTGTGTGTGTGTGTGTGTGTGTGCACGTGTGGCTGTGTACCTGTGAGCGTGTGTGTGTCCAAGCATGTGTGTGCATGTGGCTGTGTGCCTGTGAGTGTGTGTGTGCACATGTGGCTGTGTGTCTGTGAGTGTGTTTGTCCAGGCATGTGTGTGCGTGTGGATGTGTGCAGCTGAATGTCTGGGGAGGTTCTATGTGGCTTGTGAGGATTTTGAAGCAAGCAATGCCAGCTGCTTATATAGCAACACAGACAGACATTCGGGCACCAAGCCCCGTCCGCTGTCCAAATGCACGGGACCCAGAGGGTAGCCAGCTGACCACCTGTGCTATAAGCTCCTGGGGGTGTCCAGGCATTGCTGTGGGATGCGAGTCATTGGGCGTCTCTTCACATGACAGGTGCACTTGGCTCCAAGCCCTGGAGCAGTGAGGCAGGAAGGAGCCAGGGCCCACAGCCCCCATGGTGGTGGGGAGGTACCCAGATTCAGCCATCGAAGAGTGTGTCCTGAGTCCTGAGAAGAGCCCTGGCAGCCCTCTGAGCTGGGAGTTGGGGTGTCCTCCTTTTACCGAAGGGGAGGCGAGGCCCAGAGGTGCCAGGCACCTTGTTGCCACCCGGCGAGAGCCGGGAGGTCACCCTGGAATCGGGTCTGGCAGGTCTGCACCTCGGCAGGAGCTGAGCTGGCCTCCGTTCCACAGAGGGGCTGAGCATCTTTGCCGATTTGTGGCCCGCAGTTCGGTCCATGTCTTCATCACCTGCAAGTGTTTACGGCACAGAGGCTGGATCTGTGATGAGAGAGAGATCTATCATTGTTCCTGTTGTTCAGTCACTCAGTTGTGTCTGACTCTTTGAAACCCCGTGAACTGCAGCACGCCAGGCTTTCCTGTCCTTCACTATCTCTCGGAGTTTACTCAAGCTCATGTCTATTAAGTCAGTGATGCCATCCAACCATCTCATCCTCTGTCGTCCCCTTCTCCTCCCACTTTCAATCTTTCCCAATGAGTCAGCTCTTTGCATCAGGGTGCCAGCTTTAGTATCAATCCTTCCAATGAGTATTCAGGACTGATCTCTAGGATGGACTGGTTGGATCTCCTTGCAGTCCAAGGGATTCTCAAGAGTCTTCTCCAACACCACAGCTCAAAAGCATCAATTCTTCAGTGCTCAGCTTTCTTTACAGTCCAACTCTAACATCCATACGTGACCACTGGAAAAACCATAGCCTTAACTAGATGGACCTTTGTTGGCAAAGTAATGTCTCTGCCTTTTATTATTCTGTCCTGTGATCGAACCTGTTAAAATCTTCAAAGTAAGGCAAACGACTGCTACCTGAGGGCTGTCTTTCATGGGTCCAGTTGTCACCTCTGGCTGCACGTTAGACTCACATGGAGAGTTTAAAGCCATGCCAGTGCCTGAGTGCCGCACCAGACAAATTACATGAGACCTCTGGGGCTGGGTACTAGTATCAGGATTCTAAGCTCCCAGGTGTCTGCGTTGGAGAACACCGGTTCTGACATCCCGTTTGGATCTCTCACGCAGCCCCTGGCCCGTCAGTGGCACCTAGACCTACATCCTACTTCAGGTGAAGTGAGGACGTACTCCCAAGTCTACATCCTTGGAGCATCTCTGTGGTACCCTAAGCAAGCCCACCTCTGCCTCCGTTTTGCTTACTGAGAGAAACATACGGTTAAAATGACTCCAGCGACGTGAAACAACCTTGTTCTTTTCAGGAGAGAATCGTAGAGAGATCATAGTCATTTCATAAATACCTTTGGCACTCGCTGGATTCATTGATGGTCTTAACATATCATTTAAAATTTCCTGCTGCATTTAGCTCATTTTACGAGGGGGATTATACTCCACAGTGAGAGTTGCAAATTTGGGAATTCACCAAGGTTTTGGAATGTATCTGCCATGAATATAAAAAGTGTGGTACATCTGAAAAGCTGTTGTCTGAGGACAGAATGAGTTGAAGTTGCAAACAAAGAAGCAGTTTTATTATAAACCAGAGAAAGAGCTTCAGGAGGCCACCCCCAGGTAGCTCCAGAGGGCTGCAGACTCCCTTTGTGAAGTGTGTAACGGCGAGGGGAGGCTGACCCCATCTAGGCGTGGGCTGGATGGAGGGCTTTTATGTGCATCTGGGCAAGAAGGCCACATCCACGGCTGGAAAAACAGGGCAAGGTTGTGGTGTGGTAGGAGCAGCCATCGTTTATCCATCACTGGAGTTGCAGAGCTGTGTGTTTGTTAAGGTTATAAATGTTGTGCAGCATCAAGGGAGTTGCGTGATACCCACGCGGACAAAATGCGTAAATGTGACTCTAGACGGGGCCAGGCTGAGCAGTACCCACCTGCAGCGACGTGGTGAGGCCCCAGGTGGTCACGCTGAGTGAAGTGAGTCTGAGAGAGAAAGAGGCTCCGTGCCGTCCCACCTGCACGTGGAATCTAAAATACGGCACAGCTGAGCTTATCTGTGAAACAGAAACACAGACACAGAAAAGAAACTTGTGGTTACTCAAGGGGTAGCTGGCTGAGGGAGGGATGGGATTAGGGGGTGCAAACTATCATATTTAAGGATGGAGCAACAGCAAGATCCTCCTGTACAGAGCAGGGACCTGTCATCAGTATTCCGTGACGGGCCACACAGGAAAGAAAGTGTGTGTGTGGGGCAGGTGGGGGGGGGGGTTTCCCTGATGGCTCAGAGGGTGAAGAATCTGCCTGCAATGTGGGAAACTGGGTTCAATCCCTAGGCCTGAAAGATCCCCTGCTGAAATGAATGGATACCCACTCCAGTCTTCTTGCCTGGGGAAATCCCATGGACAGAGGGAGCCTGGCGGACTAGAGTCCATGGGGTTGGGCATGACTGAGCGAGTCACACACATGTACATACAAATAACCTAATCACTTGGCTGTATAGCAGAAATTAACACAATGTTGTAAATCAGCTTCATAAAAAATTGTTAAAATGTCACACAACTGCAGATGAACAGATAATTCTGTTCAATAAAAATAGTCGAAGAGCTGACCCCTCCAGAACACCCTGCAGGCAAGTGAATTTCTTCAGTAGCAGGAGGTGTCACGCACTGTTCCCCTCCACTGTACCACTTCTGCTCTAGGGCCAGCCCTTCCACAGCCTTCGTGCATACCATGAGTACACAAACAGACACGGCAACCTCATGGACACACCTCCAACAGAACTTTAAAAATACTGCACACCTCTGAGCTGGCAGTAGCAAAGATGTGTGGCATTTTTGCATCACCACATTGGATATAATTTTTGCCCTAGGAATTGGGAAAATGCTCCTTCATCGGATCAAAGGGTAGTTATATCGTTTTGCAAACCCTCCATTAGGTTTCCCATTAAAAATGAATGCTGCTAATAATTTCATTTATATGCATTAGTATTTTGGAAAAAAAAATACCTTTACTGAATTTGCCTTGAAATTCACAATGCTATCAGGAAGCACCATGGCAAGAATAATATCATGGTATTTTCCTGATTTATCTCTATTTCTTGATTGTAATATGTCATTATTATATGACAAAAGCATTGCCTTGGGAAAGGTACGCTTTTTTTTAAGTTGAGCTCATCTGTTTCTTTTAGTTTCAAGCCTAAACTAAGGGACATTTTCTGCCTACATCACAACGCACATGGCATTTCCTCGGCTGAGTTGTTTATGTAGTGCCAGGATAATCAAATTTAGAATTAGGTGGATAAGCATTAGGGTTGATACAGTCTTGGCATCGTATTTCCCTTCCTATTAAATACATCTGAGCAGCAGTGTACATAAACATTGTGTTGGCTCCAAAGGTGTGTATTTGCTGATGGTAATACCCACACGCACCTTTTGTCCGTCATCTGATGGCCCTAAAGGCATTGTGGGTTAACGGGGATCTAAGCCCCTTATGCATGCATAATGTGGCAAGCTTTGCATAAATAATAATAAATAATTGGTATGTATAAATAATTTATCATTTATTTTTGCAGTAGAAGTAGAATTCTTAGACATATTTTAAACAAAGGGAACTGCAAACATGATCTCAATCAGAAAAAGAGTTAAGTCTTCCTCAAACACAACTTTCAAAGCTGTATTTTATGATTTCTTTCATGAGAATGTATTACATCACCAAAGACTCTGAAACATGACTCGATTCGTAAAAATCTATTTAAAATACATTCCACCTTGGAAGCTTCTTTCCAGAATAAACTGAGCAATATGTTCTATTAAGAAAATGATTTCTTCTTTTTCCTGAGCATGCACCCCATCCAAATCTTAACAGTGAAGCACTTTATTTGATGTGAAGATTCTAAATCTAGTTCAGTATATATTTCAGATTAGACTTGGGCGTCTAAATCTGGGTATATGTCTAACGCTGAGAAGAATGATGGTAAAATTGAGAAGTGGTCACTTGAATTGAAAACCCAGAAGTAGATGGAAGACTGAATCACTGCACCCACACAGGGTCACAGTGTGGGTGAGTTACGCCCCGCACAGGTGCCAGCTTCCCCCCGGCACTCACCGGCACACGTGGGGATGGGCTGGAGATCAGGAGACACTTGGTCAAGGGGCGCCTGGGTGAGTGAGGACGGAGCAATGCCTGTAAAAGGGCTTCTGGAAACCTCAGCTGTGTGCGGCCGTCTGACCCTTGTCTTCCCGCCAAGTGCCCCTCTACTCCCGGGATCACCTCCTGAGAAAACACCAGTGCTCTGGGGTGTTTGTAAGGGACACTTAGAATTGCTAGACCAGGAAAGACCCCCCCCCAACTCAGATCACAAGCTCCCTATTGTTAGATACACATGCAGGATGAGTTAGCATGTCAGACCTCCAGATACTCCTCCAGACCCCAGACGTGGTCTGAGGACAGAGCAAAGCCCAGGGTGGCGACAGGGAGCCAAAGAAGACCAATCCTAGGAGAGATGCAGCGGACCGTGGCCTCTTCCTGTGACTGCATCAGACCCCGTGGGGATGCCTGGCTAAGCGAGCAGCCCTCCCTGCAGGATGTGCTGGGGTGAGCTGTGTCCCCAGGGGGCACGTTGACACCCTAACCTGTACCTGTGAGCATGCCTTGTTTGGAAACAGGGTCTCTGCTCAGGTGATCAAGTTCAGGTTCAGGTTCCTCCTGACTAGGGTGGAGCCTAACCCAGGGACAGGCTCTCCGTGTGGCTCAGAGGTAAAGGTCCCTCCTGCCAGTGGAGGAAGCGCAGCGGCCACAGGTGTGACCCCTGAGTCGGGAAGATGCCCTGGAGGAGAAAGTGGCAACTGACTGACTGCAATATTCTTGCCTGGAAAATCCCATAGACAGAGGAGCCTGGTGAGTCCATGGAGTCGCCAAAGAGTCGGACACAACTGAGAGACTAGACAAGAACCACAAATCCGGAGGCTTGGTGCTGTGCCAGCCTGGAAATCTGGGCACAGAGACACAGAGGGGAAGACGCCCCGAGGGGAGAAACCAGCGACTGGGCTGGAGGGGAGGGAGTGCGGGGCCAGTAGCCCAGGCACGCCTGGGGTCCCGGCTGCTAGGGGAGGGGGCAGGAAGGACCCTCCCCTGGAGCTTCTGGGGGAAGCAGGATCCCCCAAACCTTGATTTCAGACTTCCGGTCTGCGGAGCTAGGAGATGACATACGTCTGCTGTGTTAAGTCCTCTCCTCCCTGCAGCAGTTTGAGGCCCCCGGTCCTGCAGCCCCGGGACACGGGCCCGGTGTACCGCAGAGGATGGGCAAGGCTGGCGGTACACTCACAACCTCACGCCGCAGCCTGACGCACACACGCCCAGCATCACTCGAGACTCGGCTTCCAGTGTTCAGGTCCGGAGGCCGCTCTTCCCCAGAGCCAGGCGTGTGTGTTTAAACGCTGTGCTTCTGTCTGAGAGCCTCGGTTTCCCTTTCAATGGGAGACGCGCATTCTCGGATCAGTGCAGCCTTCCCGGACCGCGGGGCACCTCCGCCCCCACCGCGGCTCCTCATCCCCCTTAATGAGCTCAGTTTGCCCCCAGGAGGGAAAACATCCGATAAACTTCGGGAAAGCGTGTTCTGCGGGAAGAAGGAGACAACCAGATTACACTTCTCATCAAAGTTGAATTTTCCTCTAATGGGTCTCAGAAAAGGATGGCATGATGGCTCTGCAGGAAAACGGGGTGGGGGGCCACGGAGGCCAGACGTCCAGCCGCCCCGCTGGAGACACAGGCGTCCGCGGTCTCCGCAGGGAGCTCACCCCTCCACACCTTGCAGAGCGGACGCCTCCACCCCAAGCCCGTCGCCGATGCCTCTCGGGCCGCACGCGGGTCCCGGACCGCCCGGCGCTGCCCCCCGCCCACCTGTGGGGACGCCGTCTCTTCTTGGCAGGGTCCTGGGTGCAGCGGCAGTCAACACGAACTTATTAGATCTTCAGGCAATTAGCTGAAACAAACAGAGGAGACAATCCTGGTATTGAGACGTTGAAGACCAGAAGAAAATAGCCCGTGGCTGTCCATTATTTCAAAGCTGCTTCAAAGCTGGGGACGGCCCTCCCAGTGAAGAAAGAAGCGCATTGTTTTCCTGTAACGTCTATACGTCTATACGGCAGAGGGCTTTACCGCCTTATTTTCCTAGTGATTCGGGTTACATGCGAGCTGGCCTTGAAATAATAGGCGGTGGAAAGCACTTTTCAGTGTCCACCTAAGCCCAGCGTGCCGTGGTTAGCCAAGGATTAAAAATTCAATTAGGCTCTCCCTGAACATGAGAAATCAGATGAGGAATTTTGAGAAGTGCATTGAAAACCAGTTCCTAACATGACAGACTGTGATAACGGCGCATGAAATAAGAGAACCGAGGTCCCGGGGACCCCAGAATCTTCCCAACAGATCGGCTCCGCCATATTCCATATAAACGTGCCTTCCTGCTATTAATTGTATTGATGGCAGACAGAGGGTGTGTTTAAATCAATTTCCATGGGAACACAGAGATTTGTTCTTATGACTGAGAACTTCGTCCAGTCAGCGGGGGTGCTTTGCTGCTAGCAAGCGCCTGTGATGGTTAGATTTTGAGGCTTTTGAAAACATTGTATGTACCAGCACATGTAAAAGGCTTAACAGGAAAGCTCACCACTTGCTGTAAGTTGACTTGGTTAAGCGCTGTGAACGTGCTAAGCAGTATCTTATCTGATGCGGCTCCTCTTTAGTCACGTGGTAAATATTATGAATTTTGTGAAGCAAGGGAGTCTTTGATTTTTATCCCTGAAAGAAAACCAAATTGAAAGATTTTTGAATAATTATGTTAGTCATATCTACACTTACCTCCTCCTTTTTTTAAAAAAATAATTCCTCTGCTATTTAACGCACAATTTGATTTACACAGACATAGATCATGTAGCTGTTTTTTTTTAGGCCGATCATCTTTT
Source organism: Alces alces (assembly GCA_015832495.2). Lineage (NCBI taxonomy): Eukaryota > Metazoa > Chordata > Mammalia > Artiodactyla > Cervidae > Alces > Alces alces. Next base: position 65,320,255 of record JADEYB020000026.1, read on the forward strand.
TTCGGTCAGAATGAAATTATTTGACTTTCACAGGGGAAACTAGGCAGCTTAAGCCAGTCCAAGTAGGAGACCATGATTGGTGAAAACTCTATTTTTAGTATGGAGTATGTGGCATTCTCTTGGCAGATAAAATCCGAATATACATTTTAGTTCAAAAACCGAAAATGCGATCTCCACGTAGACTGCCAGGTGTTAGCGAGCCCAGCCTGACTTTCCCGCTCTGCGCCACGTTCCTTCAGCTCTGTCCCGGTGTAGGTTTGGGCTGAGTCCTGCAGGCAGGAAGCGGTCCCGTGTAGGCTTTCTCCTCTCTAATGAGGCGTGCATTTTCCGTCTTGCTGTCTCTTTATATCTAACGAGAACCTGGGTGAAAATTACCTGGCCGGATTAGATGCATCGAACCAGCTCCCTGGGCTGTTGCATGGGACTCTGAGAGTGGGTAAAATTCCTTCCCACAAGAGGTCTCAATTTGTCCGTACGCCCTCCCGGTATCTGATTTCAGGCCATGACGTGCGGCTCTATCTCCACTGCCAGTGTGGGAGTCACAGAGCCTTCGCTCCGAAGATTAGACGCTGTTCTTTCAGGTCCGATGAGCGGCTGCCTGTGGCTCAGTGTCGGGTGACAGCTGTCAGACAGCCCCCGACCGGAGGCATCTCTGTCCACGCAAAGGCTCGCCGCTCCGTGTTCCCCGAGAGAAGACCCAGCCCTGCTGGGTCTCCTCATCACTGGACCTCCATCAGGTCAGACCGAAACGAAGGGAAGCTCTGAAGAGTGGACTTTACGCCCGTGGATTGGGCCCAAACCCTCTCATTTCATGTTTTATGCATGCTAAGTTGCTTCAGTCCTGTCCGACTCTACAGTTCTCTGAACCCACCAGGCTCCTCTGTCCATGGGATTCTCCAGGTAAGAATACTGAAGTGGGTTGCCATTTCCTCCTCCAGGGGATCCTCCCAACCTGGGGGTGGAACCAGCATCTCTGTGTCTCCCGCGTTGGCAGGTGGGTTCTTTCCCACTAGTGCCACCTGGGAAGCCAGAACATTCTAAGTGTTACCTTTTGTTTTACGTTGGGGTAGAGTTGATTTACCCTGTTGTGTTCGTTTCAGGCACGCAGCAAAGTCATTCAGTGGCACACACGTTGCTCTCTTTCAGATTCTTTCCCTTGTAGGTTATTACAGAATATTGAATAGAATTTCCTGTGCCATACAATAGCTTCTCATCACTCATCTGTTTTATACATAAGAGTGTATAAACTTCAGTCCCAGACTCCCAATTCATTCCACCTCCCTCCGCCCTTGATGTCCATATATTTGTTCTCTGTGACTATGTCACCATTTTCTTTGCAGCGTCGTCCTCTGATTTTAAATGGGTGTAAAACACACAAGAAAAGCTCCCATCCCACCAGCCTCTGCTGAGTTTACCTCTTTCCAAACCACATCAGATATGGCCTTGGACGGGGCCCATAGCTCCAGCCCCCACCCTGGCAGGTGAGAGGCAGAGGCTGGAATGGCGTTCTCACTGCCCCCAGGCTCCCTGAGTCTCCAGACCCAGGCCAGCATCTCGGCAACTTTGCTACGTCCTGGTTCTCTCCTGTTGCTCCCACCTGCTGGAAACGAGTCCAGACGCATTGTTTAAGGGGAACAGCAAGCAAGCAAAACCTGAAAACAGAAAGTCGTCCATCCTCCACCAGACACAGAGCTGCTCCCTGGGGTATTTCAGCCACAAACTCGCCTTTCGTGGGTCACACCCTCTCAGGATGGGCTTCAGGTGGGTAGCGGGGGATGTCAGCACCTCACTGTCACCCTACCTGTGGCCTCAAAGCCAGATTAGTGAGGCTAAGAAAAGATGTTCCTTTAAGGGTTTGCCCTCTGAGCAATGTTTGTTCAGAGCATGTGCAGAGGAGGTGAGGGAGACCAGGGGAGACCTCGGTCTGTGGCTTGTCCTGCTTCCTCCTGGACTTCTGAGTTCAGCCACTGGAGCCTGGCCACTGGTTTAGGTCCAGTTTTCCATGCGGAGAGGATTGTGGAGATCAGAAGAGTTTATCAAAATCCCCGGCTGACGGAGCTAACCTTGGCCTTCGTGAAGGAGACACGTTTGATGGGCGGACCCGGCTCAGCCCAACAGCTGGACATGGGCATTCTCCCCAGTTACGGGAGACCCTGCACACGGCTGGGGTATCCTAGTGGCTCACATCCAGGGCTTTGTCTTTTACACAGTCGTGCATGTGACTGAATGTCTATGCTTATCTTTGACACTGGCTCTTTTCTGTGAATCCAAAGCCATGGAGAATTGACAGATTGAGGAACTGCTCCCTGAGCCCTCTTACAAAGCCTATTTTTTTATGTTTTTTTCTGGAGAAGTAGACAGCCAGGCTGTCTCACCCCCACCCCCTCAAACTACTTGGAATTTTTGTGGTGTTCAAGAATCGTTAAGATTGCTCAACAAAGCATCTAAATGATATTTAACATCGAATATGTTTTTAAAAGCTGCAAACAATGTGGAAACTATCACATCTGAGTGGGTATTGATATTTATTTAATTTTGGCTTTGAGTAAAGATAAATTGTGTTTTTTTTAACACCCATCAAACAACTCAGCACTGGCTATTTGTATACGTTCAAATGGACTCACCTGTTATTTACATCAAGGCGTATAGTCTGGAGACTTGACTGCATCTTGACTTGTGCCCACACAGCACTGTTTTCTGGAGTTTGTCTCCAGTTTGCTTCTTCTGGCGCCTGGTTGCTGCCCTCTCTCCCTAAGTGTTTGCAGATGACTTCCTCCATGCTGGTGCTGTGTTTGCATCAAGAATAAAACACTGGAAAAAGAGATGGGCTCCCGTGGGTTCCTCAGCTGCATGGGCATGGAGGGCTCCAAATGTTATCCACCCGCCGTCTCCCAGTTGTGGGCCCTCTCCTGAGTGAATGAGGAGGGTCTTTATTTTAGCACCTGTTGGGAAATGCTCAGGGTGAGAGGAAGACCAGCCTTCCAAGCCCGCCTCCAATGATCCCACACAAGTGAAGGAGAGGAAGGCACCAGCTTTACGTTCCCTGAGCAAAGCTGAAGGGGAGGAACCAGAGATGGGCACCCCGGTCTCCATGGGAACCCTGACGATGGAAGGTGGGGATGGGGCAGGGCAGCTGGTAGACCTTTACCTCCGGCCGTCGGAGAGTAGACACCGCCACGCAGCACGCCTGCTGTGGCATCTCGTCCTGCCTCAGCTTAGGAAACCCTGCTAACCCCCACAGCCAAAGCCCAGAGTTCTGCAGCGTTTCCTGTGCCAAAACGGTTTCTTCCCTCTCCTGCCCTCAGTCCTGCCAGCAGATCCCTGACCTCCACATCCTGCGCCCCGGACCCTCAAAGTGGACGGCCTGCTTCCTAAGGCTCAGTTACTTTCTGTCTCCTTCCTTCCCACCATGGAGATCCTTAGTAGACTATGGTACCTCTCTTCATTTACTTAGATCTTTTGATCTTTTTTTCTGCAACATTTTGCCATTTTCAGTACGGATCGTACATCTATTGTGTTACGTTGCATCTCTGATGCTGCTGTCAGGGGTATTTTGTCATTTCAGTTTTATCATTTCCATCGCTAATTCTCGAAGGTCTTTGTTCTTTCCTCCACCAGCTTCTGTCTGGACTTGATGTTCGGGCCAACTCTTTTCACACTCCAGCGAGTGTCTCCCCTGCCTGGAACAGGGTGTCTATTTTAGAACACAAGCGGCCCCAGGAGAGAAACCCCACAGGTCTCTAGAAGCTGCGGTGCTAGGGGCTCCCAGGGGAAGACAGATGTCTCTTTCTCCTTCCCTGGCAAGTCCCAGGAAGCCTCTGTATGAAAGGACATACATTTGAGTTATTTACAGTCTTGATATTTATGATCACTGATCTGCCTCACATGTGACTTGACTTACCCTTCATTTTAATTTTAAATTTTCTTATTTAAAATAATTGCCACTCTGTACTTCTCCTCAGACTGTCTCAGCTCTTCACAATGTGTGGTTCATGTCTTTTTATCAAGTAATAATTCTCAAAAGTAAATATCATAGGAGCCTCAGCTCTGGACTATCTGGACACTACCTACGTCTGTGTCCCCCCATCCGGGGGAACTCTGTCAGTCAGGCACAGAAGGGGACGCATTCAAGGAAGCAAGCCCCTCATTAAGCCAGCAGCCGAGGGAGGACAGCAAACGGCCAGCTGCCGATGATGGTGGGGTGGGGCGGGAGGCAGGCCCTCCCGAGTGAAGGAATGTGGAGAAACAGGGGTCTGGAAATCAAGGGCCAGCATCTGGGTTCATTCGTGTGCAACAAAGGAAACAATTCTAACCCCAAAGAAGTACAGAGGAAAGGAAATTATAGGGATGTGAGCAGAAATCAGTAAAATTAAAAAAAAAAAAAAAAACAGAAACTCAGCGAAGAAAATCAATTAAACCAAAGGCTAGTTTCTTGAGAAGATCTTTAAAATTGATAAATCTCTAGCAACACTGATAGAAAAAGAGAAAAGACACAAGTTAGTAACATCGTGAATGACAGAGAGGGCATCACGACTGACCCAACCAACAATAACGCGATATACTGGGACACTATGAATGAGTCTGCAGCAGTGAATTTGATGACTTAGATTAACTTAGCATATTTATCGAAAAATACAAAATATTGAAAGATACAAAATAGTAAAGCTCACTTAAGAAGAAATTCATAACCTAAATAACCCTATATCTTTTAAAGAAATTGAACTTGTATTTAAAAGTTTTTCCACAAAGAAAACTCCAGGTTCATGTAGCTTTGCTGATGAAATTTTTAAAATATTAAAGGAGGGAAAAAATGCCTACTCTATGCAAACTCATCCAGCATAAAGTCAACACCACTTTGCTACCAAAAGCAGACAAAAGTACTAGAAATAAAAAACAAAAACTATACTTTTCCATCTTTCAAGAAATTGAATGCAAATTATTTTAATAAAATTTTACAAAATCAAGGCAAAATATACATATGTTAAAAGATCATGACTAAGTAGGGAGGCAAGTTTGTTCTTAATTTGAAAAATATTCTGTGTAATTAATAAACATTTAAAAATATAGAATTATTTCAACAGATGCCGAAAAGAGTTTGAAAAAAACTCAACATATTTTCATGTTACAACTTGCAGCAAAACAGGAACAGGAAAAAAGTCCTCAACCTAATAACAGGAATTTTAAAAACACATAGCCAACTCTATGTTTAACAGCAAAGAACGGAGCGTCCTCCACATAAGATCAGGAGAAGAGCAGGCATCCGTTCTCACGGCGTGACTGGAAGTAGGTGCAAGTCCAGCTCAGCGCCAGTGCTGCTTGCTCAGCTGGGCTCGGCTCTTGCGACCCCATGAACTGCAGCCCACCAGGCTCCTCTCTGCTTTTCCAGGCAAGGATACTGGAGAGGGTTGCCATTTCCTTCTCCAGACAAGTACAGCTGCTCACCCTCAAAATCCATTAAAGAGGCAAGGTTGGTGGAAAGGAAGGTTTGCTTTGTTAGGGATGTTGGTAATGCATGGGATGGGGCAGACAGACTCTTGTCCAAAGGCCAACTCTTCCCCCCACCCCACCCAACTGACAATCAGTGGGCAAGAGCTTCTATATGTGAAAGGAGGAGGCTACATGCAGAAACAGCAGTGAATTCTAACAGTCATCTTGAAAATGGTCATCAGAGGTCTAATCAGCATCATCTTGATGGTTTTAAGTACAGTTAACCTTCAGTTCCAGGGTTGGTTTGTTCCCATTTCCTTGGGGCCGGTTCTCAGAGCCGTGGCACCTTATGTCATGGCTACGGTCGGTTATCGTGTAGTTAACTTCTTCCACCTAGCGGGGGTTTCAGTGTCTATAAGACAGGTCACAGGATATGGACCAGAATATAACCTATAGCCCTTGAAGAGGAAATAAAGGTCCTTGACTTTGCTTAACGACCAAACTATTGCTGTTAACCTCCTCTGACTGCTCTCCTTCGTCTCTGCATTTTCTCACTCCTCTGATTAAGCTTTGGTTAAAGTTTTTGCACAGACAAAAGGCAAGCAGGGCACACAGGGCCGGGAAGGACCGGAGGGTCCTGTTCTGTTTCAGGGTCCTGTGCTCCTCATTATCACAGGGATCTTCACGGTGAAATAGGAGGAAAAGCAAAATGAAAGCATGTGTGCTGGGGAGGGGGAGGGACAGAGGAAGCAAGACTCTTTTTACTTAAAAATAGCATACTATGCAGACAATTCTAAGAAATGTACAAAAAGATATTAGGACTAATAAGTGGGTTTAGTAAGACTGTAGACTTAAGAGTAGCAACAAAAAATATCAGAAATTGAAAAAAATAAATTTGCAGTGTGTACTAGAAAGTATTAAAACAAAGAAGAGATAAATTTGAGAAAAGTTGTATTATTGTGTGTAGACAGAAAACTAGGAAACATTGCTGGCAAGAAGTACAGACCTAAGTAAGTGGAGAGGTATACCATGCTCATGGATCAGAAGACTCAAGATTGTTAAGATATCATTTCCTCTCAAATTCATCATTTTATTAGCAAAAATCTAGTCAAAATCCTAGCATGCTTTTTTGTAGAAATTGACAAGTTGATTCTAAATTTATAAAGACACATGAAAGACCTAGAATAGTCAAAGCAATTTTCAAAGAAGAACAAAGTTGGAGATCTTGTGCTACCTGAAATCAGGATTCATAAATCTGTAATCAAGATAGTGTTGAATCTGCATACAGGTAAATTATGAATGGATGGAACATAACAGAGCCCAGAGACAGGTGTACACATGTACCATCAACTGCTTACAACGAAGGCACAAGACCCTTTCAATAAGGGAGGAATCATCGTCTCAGCAAACGGTGCAAGACAATGTACCTCCATCTCACCTCATGCCACGGTGCAAAGGCATCTTCAGTTGTAATCTGCAAAACTGAAATCTAGGAAACCTGTGAACAAAGACCGTGATCACAGAGTTCCACACACAACCTGATCATTATTCACGTGTAAAGCAGGAAAGAATTTGTGTAACTTGTGTCGTGGTGGTCCGTGTGTGAATTGGAAAAGAATTTCCAGACACAGACATGGAGTATTTCAGAAAGGAGTGAGTTTGTTAAGACCAAGGAGCAGAGATAATGTGGGCACTGCGAGCACATTGGGTTGGCCTCCTGGCAGAGCAGGGAGAGTCAAAAGGATGCTGTCAGAAGAGCAGGTGAGCTCAGGGAGAGCAGGCCTTCCTGGGTTAGTAGCCACTTAGAGCCTCACTCAGGCGGCTCAGTGGTGAAGCATCTGCTTGCCAATGCAGGAAGCACAAGAGACTAGGGTTGATTCCTGGGTCAGGAAGATCCCTTGAAGGAGGAAATGGCAACCCACCCAGGATTCTTGCCAGGAAAATTACATGGATGGAGGAGTCTGGCAGGTTACAGTCCATGAGGTTGCAAAGTGTCAGACATGACTGAGCAACTGAGCACGCAGGCACGCACATTATAGCTTCAAGACAAAGACACTCCCTACAGAGAGGGTGGCATCAGCTGGCGAGGTTGGGCTCTACAGGGTGAGGACTAGGGCGGGCGTTTTTGCCCAACACGGGGTCAAGGGGCCAGCTGGTGAGGGTCGGCGGGGCTCTCGGCGACTGTTACAGTGGTGCCAGTTGTGCGGGAGGTGACCTCGGTTTAGGCTCTGCATCTGGGACCTGGTGATGGGACTCCACAGCGTGTGGCTTCAGAGACTTTGGTAAACTGCAGGGGGAAAAAATCATGTAAGGAAATTCTTAATCTCAATTAAAAAACTGAAGCAGAAATATGAAGTGTCAAGACAAAGTTGTAAGAGTTAAAATAGTATACCTTGTGATTGCAACTATTAATGTATGTTTATAATGTAGTTATGACTATAATCCAGTGGTTAAGAAACAACTGTAGAAGTAAATTAAAATGCTTTAATTAAAAAATACCTGGAATAGCATTCCACTTTACATCAACACAAACTGGGAAGAACAGGAGAACATCTGCGTAAAAGAGCTCTAAATGTTGCAGAGGAAAGAGGGATGGGAATAAAGTGTGAATTTTAGCATTGAGAAAAAAGTATAAGTATAAATGTGACTTCAACAAATGTGGAAACAACACCTAGAGGGTATCACAGAGTAGAATCTCTACAAATTGCCGTCCAGGGTGGTAACTGTACAATCTGTAAATGATGCCATCACAGACTCCAGGTATTTAGCAACATGATAGCAAAATATAAAAGGCAAAATCTCTAACAAAGATTCTCCAAGGAGAAGGTGATGAACTATAATGATGTGAGAAAATTGTAGCACCTCCTTGGAATTTCAATGAATAATTCAATGATCACAGTACACACACATACACATTTAATTCTGAATAACAATGAAAACATTTGATTCAATAGAGATTAACATATTAAAAACTGCATTTCGTAGACACAATATTTTTATTTTACTTATACACTAATGCTGATCATATGGACCATCATGGTGAATTTCTGTAAGTATAAAGACTATGGGCTGCATTCATCACAATGGAATGACACTTAAGTCAGTAATAAAAACAGGACCAAACACATCTACGTAAGACAGGGGAGTAACCTCCTTAATACCTCTTGGGCCAAATTGGACTGAAATCTGAGATAGAAAATTATTTAGAAATCAATTAAAGTCAGAAAATTTCACTCAAAGCTTATAGATTATGGCTAAAGTCATACTCAGAGGAAAAATTACAGCCTTAAATGTCTTCACTATTCAGTTAAGACATTCAATATGGGTACATAATTACATACACTTAAGTTTAAGAAAAAAGACAAGATATAAAACATGTATTTACCAGATTAGTGCCTTATTTAAACATTAAAAACAACAGGACACATGAAATAAAAGAATGTGATGCAACAAAATTTTATCAGCAACTATATTTAAGCGATAGCATTTTTGTGAGCTAATTCTTTTTTTTCCTGAAAATTCTATAATGTACTTATGCATTATGTAGAATATTTATATTTAAAATAAATTTAAAATTTCTATACATTATCTATCAATTACATAATGCTGGCTAGTTATTTTAGAATTATTTTATTTATTTTATTTTATTTTTTTAATTTAGGTTTTTTTTTTTTTTCACAACATTTCAGTGGGTTTTGTCATAAAAAATATGGAATGCTTCACGAATTTTCGTGTCATCCTTGGGCAGGGGCCATGCTAATCTTCTCTGTATCATTCCAATTTTAGTATATGTGCTGCCGAAGCGAGCACTTTAGAGTTATTTTAAAAACAAACATGTCAAATGATGATTATGTTAAGTTAAATCCCCAAGGTAGTAAAGAGGTGAGTGTTCTTGGAATTAGGAAAAACTTCCTTGAACACTTCCATTTCTTCTGTTATAATGCTGGGCCTTGTTTCTATTCATTCTACTAATTTTGTGTTTGAGTGATATACTCAAAACCAGTAAATTGTCATTTGTCTTTAAGTCCATCTGTATGTATGTATGTATGTGTGTATATATATACACGTGTGTGTGCATGCTAAGTCGCTTCAGTCATGTCCAACTCTTTGCAACCCAGTGGATCATAGCCCACCAGGTTTCTCTGTCCATGGGCTTCTCCAGGCAAAAATACTGGAGCGGGCTGCCATGCCCTCCTCCAGGGGGTCTTCCCGACCCAGGGACTGAGCCCTCGTCTCTTCTGTCTCCTGTACTGGCACATAGATTCTTTACTACTACCACCACCTGGGAAGCCCATATATATATACACTTTTTGAACATATATAGTTTTTGCTTCTGAGCAATTCCTGCTGTGTTTGTGCCATTACCAAAGGTAGCATCCACATCTTCCCTTCTTTGAAATTTGGCCTGTGCACTCATTTCTTTTTACAGGTAGTTATTGAGATCAGCCGTGTGTCTGATGCTGATAGTGCCCAGCGCGGCAGGGCCGTCAGCAAGCTGCCACAGTTTTCCAGGTGAGCAACTGCCCGGGGCAGCACCCTCTGGACTCCGGGGACCTGGGTCCCCCGTGCACGTCAGGCCCTGCGGTGGCAGCTGACCTAGAAAGGCCAGTGTCGCTGGCACAGGTCTTCTCTTCTGTTTCTAGTAGCTTTTTGCAAGGCCGCAACTCTCCCGGCGGTGATGGCTACAGGCGGACAGGCCATCCCCAAGGTGGCATCACTGGTCCCTGAGGCCCATTATCCTGTTTCCCACCGGGGACTCACCCAGGGAGCACCATGACACTTCCACTGGCATCATTCTGATAGCAGGTCTCTCTCTGGCCAGTATTCCTGCAACCTCAGATTTCTAAACCCATTACCAGCGAGAACTACAGCCAAGTCTGCAGAGCGTAGACTTGAGAATTGTTCTAATGTGCTTCCTAATTGTGCTTTGTTCTAATGTAGACCTTCCTACATGGTGAATCTACCCCTAGACCAAGCTCACCTAAACTAAGTGAGGGTCACTGGTGCCTTGGGCTGGTTGGTGACCAGAATTTGACAGCCTAGAGGGACGCCCAGGCTCCACCCAAGCCAGGATCCTGGCCAGTGAAACTGGTCTTGGTCACCTCCTGGCCAACTGACACCAGCTCACAGTTCAGGGCGCTGGGCTGCCGTCTCCATAGCCTTATCCAAGTCCTGCAGGTGTCTGGTGTTTGCGGGGGCGTTTCAGGGCTGCAGGTGTGGAAGAGAAAACTTTCCCCACCTCTCCTGTCACTGGGGGCCTGACATCTTGCTCAATTAGCCCCCCATCCCAACTCTTCACTAGAAGGAATGATGTTGAAGCTGAAGCTCCAATCCTTTGGCCACCTGATGAGAAGAACTGACTCACTAGAAAAGACCCTGATGCTGGGAAAGATTGAAGGCAGGAGGAGAAGGAGATGACAGAGGATGAGATGGTTGGATGGCATCACCAACTCAATGGATACGAGTTTGAGCAAACTCCAGGAGATGGTGATGGACAGGGAGGCCTGGTGTGCTGCAGTCCATGGGGTCACCAAGGGTCAGACACGGCCGAGTGACTGAACAACAGCAACCCCCCCACAGTCATGCAGCTGAGGGAGCTTTCATGGCCCTCCCAGAATGAGAAGACCTGGATGGTTGTGATGAATCAGCCTCAGGACCGGTACTTGGGGCGCTGGTGTAGGCGGCACGTTTGGGAGGGGGAGGAGCCAGGCTTGTGACTCTGGGAGCAGAGTTTTGACCCCTGCCCCCGACTGGCCGTGGAGTCTGGGGTCAGCAAGGCCTGCATCCTGGACCTCCCTGGGCACCATTGCTGGGTCCCTGGAGGCGCCTTCAGGCCCTGAAGTGGTAGGTCTGAGACCGAGCACCCAGGACGTTCAGACAGCAGCAGGGAGCACGGCGCCCCGGGACATCCCCAGGGCAGGGCCCCAGGGCTGAGTCCTGCTGCGGGGAGCCTCACGCCTGCTCCCGGAGCCTCGTCCTCACTGCTGGGCCAGGTGGAACACATCCCCCTGGGAGGAAGCGGATTCATACCAGGAGTGAGGCCAGGGTGTGTTGAGTGAGGAGGGAGAGGCAATGAAGCAAGAGGAGCAGCTCCAAGTTCAAGGCCAGCAAATGGCAAGAGACGAGCCCCGGTTCAGAGGCCGTCTTCACATCCGGCGCCCAGCCTCGTTTCAGCAGGGAAAGCCCTCCTCTAGCTTCCTGGAGCTGGGCAGGACCCAGCTTGTCAGAGCAGACAGAATCCAGATGAGGGGGCTCCGCCGAGACAGGAAGCCGTTTGCCTCCCGCAGCATCAGCCCACCCTTCTGCACACGTCCCGGCCACGGCGTGCCCGTGGCCTTCTCCCTGCAGCCCCATGCTGCTGGCCACGCTTCCTACCATCCTGGGAGTGTGTTCACGGGCCAGGGCTGCAAGCCCCCTCGAGCTACTGGAGGACTGGGAAGGTGGAGAGGGAGCCCTCTTCATGAGAGAGTCCTGCCTTCCCGCCTCCCTGGAGGTCAGCGGGCATGGATGCCAAGGCTTTGAATAACATCATAATATGATAACGGAGCTTCTCAGTTGTGTCTGCCTCCATGCGGCCCCATGAACTGTAGTCTTCCAGGCTCCTCTGTCCACGGGATTTCCCAGGCAAGACTATTGGAGTGAGTTGCCATTTCCTTCTCCGGGGGATCTTCCTGACCCTGAGATCAAACGCAGGTCTTCTGCACTGCATGTGGATTCCTTACCATCTGAGCCACCAGGGATGTGGAGGCTTTGATCTTCTGTGATCTGTTTGCGGAGGCAGGAGAGGTGGAAGTCTGGTCACTTTCCCTGAAGGGTGTCTTGCATTGAGAGTGGATTGTCAGGGGTGGTATCTTGGATGTTTATAACCCTCGCTCTCTCTCTCTCCCTTATGAGGGTGTCCCTCTGAACTAGATATAACAGAGCTCACCCTGAGGATCCACCAATGATGAGAGAGGATGGAAGCCACCGTGTCATGACACCTGAGCTGGGTCAGCCAGCCGCCTCGTCACTGTGTCAGTGTCTTGAAAACATATCCTCTTGAAGTAGATCCCGTGCTCTCCATGTCAGCTCGGGTGTATTGCTGCCTTGTTTATCTCATCACTCAGACAAAAGGCGGACTGGAGACTCATTGGAGGAACGGGTCCAGGCTTCAGAAAGAAGGACCTGTTGTCGGTGCTTCCCAAACGCTCAGGTGGACATCATGGCTGTGTCTTCCAGGCAACCGTTCCTCCAGCCAGGGCTTTCCCGGTGGCTTAGAGATAAAAGAATCCCCTTGCCAATGAGGAAGATGCAGGAGACTCAGGTTCAGTCCCTGAGTCAGGAAGACCCCCTGGAGAAGGAAATGCCAACCCACTCCAGTCTTCTTGCCTGGAGAATCCCATGGAGAGAGGAGCCTGGCGGGCTGCAGTCCACGGGGTCGCAGAGTTGGACATGACTGAGCACGCACGCAGCCACAGCATTCCTCCCGACAAGTTCCAACCCCTTCCTCAACATTTTCCTTCAGGCGAATGTGAAATTCACTGAGCAAAATGGACCCCAAACAGCAGACCCCAGACCGGCCTGCCTGCTTCTGCAGGTGGCAAAGGTCAGAAGTATGCATCCATTAAGGGAGACTGTCATCTCGTGAGAAGCCAAAGGGGCTCAGACGCGAGCACATTTATGCACCGGGAGAGGGGTCACCCCGTCCCCCTCGCCGAGACAGAGTGGGCTTGGCCTGCCCGGGCCGGCGCCGGGGCTGCAGTAGGTCCATCGGCCGCCCCCGCCGCCTGGCCCTCTGTGCTGGCCGCTGGGCCTCGGCCTCGCTGCAGAGCTCTCTGTCTTGGACATAAACAAACAGGCAAATGAAATCTTGTTGCAACTGGTAGACAATAGGATTTTAAAAGGTCTGAGAATAGGATTAACATACTGTTACAACTTTCCACTCCAATTTAAACAATTTTGAGTTCTTATGAGGATTCCTCCTGAACTATCTATTTTATATGTAGTACAAGCCCCAGCTGAGATTTTTTTAAAGAACAACAGCAACTTGCCATTTGCTCAGAGTCCTTTCTTATTAACCAGCAAGAACAATTAGGAATTATTTCAAGTAACTTTAATCTCTGTGCTTGGATACACATATTTCATTTTCCTGTGTCAACAAGTACAGGCTGATGTTCTGAGCAGATTTCCATATGCTAATTTACCTATTTCCCTTTCTGAAAGACTATAGCTTCCTGACGGTTAATTCCAGCTGACAGGGAATGGTTTTGCTTTTCATTCTCTGCAAAATAGTGTATTGTTGCAAAGTGATTTATAATAAACAGTATCTAGGAGAGAACCACATGCTGATTGTTTTTGACAACCAAAAATCCATAATTAATGAAATAATAACGTTGGCAGCATCTTAGAAGCAAGCTGATTTGCAGAGTTTACTTTTCTTTCAGAACCAAGAGCCGCACTTTCTATCTGGAGCTTCTCGAGGCGGATGATCCTGGCAGAGAAGAATGTGGAACCGCGTCCGTGCTGCGCACAGTTCAGATTGCCCACAGTGAATGTGAAGGGATTGTTTTTCCCTGAGATCACAGCTGAAGCTGTATTTTGTTATTTTTCAGCTTCACTTAGTTCATTTAACCTTGGTTATCATTGAATCTATACCTCATATTGGGCATTTTTAAAAAGACACGTCTATTTCTAGAACCATAAGTGGAAGGAACAGTCAGTACTTAATGCATGGATTCCATCCTTAGTTCCAAATTACAGTAAATGTAAGAACGGAAGAATTAAAAGAAAAAAAAAACATCTAAAATGAAATTCCACCCTAAATCAATGCGTGTGACGGGCTTGGGGCGGGTGGGAGCGGAGAGCCAGTCCTCCATCCCAACACAATCCATAGCTTCACAAGCAAACACAGTGGTACAAGGCTCCAGATTTGACTGGATTTGGTAGTAAACTATTCTACGTTTCAGACTCACTAATTCAACGAAGTATATTTGACTTCATCTCTTCACTCCAACTTTGCTACTTACCTCACTGAAACAGCGGCGCTTCCAGTGGAATCACGAGGCTTCTTTGAAAGGACTGGCCTCTATTGTCATCGGCTCCTGTATTAATTGTGGTCTGAACTTTATTGAATTTACCCAAGTGCTCTGCTGGATCGTCTCCAAACACTAACAGGCAAATGAAATTAAATAAAAAGGGCCAGCTCTATTTAAGAGCATCGTGTAAGTGCTTTGGAGACTGAGCATAATTAAAGAGGCTGTAAACTAAGACGCCAAGTGCAAATGTCACTCTTACCTGAGCGTGCCCGGCGTATGGGGGGACACGAGCGGAATTCATCATGGAACGGGACATCCGCAGCCGGAACGCAAGGCTCTTTAGCAGAAGGTGGGCTTCCAAGCAAGGCTGAGCGGATGTCTGGAGAATTCTGAGTGTGCCTGTCAGGGCTGTGGAGCGAGACTCACTCTTCCCCTCTCAAGGAAAACTTCCATCTAGACACAGGGAGCCTGGGACTCAGGCCACATGTGGACGCTTGTCCAGTGGCTTCACCCTCAGTGCCTGGTCCAGCCTAACATCAGTTTTGCTAAAAGACTGTGGACGCAAACCCTATAGTATGCCCCTGTTTCGAGATCCCACCCCCCAAGAACCGCCTGGAGGCAGGGGTGTCAGCCTAGTCCACCCAGGTCCCAGTTCCTAACCAACGTCTAGAACATTGTCAACGCTTAGATGGCCAGAGGACGGGTGAAGGAGGAAATAAATAGCCAGGAAGCTGCAAGAAAAAAAGCACTTTTACAAACAGAAAATACTTTGGTGATTAAAAATTACACCCCTTTCTCACACAAGCTTCCCCGTTGGCTTAGTGGTAAAAGAATCCGCCTGTAACACAGGAGATGCATATTTGCAGGTCTGATCTCTGGATCAGGAAGATGCCCTGGAGGAGGAAATGGTAACCCACTCCAGTATGGTTGCTTGGAGAATCTGATGGACAGAGGAGCCTGGTGGGCTACAGTCCCAAAGGGCCACAAAGAATCAGGCACGACTGAGCAACTGAGCACATTCTCACTCATTTTGTCTTCTCCTCTCTGTGTGACTGTTCTGGAAGCTGCACCTATGAAAGCCTCCTTGTAGGGCTGGTCACAACCTACTAGGGAGCGCTTTTCAGACATCCCATACTGGTGGGAGAAGCTGGGGGTTTTCTTCAAAGGGACAACCATGTTCTGGCCACCGGCTAGCCTAGAACATGCACCCACCAAGTGCTTTTCCTCTAAGACGCATCTTTGTTGCTCTGACAACAGGAGGCAGTAAGTGCCTCCCGCATCAACACAAGCCTGACTTATAGCTGAGGAGGCCACGGGCCCAGCTCGGGGGCTGTGGAGGACGTGGAGAAGGAACATGATGGGTGAGCACCCCAGGCTGAAGGGCCCCAGGGGGCCTGCTCAGCGTGGTTATAGGACATGACCCCAGAGCAAGGAGTCAGAAATGAAGAAACAGCTGATGTGGACCCTAAGAGGAATAAACCTATCAGGAAGGGTTAGAATTCTTCTTTTATATTATATATATATATATATACACACACACATATGTAAAATATGCATAAGCATCACAGATTATACATACATATATGCACAAATGTGTGTATATATCTTATTTTAAATGTTGACAGAGAATATTTCATGAAAATTCTCAGTTCCCTTTGGACCTGAAGCTCATACAACGTCTTTGAAAGCAGCTGGGCAGCAGGTTGAGCAGAAGGGTCAGTGGGCTGGACAGGTGGAGCCCTAGACCAGGGCCAGGGGTGGGGTGGGGCCGGGGAGCATGCGGGCTCAGGTCAGCAGGTCTTCCTTTGGGCGCATCAGATCTACCGAACGCGCTCGTGTGCTTGTGGGATGGACCACGGGCTTTGCGGAAAGTACTCAGGTACCTCGCAGCAGGTAGAGCTCCGAAGACCCAGGCTCTTTATAACCACCATCCTGGAGCACCTGTGAGACGAGAGCCATGGGCGGGGCTGGGGGACAGCTGGGGAGAGGCAAGTCCCAAGGGCCAAGCTCTGGGGAGCAAGGCCTCGGAGCGGGGCCGGCTGGCTGGTGACACTGCACTGAACTCTCACGTGGTGAGTGGCGCTTGCCAGGCCAGCAGTAGGGAGTTCTGAAAAATGTCATAGTCCGGGTCCCAATCCAGACCAGTGGTGTAGAATTCATACAGGTGAGGCCTGGTCTCTGCCTCAGGGTGGGGGCGGCAGTCCAGGTGGATGAAAGGGAAAAGCGTCCCCAGTGTATGGTTCCCTGAGCTTAGGGGGGAGGGGGCAGAGACGCCCCAACCCGCTGGCCCACTCAGGGAGCTGCCTTGCACACACTGCGATGGTATAAATAAATGTGTAAGGCATGTGTGTGTTAGCTGCTCAGTTGTGTCCGACTGTGACCCCAAGGGCTGTATGCAGCCCACCAGCTCCTCTGTCCATGGGATTATCCAGGCAAGAATACTGGAGTGAGTTGCCATTCCCTTTTCCAGGGGATCTTCCCGACCCAGGGATTGAACCTGGGTCTCTCACATTGCAGGCAGATGCTTTACTGTCTGAGCCAACAGGGAAACCCAAAATAGATGATGTATGTATAAAGTATATTATTATATGTAGCAATATACATAGCATGAATAATACAGATACATAAGATATTTATATTAATATAAGCATAGATCTCATTTACATATAATGATCAATTGAAAATTGTGCAAACAATTTCCTCCTGCAAGATGCTGGACTAGTCCATGAAGGGACATTGCCCACCCATCTGACATCTTAGTGAAGGACAGGTCCACATCGTCTGCAGAAGAAAGAACTGACTCCTAACAAGTAGTTGGAGGCAAACCCAGATGGCCTGGAGACAGAGAAGGGCAGTGACCCCAGTGGGGAGTGACGCAAAACCAAACGTCAGAGCCTCTGATCCAGGAGTCTGAGAGTCCACCCCCTCCCTCCCAGTAAGAAACTCCAGAAGCTTCTTGTTCTATAAGGAGATGATCAGACCTCATGCTCCTCGTGGTCCAACCCCACGATAGCTCCTAACTGGAAACTTTACAGCCGAAAAGAAACACCCAATCCTGACACCAGCTCGGTCTCTGAGACTTCACGCCAATCCCCGGGTTGCAGGATCCATGGGTGGCGGCCTCCAACCTCAAAGGTCCCTGCAGAAGCCGCCGGGACACCCGCTGGCCAGACGCCACCCAGAAGCCCACCGTTTCTCTTCCGCTTTGTGTCACACGACACCCTTGCACACGATTCCTACAATCTCATGATTCTTTGCATGCTTTCATATACATCTGTATTGATAGTACACTCGTCTCATATATATTAACGCTGATGAACAGCAGTTCTAAAGTAATCTGTAGAATTATAAGAAGTGTCTTCCCCTGGTTGACCCATCTAGTCTTTTCTGCACAATTTTCTCACACCATTTTCTGAGCCGTATAACAAATTTAAAATATTTATGAATCTAGTTCATCAACCCACAAGTCAGGCTGATAGAAACACACTCCCAACCCTCCCCTGTCATATCCAGTCATGCACTTTACCGTGGACAGGGCTCCACAGCTGATATCCCACTCGAGTCCAGAATTACACAAGGCTTCCCTGATGGCTCAGAGGGTAAAGAATCCAGCTGCAATGCAGGAGACCCAGCTTCGACCCCTGGGTTGGGAAGATTTCCTATAGGAAGGCAAGCCACTCCAATATTCTTGCCTGAGAAATCCCATGGACAGAAGAGCCTGGCAGGCTAGAGCCCATGGGGTGGCAAAGAGCCAAACACAACTGAGTGACTAACACACACATATGCACCTTGAGAGATGCCCAGGGGAATGTTGTTCAGAGGGATGAAGCGTGCAGAAGAGCAGGCATAATGTAGCCCTGTCTTTCCTGAAGAGATACATGCTTACATATTCATGGAATGTTCTGGAAAAAGAATCAATACCTTATCAGGGCTTAGGAAGAAGATCTTTCACTTGTGCCTTAAATTCTTCTATTTACATTTTCATCAACAGCACTTAATATAACCCCCTCAAATAAAAATTGGTTAATGAAAAATCTGTATTCCAAATTTGCTAGCTAACAGCAAACAAACAAAGCTTACTGGCTTTGGGGTCTGGCTTCCCCAGTCTATTTGGGAAGCATGGATCCTGAGACCCGGGCCCTGCCCCGTTCCTGAATCTGCACGCATACCACGGCCCCATTGCCTCTCCTCGACCCTCCGGTGAACCAAGCGGCAGCACGTGACTTGAAGTCATTTGACAAATGAACTACAACCCAGTATTCTGTGCTATTCAAATAACATGAAACAGAGCAGGAACTTGGTCTAACTTCCCTCCCCCGAGCTGTCACGCCCAATAGATTTCAACCATCTTATTAAAACCCGGGACCGTTGTTGTGATTTACGCCAGGCAGGCTGATGGAGCTTGTCACCTGGGGGACACGCAGTAGTGTTCAGCTGGAGAAAATCTGGGGGGCGCTCTCGAGAAGGCAGGTTTGATGTGGGGGTGCAAGGGGGTCACCCTGTACCCCCAGGAAACGGGGGCAGGAAACACAACCCCAGTCCAGCCAAGGGGCCGGAGGCTGACCCAAGGAGCTTTACAGACTGCTCTCCGTGCCCGCGCTGGTGTGGCATAAATAATAAATATGTGGTTAGTGGAATGCAATTTTTCCTTTCATTCCCCTGGAATAGAGCTGCTTCTGAATTATGTTATCATTTATTACAAGGCCCAATGGTCTACAGTCTCCCTTTCTCCTCCCGGCTCCAAAAGTGCTTGCACTTAGCATGGAGCGCAGAACATTCTTAATCACGCACTTTAAAAACTTGGTGCTGCCCACGTGCACGCAAGTGGACACACGATTCTGGGTGATGCCTGGGAATCGCGGCTGGTTTCAGGAATGACCTGAAGCCACCAAACCAAATGCGTTTTGTGACTGACCTATTTAGAGGAAAGAAGAGTCACTGAGCAGCAGCGAACTCCATCAAGGGTTAATAATTTTACATGCTATTCTCTTTTGAAAAGGCTTATTTAAATGTTTATCAGTTGTGCGAAGTGGAGCCGTGCCGGTGACTCGCTGGGGAAGGCTCATCATTGCCTATGCATGGAAGCGTTGTAGGAAGATTAAAATAACATTGAGTATATTCTGTAAATGAAGGAGAGAACTAACAGAAGCCTCTGGAGTCCATTATAAATTTTAATAATACATCAAGGTAATGTAACTGAATAACCGATCTCTAAGGGAAGAAACACAACATTTGGCTAATATTACAATTTAAATTATGAAAACAAAAAGAGCTTTTAGTTAATCTTGTCTTTCTGCTTTTATTCTTCAGGCTCTTTTTTATTTTCCCTGAATCCAAAACACCATGTAAACAAATAAAAGTCGGGAGAAAATAAACAGTTTGGCATCTCAGTAGATTAATTAATGCGCTTCAGCCTTGGCACCAGTAGGCGAAAATTATGTGCATAAATAATATCACTAATTAAAAAGATGCAGATTAACATGCAAATAATGTTAATGAGAACCTGCCATTCCAGAGTGGATTCGCATAACATCAACAATTTAATGGGTTGGAAGGCTTGTGTTTGCATTACATTAATAAATTTCAAAGACCTTGCATAAAAAAGTTCTGTCTGGGCCTCTGTTTCCCACTTGTGAGTTGTAAATTCTGTGGGCAGTAGCAAGCGCGCTTCGGCAGATGCCAAAGTCATTATCTAAAAGACTGTTGAGAGGACGCCACGTGCCAGCGTGACCAGCTGTTGGGAACTGGGCAATAGGTGCTCTTCCATGCCAATTATTCATATTATTTGGGTAGTCTTGATATTTATTTAAACTGATTAATATTTTGTGCTCTGCATCTTGATCTGGAGGGAAATCATTTTAAGGAAGCAACGTTTAAAAAAAAAAGACGACGTTATCGGCCTTTGATGTGTCGTGGAAGTTGACTGCATAAAAATGGGATTGATTAAGCAGACATCATTCTGAACCACAGACAAAAACAACAGAAAGTGTCTCTAATGATGTCATATGATGTTGAAATGGAGTGTTATGCCATTAAATTCCAAGTGGGCCATAACGCGTCGGGATCTTTGAAAATGAAAAGGCATGTGCACCGCAAAATGCCGCGGCCCTGCTCCCGGCCGCATGCATGAGAGCGATTCTGCGGGTAGATTTCTGCGAGTAAAAGCCAACAGCGAGGGAGCCCACAACGAATGTCTTCCTAAAGTGCCCATTGCCGTCACCGGTCTCCCCCACGGTCCTGGCCCCCCGTCCTCGGCCGAGGCCCCCGACTGATATGGCGGCATCATGGCCGTGGCGTGCTGGGAGAGATCCCAGGTCAACCAGATGCCGTTTCTGCCAGCGAGCTGCTGTCCACACCCACTCTGTCTAGAGGGTAGGGACATGTCCGTCCCCTGGACTAGCTGCAAACATCCCAGGTTGCGTGGGAACAGCCCGGGTGCTGTGTAGCTGGGCCAGCGTCTGTGTGGCTGGATCAGGAGGGCATCCACTGACGGAGGTCTCCTCGGCAGGCCGGTGCGGGGAGAGCAGCCGCTGGCGATGCGCTGAGCACAGCTCTCCAAGCCCAGCCCCTGAAGGTGGGAAACCTGACCTGCCCGCACTTACGCGGCCGTCCCTAGAGCAGGACCGGCCCACGTGGGGGCAAGCCTGTGCACTTAGGACCGCTCTTAGACACGCGTGTCCAGGGGCCTCCTGCGGGTTCCCCGGAGGACCACAGCTGTGGTGGCAGGACTCCCCGCCCCACAGAAGGCTCCCTCCCCACTCTGCCGCTCTCAGCCCAGTTCCGAGCTTCTGTGAGTGTGTGCAGGCTTCCTTAGGAGACCGGGGAGCCTCCTTAGTTGCACATGTCATTTGTGTTCTCCATCCCGCAGGTTAGACACCCTCAGGGAGAAACAAACTGAAAGCTAACACTTCGACAGCTTCAAGTGCAGGGCAGTGTGGCCGCCCTCCCCCGCCCCGGCCCCCGCCCAGGACACGGTGGTCCCTATGGTCAGCCCACACCCTGCCTGAGACGTGGGGATCAGGAGGGGCCCCCCACCCGGGACCTTGAGCCAGCTGAACACAGCTCTGCCTGTGTGCAGCCACTGATGAAGTTTCTTCTGGAAGAAGCGATGTGCACATCTCTGCAAGGCCATGGCTATGTCATTACTTCTCCATGGCAGGACCTCCCTGGACAGTTAGCTTTGGGCCAGAAAATACAACCTCTTCACCTTTGGACCCACAGCATTGAACAAGGGCCAGGCTCTTAGCATGTGCTCAGGTCGCTGATGGCTGGCAAAAGGGGTCTGGCCAGAACATCATGCCCGGGACACAGCGGTCAATATCTGTAAGTCTTGACCATGTTGGTCACTCACTGAGTGAGCGCTGTGTGCCGGGCACTGGTTGGGAACCTCTGAAGCATCAGCTCACAATTCCCACAGCAACATGGGGGGTGGGGGGCACACTTTCCAGGACCCACAAAAAGACCTGCTTAACTGGACAACCTGCTCCCTCCTCCAGGCCACACAAGCTGCTGTGATGTGGAAACTGATGGCAAAAGCAAGAGGGGTTAAGAGCTCAGGGACATGGTCCCGTGCCAATTCCAGGTAAAATGTTACCCCCGTGACTGACTAGTAGAGCTGCATAGAGTCAGCCATTTCCTAAACTTATTAAGAAAGATGCTCATTTACCTACCATGCCCCAGATTATCAACCTGGATTTACAATTTCACACCTAATGTTGAGGAAATCCTGGGCCTTTGGCCCTTGTTTCCAACTCAACACATATATGAAAGAGCCACAAATCTATAAGGAAAAAGAACCTGAAAAAGAATATCAGTTCAGTTCAGTTCAGTCGCTCAGTTGTGTCCAACTGTTTGCAACCCCATGGACTGCAGCACACCAGGCCTCCCTGTCCATCACCAACTCCTGGAGTTTACTCAAACTCATGTCAATTGAGTCGGTGATGCCATCCAACCATCTCATCCTCTGTTTTCCCCTTTTCCTCCTGCCTTCCATCTTTCCCAGCATCAGGGTCTTTTCCAATGAGTCAGTTCTTCGCATCAGGTGGCCAAAGTATTGGAGTTTCGTCTTCAATATCAGTCCTTCCAATGAATATTCAGGACTGACTTCCTTTAGGATGGAGTGGTTGGATCTCTGCAGTCCAAGGGACTCTCAAGTCTTCTCCAACACCACAGTTAAGTCATCAGTTCAGTTATATGTATATATATATACATATATATATATGTATACCTGAAACTAACAGAACCTTGTAAATCAACCCTACTTCTATAAAATAAAATTTAAAAAGCATCAGCAAGAAAAAGAAAGAACAACAATTATGAGGTACATGTTTTGTTTTAAAACATACGAACTATATACCCTGGTAGAAAGTCCCACACTATTTTTAAGTCAGGAGTTTGATGGTTTAGGACTTCTCTTTGCACTTAGCAAAGACGTAACGATGAGTTGAAGATGGACACCGTGTGCCTCTCCGGCCCTTCGGAAGACAACGCATGTCCACCCAGCGGTGCATGCAGGTAGGTTTCTATCGCACCCTCTGTGCGTCCAGAGAGATGGGAGAGAGCAGGCAATCCTCATGGAAGAGCTGCTTTGCATGGAGCGGGGGACAAACCTGAGAGAGGAGAGGGGACCGCAGAGGCAGGCCGGGGCAGGAGGGACAGGGTGAAGGACAGTGTCCGGGGCACCGCTCCCAGCCGGGTGACAGTGTGAGGCACGTGCATCACAGAATGGCCAGCTAGTCTCTCTGTGGCTCCAGTGTCTCGCCAGTTGTAATGATCTGATGGATGGCTCTGCCCTTTCTACGCTGAGGCTTTTGAGAGTAGCTGTGTTGCCCAGGCATCTCATACCTGCAAAGGACGAAATGAGGAAGGGACCCCTGGTCATGTCCCCCAGAGCACCGGCTACCTGGCCCTTGACCTGCCCCAGCCTCCAGTGTGGCCCAGACTCCCACTTCACAGGGTGCTGCCCCTGGAGGCCCCACAGCAGGTGCGGAAGAAACCAGTCACAGGACCTCCCATCCCCAGGTCCTCACTCACTGTTCCTCACGGGTGTCTTCTGCCCTTCCTGGGTCAACACCGCACATGGAGGCAATCATGGCACTGGATGGGGACAGATGGATCCCACGGCAGAACTGCTCCCAGGAGGGCCCTCTGGTCATCTGAGAGTCCGTTCTCTCTGCCCTCTGTCTGGGGCAGGGTCCCCACAACGGGAGCGGCGGCCACAGCTTCCTCAGCTGTCCTCAGGGGAGCCGGGTGCCAGTACTCACAGGCATTGCCCTGCCCTGGTACTGGCTGCCCCATCTCGGGTTTTCTTCAGAACTTCAGGAACCATGTCATCAGACCTTTGGATCTGATGTCAGAAATGCTTACTAACCCTATGTGTTCTGAAACATGGATGTCTCATTTTCATCCAGAAAACCCAACCAACTGGGGCGGTGATTAAAGAGTCAGAGACTTAAAAATGTCAATTTTCAAGTCAATGTCAATGACTTGACAACCCGTCAATGGGGAGAGGTCAAGGAATGCTCTTCCCACTTCAAAAACGAGTGGGTGTGATGAGGTCCTGACTAAGCTCTCGTTCATCCTGAGTGGGTTTCTGTCCATGAGTCTACCCTTGAGGCTGCCCAGAAATGCCACCTCCTTGGGGAAGCCTTCACTAGCCACCCGGCTCCCGGACCAGGCGGCCGTGCTGTGGGCGCCCATCCTGTTGCGCTTCCAACCTGGGGACTGGAGTGATGATTCCCCACAACAGTGCCACTGAGGTGCATGCCGTTTTCCTGAAACTCGTATTTCCTTTTGCACTTTTCTAAAAATAAGAACAAGAAAAAAACCATCAGAGTAGAAAACTTCTATTGCAAATTTTGCCTATTTTGTAGTTGTCATCATCCTGCTTCTGTGTGTGCCCGCAGTGGAAAAACGAAGTTGGAAATGATCTGCTGGTCTTGAAAATAAAGTGATTCAGTGTAATTAAGGACTGAAATTTCCCTTAAAGATTTAAATTATCTCAATTGGCCATCAACACGTCCCGAGTCAGCTAGATAATTCTCAACACTTCATTTCACTAACTACTTTCCAATAGGGTTTAATAAGGTTGGAGCTCTCCAAACCAGGCACTCCTCTCGATGCCAGGGCCAGGCAGTGTTTCTGGGCACCGTCCCCTGCCCAGCGCTCCTGAGGACCATGGGTACGATCCACACCATGAGCCGCTGAAACTGTTCCCAACATCCACTACTGCCGGCCGGCCGGGATCTCCGCTGAGAGATCCGCTGAGAGATCAACTACCTGGGGCTCCTCTGCCTGCTTTCTGGGGAGCCAAGTGAGACCAGTAAGGATCTGAGACAATCCCAGCTCGACTGGAGAAACAATTCCAGACGGCACGAGTGAGGTTCGAAGGCTGGCTCTGTTGGTGCCGTGTTAGTCCCGCTGACTGTCTTTTCCCACCCCTGCTCTTGTTGCCCAGCTCTGAAAGGTTGGGGTCCCGGCAGCATAGCTCGTGTTAGACGATCCTGAGCTGCAGCTTGGCGTAAGTTGCCCTTGAAGTTGATAATCCTAGTGTTAACACAGCTAGGCACCACTTGTTAGCGTTTCCTGGGTTCCAGCCGTGCACTAAGCATCCCAGAGCCGTTGATAGCCCACCTGAGGGCGGAGGGACTGACTGCCTTTTAGAGATGAGAAAACACCACAGAGGGTCCCAAGGGCCCCCCAGGGAGGGTCGTGAATGGTACCCGAGGGCCAGCTGGTGCTGGAAGTGACCTCAGGAGGAGGCAACCAGGGACTCGGTTCCGGCAAAGCTGGACTCCCAGCCTGGCTCAGGCCCTTCTAAAGCCAGCGGGCTCTGGCAGCCACAGAGATCAGGCGTCCTGCAGGGTGTAGAGAGCAGCCCTGGGTGTGTGTGTCAGCAAGGTGTCTCCGGCGCCAGCCCTCGCCTGCCGCTTGACCCTCCCCTGGAGACAATGCTGCTTCCACTTGGGGCTGCTCTCCAAGTCTCTGGTCATGGCATTCACTCCAGCCAAAGCGCACATGTCCCAGCCCCTCCAGTCCCCATCCTCTCCAGCAGATGCGCCCTCATCAAAGGCCAGCCCTCTCCTGAGGCCTCAGATGCACCTGGACGGGACTTCCGTGTCCTGGGACTCAGCATCTTCTCCATCACTCTGGGGCCCCGTACCACACTGTCTCATGCCGTCCCCGTTGTCCGTCTCTCAATCCACAGAGCAGGCGCGTCCCGGGTGCCGTGTGGATGGAGGACGGAGGAAGAAGCAAGTCCAGTGGCCCAGGGACCTCGAGTGTGAGACGGCTCATTCCAGCATGCACCTGTGGTCACAGACGGCACCCCTGACAAGTCCTGCCACTCATCCTCCAGGTGTGTGATGGGCAGAGCTTCCTAGGAGAGCCGGAAGCCCAAAAAATGTTTGGCCGAGGGAGGCGAAGAGTCTGCCCTAAGTACACCAGGCAAAAACCAGGAGCCGGGGACGTGAGGGTGCTGGAGAAGGGTGCGGAACTCAGGGCTCCTGCTATCAGCCCCAGATGCATCCTGAGGGTGATAAAAGCCCTGGGGACTTTTGGGTACTATTCCCAAATCAGGTTTCCTTTGAAACAGTTCCCCAATTCCGACCATGGTGGGGAGCCTGGGTGACTCACCTAATGGGTGGTACCAGTCTCATCCCGGGAGGAGTAACACCCTTCTCCTCTCAGTTGTGACTGCAGCCTCCATCCCTGTGCCGTCCAGTTTGGTGGAAGAGTCTGGAAAAGTCCCGTGGTGGATTCTGGGTGACGGAGGTCACTGCCTGGACTCTCTGAAGATCGGGCGCTCCCGGCTTGCACACGACCTCCCCTAGCCCGTGATAAGCCCCCCAGCGTGATTCTCACAAGTGAGTCCCACCCCTGCCCCTCGTCCTGGGGCCGGGGGACCCCAGCCCTGCGACAGCGTCTCCTCGGAGCAGCCTGGTGAGGAGTGGCAGCCCCTCCGCGGGGGTCACGGGCTGCAGACCTCCTGAGGCCTGCACCTCGGTGTCCCGCTCCACCCCTGCTCTGGGGCCTTTGACCCCCCACCCCCTGCCCCCGTTTCACCATCTGCCCCGAGGCGGGCGTTTCCACTCCACTTAGCCCGGTGATCACCTTCCTGAGCCTTCACCACCCATATGGCAGCACATCAGGGCTGTCTCTCAGGGGTTGTTGTCAGGGTGTTCAACGCCACTTTGTGAGACACAAGCCCGTATTCAGGCAAAAATCCTACCCCCACCCAAGTTCATATTCTGCCGTGGTTGGTGAGGCCCCTGGGGACCCAGCCCCCGCTCAGGCCGCATGTGCAGTTGGGTCCTGCAGGGCCTTCGCCCGCCATCCCTGGCAGGCTCAGCTCGCCCCAGTGGATGATGGAGTAGGGGGCACCTAAGGATGAGAGCATGCACATGTGTGTGTCTGTGTGTTTCACAGGGGAGCCTCCTCCACTTCATCATCGTCAGGCTGAGGGCTGCTGAGTCAGTTCAGTCCAGTCGCTCAGTCATGTCCGACTCTTTGCAACCCCATGGACTGCAACACGTCAGGCCTACCTGTCCATCACCAACTCCCGGAACTTATTCAAACTCATCTCCATTGAGTCAGTGATGCCATTCAACCATCTCATCCTCTGTCTTCCCCTTCTCCTCCTGCCTTCAATCACATAGACAGGCAAAAAATAATAGTATTCACATTTAAAACTAAACAATCACATAGGCAGGCAAAAAATAATAATATTGACATTTAAAATAAAGACAGGCAGAAAAAGTGTGTATACTTAAAGGTTGCCACATGATAGAGAACACAGCCCTGAAAACCAAGAATGCTAACTTTTTGTCTTCATGCTTTCAATGACCTGCCCTGACACTTCCCGAAAGCCAAGTTAGTCATCTGATGCATAAATTAAATACATAAAATTCACTTTTTAAAATCAATTTATATTCCATAAGTGATACAAATATTTGGAAAAATTTCCATAGAATCCAAGCCTCTTTTCCTCTTTGTCCAGTTTTTATAAAATGAAATTCTACGCTCATCATCTTCGTAATTTGTTCTGATTAGTCAACATGTTTTATTTGGACCACGGATCCCATAATCTACAGCATGGCACAACTGGAGTTTTCCTCTTTGAACAGAGATTAAACCTGAGACTTATGCTTGATCAAGCACAGCACACAACACTTTACATAAACCTCAATTTTGGGGCTCACCACTGAAGAGGAAGTCGGGGTAAAGGTTTGCTCCTGAACAGAGTGTTGGGTGCCCACTGTTTCGTGGCTGAAGCGGGCAGTGATGCTGTGGTCCCGGGCGTGCTTAGCCGCTTACTCCCGAGGCACGCAGGGCGCACCTCGTCTCCTAGGCCGCTGGCCGGAGTCTGCCTGTGCCAGCGTCCTTTCGTTGCTCCTGCTGGACAGAGCAGCTTAGAGGGTAAGACCCAAGGAAGCCTTGTGCAGACTGGAGTCCTGCTCACCAGCTTCCTTCCAGTGGGGCCTCTGATGTCCTCTGTCCGAGATCGCAGCCTCCCTGAGGTTCTCTGGGGGTGTGATGGGGCGGGGGCAGACCGTGGTTTTCTCTAGGGCTCCGCTCGTCTCCTCGTAGCTCAGTTGGTAAAGAATCTGCCTGCAATGCAGGAGATCTGGGTTCGATCCCTGGGTGGGGAAGATCTCTTGGAGAAGGAAATGGCAACCCACTCCAGTATTCGTGCCTGAAGAATCCCATGGACAGAGGAGCCTGGCAGGCTACAGACCATGGGATGGCAAGAGTCGGACACAACTTAGAGACTAAACCACCACCACCACCCTGGCTCCAGAACCCAGGGAGCCTGGAAAGGAGTGTTTGGGAGGGCGGCACAGTGAGCAAGTGGAGCATCCTCACGCCTGAGAAGTTTGGCTCCAGGAAGCTCCATACACGTTCCCAGGACCGTCTGCTCTGTTGGTGAGAAAGTGAAAAGGGACCCCTTCAGTCACCTGCTCTGCTCTTGTGAAGGTGCCCGACCCGTAGGACTTTCCCCTCTGCTGCTCAGAGCGGAACCTGCTCAGATGCTGGAGAGGATGCGGTTTATGATGCGTGTCTCCTTGGGGGGCGATCCTCTCCATGCCGACCCCTCCCGAACTGGGCAGGACCCCGGTGACGGATGGCGGCAGACGTGAGACCTCACCCCTGGTTCGCGGAGCCGTTTCCGGCACCCGTCTCTCTTCCTCTGCTGCTGAGCTAACGGGCTCAGTGGACCGGCGTCTGCAGGGAACCCACCGCAGCTCTGGGGGCCTCTGCCCTTGGCCTCCGGCCCACAGCCCAGCTTGCCACCCCTGAGCATCACGGGGAGGGAAAGGGGCTGTCCTCAGGGGCAGGCAGGCCAAGAGGCAGGGGTCGAGGGGACACTGCTTTGGCTCCCAGGTGACAGAGGCGCCGGCCGGGGAGGACGTGGTGTCTCCTGTTTTGGGAAGAGTGGACACCGGGGTGGACCGCCATGGATTCTTCAGGAGGCTGCACCCATGGACGGGGTGCCAAGAAGCCGGCCCCTCAGCGGACGGGGACCCCTGTGACTTCCCTGCTGGCAGGGCCCCTGGGCGGAGGTGGAGCAGGGACAGTTTGTGACCAGGTGAAGGGTGTGTTGGAGGTTGGCCGTGGGCACTCAGGGAGGGTCTTAGACAAAGCAGAGACCCTGGGAGATGCCTGGAGAGGCAAGAGGCAGAACATGGGGAGCGGTCTTCACATGGCCTCGGGGTCCCCACTCATGGAGACCAAGGAGGCTTTAGAGGCCAGCTGGGCCCCTGGACCCCAGGCCTCTCAGAAGAGATCCTTCTAGGCACACGTGCCCCTGGGAGGCAGCAAACCAACATCGGGCTCCCTTACCCCCAGAGACCACCTCCTGGGTCAGCGGGTTGGGGCCAGGCGGCAGGTCGGATGGAGCAGACGTGGAAAGGCAGTGGACTGGCTGGAGGGTCCGGGGATCCATCAGCCACCTTGTTGGTCAGTCCCGAGCTGTGGTCGGGAGGAGGAGACCCCGTGGGGGACAGGCCCGCTGTGACCCCGACACGCGCACAGGTACAGCTCCAGGCGAGCCTCACCTCAGTTCTGGGCCCACAGACGCCGGGGGAGCCCTGAGCTCCTGCTGGTGAGCCCGGGCTCACAAGGCATGTGCCTGTCACCACACGAGCTGCCTGGACAGACCCTCCCGTGGCCCCTGCCCCACGCCTGGGGGCTCAGAGAGGAGAGGGCTCTGCCTGGGGCATCTGAGATGCTGGCCACGAGACCCCGAGCTGAGCAGACCGAGTGCTTTCTCCCTGTCCTCCTCACCACGCCAGCCAGCTGGAGCTATCTCTTTTAGGGCCTTCTTTTAAAAAATCAACTCTGGGACTACAAATAACAAACTCACAAATCGCTCAGTCGTTTGTCTGATAAACCCTGACCCACCTGTTGAGCTGAGAAGCGAGGCCACGGTGATGACTGTGTCAGTGGCTTCTGCCTCTCTGGGCACCGGAGCTGCCGCTGAGGACCGAGGAGGTGGGCATGAGGACCCAGCCTCCCAGCAGGGGAAACAGAAGCAGCAAGTGGCATCATTGGAACGCCGTGAGCCAGGTTGGGGACCACAGGACTCGGGGAGGGGAGGGTGGGGGCTCCAGGAGACCACCCATCACGGCAGCCAGGCTTCCTGGAAACTGTTTCAGCAGGTAACTGCACCCAACATGTTGGTCGCGTGCCTGCAGAAGACACGCCCCAGGAGGTCATGGGTCAGGAGGCCTGGGCCATCACCCAGGTGAATGTGGATGAAGGTGAGGGCTGGGGAGACGTCCAGGATAAGATAAGCCCACGGGTGAGCCTCCGGGGCCCTAGGTATCTGGCTGAGAGTTATTCTGGGGTGTCTGGGGCTGTTTCCATATAAGCATTTGAATAAATGGACCCAGTAAAGCTGACGGCCTCCGCAGTGTGCACAGCGCCTTCCCATCCACTGGGGCCAAAGAGAACAAAAGACAGAGGAAGCAGGAGCTCACTCCTGTCTCCTGCTGACTTAGAGCCGGGACATCGGGACGTCCGTCTCCCAGCCTAGACTCGGAGGGCCACAGCAGCAGCGATCCTGGGTCTCCACCCGAGTGTGAGATTGGGGGACCGTTTGTAACTGTGTGTGCCAACTCCTCGTAATAAGTACGGTAATATGGCATACAAGATCTATAAATCTGTATCCACATCTATATCTATACACTTTTGCTAAGTCATTTCAGTCATGTCCAACTCTTTGTGATTCTATGGACTGTAACCCTCCAGGTTCCTCTGTCCGTGGGATTCTCCAGATGAGAATACTGGAGTGGTTGCCATGCCCTCCTCCAAGGGATCTTCCCAACCCCGGGATCACACCCACATCTCTTATGTCTCCTACACTGGCAGATGGGTTCTGGATCACCAACACCACATGGGAAGCCTATCTATATCTATACCTATGTATCTATTGGGAAGCCTATCTATATCTATATATCTGTATCTATTTGTGTACACATTTCTCATTAGTATTATTACTTATTATTATTTCTCATATTAGTAAGCTTATATGATATACATATAAATGCATCTTTTATTATATATACATAGATTTGTGTACACTTTTCTCCTATTGATTCTGTTGCTTAGGACCATCCTAGCCATCACAGACAGTGTCTGTCTCTGGTGTCTGGGGATACACAGTAGAGAAAGCACTTCATGCCATAAACCAGTTTTAGTCAATGAAGAAGTTAAACCTGTGCAGATGGAAGTGACGGGCTTGTGCGAGGCCCTCTGCTGTGGACGCCTCTAGGAGGTGAACTGCAAAGCGCAGGGCAGGGGAATGACAGGGAAGGGAGTGATCAGGTCAGGACGCATGAGAGAGCGGAGTCATTGTCTGATGCTTGGGTCAGGGGGTCTCTACACCTGGTACAGGTCTGGAGGAGGAGCTGGGAAACTCATCTGTGGAAACACATGCCCCAAACCACCATCCTGAGATGGGCATATGCCATACGGACCAAAGGGGCTGAGGGGAGAAGGTGGGGAGGGCTGCGGTTCTTCTGTTTGCAATTAAAATTTCTCTTGTTGCTGTTCAGTCACTAAGTTGTGTCTGACTCTTTGCAACCCCATGGACTGCAGCACTTCAGGCTTCCCTGACGTTCACCATCTCCTGGCATTTGCTCAAATTCAGGTCCATTGAGTCAGTGATGCCATCTAAGCATCTCATCCTTTGCTGCCCCCTTCTCCTCTTGCCATCAGTCTTTCCCAGCATCAGGATCTTTTCCAGTCAATCAGCTCTTCCCATCAGGTGACCAAAGGATTGGAGCTTCAGCTTCAGCATCAGTCCTCCCAATGAATATTCAGTGTTGATTGCCTTTAGGATTGATTGGTTTGATCTCCTTGCAGTCCAAGGGACTCTCAAGAGTCTTGTCCAGCAGTACACTTTGAAAGCATCAATTCTTTGGTACTCAGCCTTCTATATGGTCCAACTCTTACATCTGTACATGACTACTGAAAAGCCATAGCTTTGACTATATGAAACTTTGTTGGCTTTTTAATATGCTGTCTAGGTTTGCCATAGGGCTTCACTGGTGGCTCGGATGGAAAAGAGCCTGCATGCAATGCAAGAGACCCTGTTTGGATCCTGGTGTTGGGAAGACCCCCTGGAGAAGAGAATGTCAACACACCCCAGCGTTCTTGCCTGGAGAATTCCGCACACTTCGGAGCCTGGTGGGCTCCGGGCCATGGAGTGGTGAAGAGTCGGACAGGACTGAGCGACTAACACTTTGACTTTCACTTTCAGTTTGCCGTAGCTTTCCTTCCAAGGACCAAGCATCTTTTATCTAAAATTTCTGACTTGAAGCTTCATCATAGATGTCTTGCCTGGGCTGGTGCCAGTATAGCCCCAGCCAGTGAGCAGGTGAGCTGGTCAGGTGCCAAGGTGGCCCATGGAGGCATTTCTGGGTGTGGACCCACCCCGAGAAGCATCTTCGTGAAGAAGGGATACCAAGGAGACCAGGTCTTAGGGGAAGCAAAGGAGAAAGCCCAGCCCATGCTGTGCTGGACGCCGGCTGGGGAAGCGCCTGTCCTTCATTCCGGCCACCAGCTGAGCCTCTGTGGGTGATGCCCTCATTCACCAAGAGGGGCTCCAGGGCCCCCCAACCTCACCTGGCCTGGGTCCAAGGACCTCCCACGCTGTCTGGCTTCCAGGTGGCTGGAGGCGGGACTGGAACACTTCCCACTTCCACACAGATCTTTCAGATCTCCCCACGGGATTAATAGGAAAGCAGCCACTTAAATATTTTTACTTAATCTGCAATGGATCCATTAAGTCATTAGGATCCGGCTGTGTGTCTCTTACTTCCAAAATGATGTAACATTGTTTTTCTAAAAACTGGTTTACTTGATTTTGTTTTCTAAATCCAGTAATTTTCAAGTCACTCAAGCTTACGTTAGTTCACATGCTAGGTTTTCTATGAGATCAGTGTCGTAAAGACAAAAAATACTTCTTCCATGCTCACAGTGTATTCTTCAAGAAGACAGCATGTGAATTCTAGTCAGATCATGGATGGGAATTCTGGTGTCTAATTATTTCAATGAGGTATACTTCACAGGTAACACTGATAACAAGCAATGGCTTATTCCTCATCAAATAGAAGAAAAACTTTTCTCCTTTTGCCATTCGGGTTTAATTTGCAAACAACATCAATATTTTATTACATTATATATACAATAGTTTACTATATGATGTCATTCAGAAATCATAACATTGGTGATTTTAAATCAAAATATTAAAACTAAATTGCATTGTATAGGTTTTAGGAAATATTTTGCTTCTGAAAGTGTAGTTATTTGAAAATTCAATCCCCATCCCAAATCTATGAGCTCTCATGTAATATTTTTCCCCAGTTTTACTTGTTCATTGTACGTCATTCCTATGACGAGAACCTCTTCCAACCCCATTTAGGGTTTCGTTTCTCATGGTTGACACTATATGGTCATCAAAATCAAAATCATAAAGTGATGATTAAACACATTTCTGTACAAATATTACATACTGCCACATACCTCCTTCCTATGACCAAAGAGAATAACCTAATTTGAACTAGAAGAAGGGAACAGAATCGTTACACAATCCTTTGCATTTTAAGCTACATTTAATTAAAAACACACTTTAACCACCAAAATGATAAAAATCCAAGAGATTAAAATTTGAGTGTCAATTATCATAAAATTCATCATTGTAATTCTTATTAAAACTCGGTGTTTAGATAGGTAATGATTTTATAATATGCCAATTTGCATAAGGAGCCCGGAGATGGCTTATTATTTCGAGCCTACACAATTACAATTCTAGCTCCATACATCAGAGCTCTTAGCAATGTAAAACCACGGCGCTAATTAATAAGCCATTTCCTGACTGCAGCTAGTTACGGTGGTCCTGCAGCTGACCTCTCGGAAGATGGGCCATCTCTGAAGTGCCTGTGTGTAGCTACAAACATAATGATGTGCCAGGAGGGAATCATTAAAAATAATTTACACAAGCCTTCATTTACAAGATCTTTTGATAGCACGCTTCCCCCGGAGTTTAGATCCGCAGTGCAACCCCTACCATTTGGAAAGTGCCACGCAGGGGAGTGAAGGAGGGGACCTAAGTGGTTAATTAAGAGCCATTCGGACGCCACGAGAGCCTCCTGAAAAATCCCTCTGATGTCTGTTGTGTCAAATGTCTCTCACAGGCAGAGCCACAAGAGGCAGCAGCCATCACAGGCTAATTACTGGGGACGAGGAGCAGCTGAGAGTGGTCGTCTCCGAGAGCACCCAAGCTCAAGATTGAGCAAAGCAGCCTTTTGTGTGGCCGGATGGAGTGCAAGCCCGGTGAGATGAGCTGAGTGAGGCAGAATCGCAAATGATCCGCTCTCCAGAGAGACAATGGCCAAGCGTGGGGACAACACTTGCCTCTCAACTTCCTGACTGTCCCCCTACTTTCTTAAGAAAATAAGTGTTGGGGAGGAAATCACCTTTCAGAACAGGGTATTCTTCAGATTCATCCTTAAGGAAATCAAGTGGACCCAACACCAAATAATGAACAAAAGCCATTGAGAACATCAGAGGCAGAGCCTTGGTGATGTATGCACGTGCACACACACACACACACACACACACACACACACACACACACAGCAGAACAAAACAAAACAGAAAATAAAGCTCTAAAGCCCTTATGTCGGGTAAAATATGCACCAGCTGATGTACAAGATAATCGCAGAGGACAGCTTATGCAATATTGTACAAGAGACAGGACCCGATTAGCAAAACCAGCCAAAGGAGTGTCTTAGAGAACAAGGCGTGTGTGTGTGTGTACTAAGTCGTCTCGGTCGTGTCCGACTCTTTGCAACCCTGGGACCGTAGCCTGGGAGGCTCCTCCTCCATGGGATTCTCCAGGCCACAGTACTAGAGTGGGCTGCCATGCCCTCCTCTAGGGGACCTTTTCCACCCAGGGCTCAAACCTGCGTCTCATTATGCTTCCTGCAATGGCAGGGGGGGATTCTTTGCCACTAGCACTGCCTGGAAACCCTAGAAAACAATGAGGAGCCATAAAAAATAGAAAGTGGCTCTTAAGAAGCATAAAGATGGAGGCAAGGGCACCAGACTAGTTAGAATGAAGGTGCTTACACTTAGGAGCCATCGGGAATGGTGACAAGACCACTAGTTAGTGTCTGGCCAGACAAGTTATACATAAATCACCAAACATCTTCATCATGCATTTTAATCTATGTACCCACGTATGAACCAGAGAGTTTAAAAGCATCACTCCTACAAGATGCCTCCAGAAATTGATAAAACAGTTTCAACTGATTCAGGGGCTGCGTATGGAGCCAATGTGTGGGTTTTGACAAAAGGCCAATCAATAACCACACAGCTCCATGTGGATGGTGGACTTTAGTCAACATGACACTGAGTTTCAGAAGCAACACTGTTGGGATGGGGAAACCTGGGCCTCTGGAGGCTTTTAGGGTGAGGAAATAAAAAGAGTGTCTTAACAGTCTTTAAATAATGTGTGTGGACTTCTTATGCTAAACTCTAAAAGAAGGCTGTCTTGAAAACGTTGATAGCTTTACATACGTCATTAACTGTTGTGAAGTTTGTGCAAAGAATAGCTTGGGTGTTTAACTGTAGAACTTTTATTGTAATCCAAGTCTTTTAACACTGGCTTTCGCTATGGAGAAGCAATTCAGTTTTAAAGCATCCTTTGAAGTCCAGGCAGTCGACTCTAAGACAAAAAGAAAAAATACACAAACAAGCCCGTGGCACAGCGGTAATTAGTGCCCCCCACCCCACCCCGGGACAGGCTTCACAGGTAGACCCTTTGTTCTTCTGCGGGCCCTGAGAGGTAGAGTAGATAGTAGTGCCTTTAATCAATTACTTGTGTATTCATCCTTTGAGAACTGATAGATAGCTGCTCACCTACCTGAAGAATTTCAGGGGTGAGATACCACTTGGGTCTGGTATCAATTTTGCAATAAAAAAATGGAGGAAAAAAATGGGAACGTTGAGAGACGCTCTCAACTCTGTACCACTTGCCACCTAACACAGAGGATGCTGGGGGAAACACTGCTGAAAGAGACAGTCTTGACTCGAGATGCTGTCCAAGAGTTAAGACAGCTCACCGGCCCCTCCTGACCTTGCCTTCGTGGTTTCTAACACAGCAGAATGGAAAGGTGGTTCCTGTGGAAAGGCAGGTTACATAAGGCAAACACCTAGTGAGTGTGGATGAGAGTAAATGTCACTTTATGTGTGTGAAAGCCATGCTCAATCCAGGGAAAGACTTGAACAGAAATGATTCATCCAGAAACCCAACGAAAGTAAACAAAGACAAATAATTGGAAATTTATGGCAATAAATTATTTATTAAATAATTTTAATTAAGACAATTCCCAAACCAACTGACCCCCTAAGCCATATGTCTTCTGAGAAAAATACATTCACACTTTTAAAAAAATTACATACTGTTTTGCTTCAAAGAGCAAATAAAATATTTAACACTTTAAGGCTTCTGTCATAACCCTAGACATCAAGCCTTCATGCTTGTACTCAATATCTGTACTTGCTGGTCGTCTGATTTACAGTGTCCAGTGACTCTCAGAGGCCAAATCTCATTAAATTCACCCAAATACTTTGATATTCTTCACAAGGATTTGTAGGCCCACACTGCAGTGTATTTTCATCACATTGAGAAATGAATTATTGCATATAAATATCAGGGCTTCCCAGGTGGCGCTAATGGTAAAAACTCCACCTGCTAATGTAGGAGATGTAAGAGACGCAGGTTTGATCCCTGGGTCGGGAAGATCCCCTGGAGGAGGGCACAGCAACCCACGGCAGTAGCGCCTGGAGACTCCCACGGACAGAGGAGCCCGGTGGGCTAGAGACCATGGGGTCGAGGAGAGTCAGACACGACTGAAGCGACTTAACATACACACCTATCAACATGAAACCGGCCTATGAAATTCTGAGAAAAGCTCAGTGACTGGCGGCTCTCTTCATCTGTGGGTGGTTTTACAGATTGGGTTGGAAAAGCTCAGTTCGACACTTGTGCGTGTGTGTTTTGCAATTATGAGCCTAAAGTCTGCTTCTGTGTCATCCGAGCAGAGATGACATCAGCAGTGTTCGGTCAGGGGCTCATGAAGGGGCCCAGTGGGAAATCCAGTCTGGATGAGCTGGGAGCGCAGAGCAGGGCACCTCCCTCCTGGGGTCAGAGGTGAGGCCGCCGGGAGAAGGACCTCTCTGAGACAAACTTTTCTGGGTAAAGAAAATGCACGAAATTCCTCCACCCCCACACAGGCCAGTCCGCTGCTTACCACACGGCTCTCTCTCACACGAAAAAGTGTTTCAACCCTTTTATTGGCATTTCCAGACAAGTCCATACTGAACTGTGTATTTTTTTTTAAAAGCTGAGGTTTTGGGTTTAAAAAAAAAAATGTCTTTTCCTTTCTGACGCAGCCCACGTCCATGCCCAGGCCCCCCCCAGAGGTGGTCTTCCCCAGGGGGGAGCGAAGGAGCAGCTGCCCTGAGTGCCAGGCGGTGCCCTGGACCGGGAGCTCTGGGCAGGCGACCCCTGTCTCCCTGGGAGCCGGGACCACCTGAACGGCGCCTAAGACCAGGGATCCGCCGTCCTCCAAGGGGTGCAGACAGACTTCAAAACGCTGCAATTAAGTGGGAGCTGCCAAGATTACAGGGCGATATTAACTGTCATTAAGCGATTTCTGTGTGAAGAAGGCGAGCGGGCCTTCCCACGTCGGCCTGAAAGGGCCTCAGACCCGCGCGTCTGCAGGCACTTGGATAAACACCGGTCCTTGTTGGGTGTATGTCTGACAGACAGGCCGCATGTATCACCTTTACGAAGACATCGATGTGGCTGCGTGCGTGGCGCTCCAGGTCCGGCCTGTCCCGCAAAACCGCAGGGCTCGCCCCGGGGAAGCAAGCAGGCGCCCCGCCGACCGGCCGCCCAGAAATCAGCTCCTTCGCCTGAAACAGCAAACAGAGGCTCCTGGGCTCTGAACTGCTTTTCACTAACGGGGAGGGGAGCGTTTGACCTTCTGCTGTCTCTTAAGCCCCACACGACCCTGGCAGGGGGACGGAGGCGGCCCCCGGGGAAGGCCCGGCAGAGGGCCCCGCGCCTGGTCCGCCGGGAGGGCCCCTCTGCCCGCTCCGGCCGCTGCCCTGCCGTGTGCCCGCTGACCTCCCCGGGGCTGGGGCGGGGCGCCTTCCGGCGGCAGCCTCGGGGACCACGCGGCACCCAGCCGGCCGTCGGACGCCCCCCAGACGCCCCGGGACGCCCGTCTGGGGCCGGCGAACGCACGCTCAGGCGCGGGGCTTGCCACCGCGCTGACTTCCAGCGGCCTCCGAAACCATTTGGTTCCACTTGGGCGAGAACGGCGATCTGTTTGTGGAACCGCGCAATCGCTGGGGGATTGAGGTGGCCGGCGTCACGACGCGCACAAGGCACTGCCGAGCCTTCGCAGCCGCGAGGCCTCCTAAGCGAGGTCTCGGGCAAGGCACAGTGCCCGGCCTCGCACGGAGTCGTCTGACCCAGCCACGAACGCAGGGCACTGACTAAGCCCACGTCCTGAAAGCCTTGCTTTCGTGAGGGAGGCGGCCAAAGAGGAAACGGCTTCCTTGGACCACCAAGAGAAGCCATTTTTATTTTACTCCCATTTTCTCATTAGTATTCGACCCGTGCCCTCCTAATGAGATGAAAATGAAAGTTTCCACGTTGAATGCTGTGTTCTCATGCTCGCCACGCCTCAGGAGCTTCAGTGAATAAACAGCGGTATCAATGGGCCTCCAGGAAGGGCTACGTTCGGGGCCACGGGGTTTGTTGACAAAGGTCCTCTTGCGGCCCGTCCCTGGAGACTGGAGGAGAGGCGGCCGGGCCCCGAGATGGCCCCTGGCAGCCCCCCTGCCTGCCGAGGCAAACCCGGAGCAGCGGGGCACAGTCGTCTGTGGCAGCCCGCACGCCCGCTCCTCCCAGACTCTGCTCCTCCTGCGATTTTCAGTGAAAATTAATGAAGTAAGTTTTCAGTCCCTTAATAGCCCCACTTTCACTGAAGAACAGCTCTAACCCAGAAGCACCAACATTACCCTGTAAATCCACGACCCATTCTGGAAAAGGCACATTTCCTCCTTGGCCTCTGCTGCTGCTAAGGAGTGGGCTGCCATTTCCTCTTCCAGGGGATCTTCCTGACTCAGGAATTGAACTCTCGTCTCTTGTGTCTCCTCTATTACAAGGGATTCTTTACTGCTTGAGTCATGAGGGAAGCCCCTTTCTTAGTCAAAAAGTGCACATATTTCCTGAGAATGCTGGTCTATCCAATGACTTCACATGGCATGCACAAAATAACTGTACTTTCTATTTCCAGACAATTAAAAAGTCACTGTTAAAAAAAAAATTAGAAGACTTTAAATCTGCCTTTTTTTTTTTTTTTTTTGCATTTATGCAACAGCTATCTATCTAGGTTGGCCATAACTTTCCTTCCAAGGAGTAAGCGTCTCTTAATTTCATGGCTGCAATCACCATTTTG
>JADEYB020000026.1:65360351-65378171 GCA_015832495.2 Alces alces
AGGAGAAGGGGACGACAGAGGATGAGATGGCTGGATGGCATCACCGACTCGATGGGCATGAGTTTGAGTAAATTCTGGGATTTGGTGATGGACAGGGAGGCCTGGCGTGCTGCGATTCATGGGGTCGCAAAGAGTTGGACATGACTGAGGGACTGAACTGAACTGAACTGAACAGCTATCTGTGGAGAAGATTCCAGAAGGCCATGCCGCTGTGTTGAGTGTTAGCTGAGACACAAACTTGGACAAGCTGTGTTTCCTCCCCCATCAGAATTAAAATCATACAAACATCACACACACAAACACACACATTGCTTATGGAACCATATGTGTCAGTCATATGAGTCTATACATGTAAATGCCAGCAAGCTGTGTTGCCTCCCCCATCAGAATATAAAATCATATGAACACACACACGTGCTTTTGGAAGCATGTATGTAGATCATGCGAGTCTGTACATGTAAGCGCCAGCAGAGGTTATTTCTGAGTTTGGAATTATGGGTGGTCTTCATTTTCTTTGTTTTCTCTTTCCTTGTCTTATTACTTTCCACGAAGAATAGTTAGTAGGTTATTTGACGTGAAAGACCTTATATTTTAATTGTTCACCGGCACTAGGAACCGTTAATAAACATTGCCCAGTAGTTACAATCGATCCTATCATAACCCAGCCCAGCATGGAATGGATCGACACATAAAATGAGGCAGATAATTATCTTGGAAATACACATAAACTGCACTGACGTACTTAACCTAGGAGACCTCTTTCTTTTAATGCCAGCCTGATAACTGAATTTCAGTGTAGTCCTAAAATATATTAGGATAAATTGAAATAAATTATATCTGTCAAGGGATGAGCAGGATATGGGTGGGAAAAAAAGCACATTTTAAGAGGAGAGTAAAGAGAAAAACAGCACAATAAATAGTACCTTAGGCCTGTGGTTCTGTGCCAGTGAGAGTGGGAGGCTGGAGATGCAGGCAAAGGGACAGTGTGACCCGAGGCCATCGGGGTGCCACCCAGAGAGTGCATCATGGGCCCAGTTCCCATTGGAAAGTGGTACCAGACAGCAAGATACTGCAAACTGGGCCTGGTGAACGGAGGGCCTGGGTACGGAGCCAAGGGGTTCCGAGTGAGGGTGACCTTGGGGAGGTCACTAAGCTAGTGAGGGCCGTCACATACATATGCAATTTCTTCTTAAAACCATATTCTTCCTCCATTATCTCTGAGCCTATTGATGACTTTTTATTTTCCAATTTAACTTTCAAATGTTCCTTAAGTATTAAGTTTTTAATTTTCAAATTTTCCGTAAGTATTAAGTCCTTAGAAAGAACAATGGTCACCAACTTCAGAACAAAATAACTGAAATTCCAAAACCAAATTAAAATGATCAGTCATCAAAAGTGACCTGAATAAGCTGATTCTCCTTTCTCATATTTAAGAATATTCTTAATGCACATGAGCTTCATATACTTATGCTTAAATATATTCCTCATTTTCTTTCTTATATTTAAGTGTGTTCTCTCTTTTCTCTTCTCTTTTTATCCCTCTATCTACTTGGATTCTGGAAGGAAAAAAAATAAACTATTTGGAATGAAAGACCGTATATTTTAATTGTTCAGCAACACCAGGAACTGTTAATAAATGCTGCCCAGCAGTTAAAGTCAAACCCATCATAACCCAGCCCAACACAGAATGGACCTACACTTAAAACAAGGCAAATTAGCCCTCTTTCTTCCAAGGCCAGCCTGATGACTGAATTTCATATAATCCTACAAGCAAGTTAGGATAAACCGAAGTCAGTTGCATCAGTCAGAGGATGAGCAGCACATGGGGAAAAAAGTGCACTTTAAGAAGAAAGTAAATGAAAAGCAGAACTACTGTGCTATCAAAGGCTTTCAAACACTGAGTTTGCTTAAACAACAAGAACACTCAGTTTTAAACATTTTAATTCTAAGAAAATACACTTAATTTTAAGCAGGTATACATGCTGACATTCATGGACAGCTTGACGTAGGCCCCAGGTACAGAGAGCGAAAATTATTGTTTCAAAGTAGAAATGCAAGGTACCTTTGAGATAGCTGTAAAAATCTCCCTGGGGACCTGCTCTGCGGAGCCAGACTGTCAGGAAAATTCCAAAGGACAAGCTCCCTCCGTTTGGTTGCCCCTGGTGGCTTTCCTCTGCCCCGCCACCTACACTACTTTCAATCCAGTCAAAAGGTTTCTAATCCCTTTTACTTCTAGATGTTCTTAGAGGAAAATCACATATTTATACAAGCTTTATATAGCTTTAAAACTCAATGCATAATGCATGTTGAAATGAATAAGTTGCAATTTTACAAAAGAATAACCTAAAAGACATACGGGGTATTTAAATATTGTTGTTTAATCACAAAGTATGGTGTATTTTATGCTGTAATCTCATTTAAATCATATAATGAATGCGATAATGAAAATTAAAATCCCAGTTTGCACGACTGTGCATGTGATTTTAATCCACACGTGATTTTAAATAGTATTTCCTAGGAATCTATCCTTTCATTTGGTGAAACTTGTTTGAGGGCTCAAAACTAAAGTATTTGGTTTCATGATGTCAGATGTTTTCCTTGTTAGAAGAGGACTTATCACCTCCCCCCATTCTCACAGACTATATAAATAGTAATAATTTTTAAAGGGCAGAGATCGTGCTAATAAGTTGTGCTACATTTCTCCTTTCACATAAAAAACTGATTCTTGGAGTCAGGCTGAGAATAACAAAGAATAACTAAAAATAATTCTGGCAAATAAAGCAATGGATTCAGACCAAAGTAACAAGGAAATAAACTCCTGGCAGTTTACGTTGAGATCATGTATCTTGCCCTGCATATTTGGTTTCATATTATCACTAGTTTAGCCACATTCCTGCTGGAAAACCAAGAATTACAAATTTCAGCATTAAAAAATCAACAGCAGTAAGCTTTTGGGGACGTGAGTGACCAGCCCATCCACACCTCTTTAGAAGTGGAGCCATTCAAGGCCGTATTTATCATCTCTTAATTGTAAACCATTAACTGAACACCTATTATGTTCAAATCATTTTAATATACATTATGGAAGATTGAGGTCACACCTTTTTCATGAGCATAAAATAAGCTGCTTGTGCCAAAGAATGAACTTGAATCATGTGGTCAACAATCGAGTTACACAACTTTCAGTATTTTTCAGGCACAGAGGAAAACTGAGTCATAAATCTATGATCTGACAATTTTGAGAAATAAAATGATGGAGTTTTTCTCTTTTACTGTTTTTATTTTTCTTCTCTTTTAGGTACACATAGCATCCACCCATTCAGAACACAATTTCTCTCTTTTCTTCAGCTTCAGAGAATAAATAATTTCCTTTCCACAATCAGACTGGACTTTCCAGTCCCAGAGGAAAATCGGAGTTGTTCTGAATGATGCTCCCAGATGAACAGAGGGATGTCCACGCTTTATCCTCATCCTCTACATGTCCACGCGGGGCCCCACACAGAGGGCGCTGGCAAAGATGCCAGCCAAGGGCACAAGGTTCAGGGAGGCGCCCCCTCCCTCCTCTCATTCTTGCAGTGCTTATTGGCAACATCAAGGCCATTTTGTAGAAAAAGAAAAAAAACAAAACAGAGCAAACACTTCAGAGCATACGGTGATGCAGGCGTATAAGATTTTCAGTGTTAGCTACACACCAGGCTGATGCTTCTAGGGAGGTTAAGCTTGGGTTTTGTTCATTTATCTTTCATTTTAAGAACATCAGGGGCTAGGGGTGTTGGGGGTGGGCCCTGGGTAACTTGGCTAAAGGACAGTGGATAAATAACAAAGCCTCTGATCGCCTCCTCCACCAGTCCCAGCCCAGTGCAAGGAACAGGAAAGAGACAGCACAGTCTCAGATCAATTCTGTGAGCTGGAGAAGAGGGAAGAAAATAAAAGTTTGACAGGAATTTATAAATACAGCCTTGGTTAAGTAGATCATCACTCATAATACCATTAAATCTATTTCAATAAACAAAAACATGCTTTCCTTATTCCAGGAATTCTTGGTGAAAGGAAAACATTATGTGAAAAATAAAGTGTTATTGCAAACACAGTTAAAATCTGGAGTGAGGTTTTGAATAAACAAATTAAATTGCAATGGAATATAGTGTGCCTTCGAGCCATTTCTTGACAAAACAGTCATCTTATTTACACGCTTCACAATACCCCACCATGGATGTCGAAGGGAAGCAAAAAAAAAATAAGGAGAAAAATAATTAGCATATTAATCTTTTTTATGCCGCCATCTTTCAGATCCAGAAGACCATGGTGTAATTTAAATCTAAACGCTTTCCTGGCATTAGAATTCATTTTGGATGGGTCAATTGTTCCATAATAAAGGGATAGAAGGTGTACTTCATGCAAGAGATTTATGTTTGCCATTTGTTCATATTCATGTGCTACTGAATACCTCAATTCAAATGGTGATGGCTGCTGCTATCAGCTGAGCGCCAGCCACACAGATCAGTAACCGGCAGCAATGAATTTCATTTGCAGGACAAAAAATACGGCGAAATTAACTCCAACAGTTTATTGATTTTTGCTTAACAGAAGCCAGTATAACAGCTCTATTGCCCTCATAATGATTAGTGACAAAAGTTTAATTAAGCAATTATGAAGCCAATAATAGAGTTGTCTGGCCCGCGCCGCGCCCGTCCGCGCAGGACTTATCTCCCTGCTGCACATCAGAGCAGCTGGAATGTGCTTGAGGAGATTAATGCGGGAGAACACAGACGCCTACTTTAATTCTGCTTCGCGATGCCGTTTGAATGGAGACGGGAACACAAGCTCCCCTTTATCAAATTACAAGTCCGCTTTTCATGAATATGTAGTCTAAAAAAAAAAAATCGAGTTGTGGCTTCAAGGTGTAATTATAAAGACATACAACAAAAATGACACACAATTCTGTCTTAGTAATCCCTGCTATGAAATATGCATGATAATGTATTACTGAATAAAGACTTAACAACGTTCTAAGAGGCTTTGCCATTGTACCGTTATCCAAACAATTGGCAGCCTTTTCCAAATGTTACGGGAGATACTGTCTGACCTTACAATTTTTTTTTCCTTCCTCTTAAACGTATTGTTTCAAGCTTACGGCCTGGTGATTCGTCCAGAATGCTATGAAACCCGTCTTATCTGTTTGTAAGGATGCCCAATTTATTATGTAGGCTTAAATATGTTAATGTAAAAATGTGAGCTCCCTGCGCATTCATCATCTCGTGAAATATACACTCTGTCCCGGGCACCTAGAGGCGCGGACGCATCCCCGCCCGGAGACTCGCGCCTGCACCCGCTGCAAGAATCTTGCTTCGTGCACATTCAGAATACCTTCACTCCAGAGAAGG
This sequence comes from Alces alces, assembly GCA_015832495.2. Classification (NCBI taxonomy): domain Eukaryota; kingdom Metazoa; phylum Chordata; class Mammalia; order Artiodactyla; family Cervidae; genus Alces; species Alces alces. The sequence continues at coordinate 65,365,736 of JADEYB020000026.1, forward strand.
AATCGTCGTTTTCTCCCCCCTGCCTCTGAAGCACCAAAGGCTCTTGACCGATTCTCTCGCCTTTTTTCTCTTTCTCCAGAAAAAGAAAAGGCCTTGCCATCTCCCTATAGAAAGGAGTCACTTATCTTCACTCCCCCTTGCAGAGACTCGCTTTAGAGGTGGATGTAAAACCAGCACATACTTCTGTAGGTAAATACAGGGGGCTGCAAATCCCATTTTCAGACTTTACATGTGACAACCTGCATCGCGACAGTGCATTTAAGAAAAAGGGAAAACAAATTCACCCGTGAGTTTTTGCCACTAATAGAATGTGCCTTGTCCCAAAGAGGGCAACTGATTTGATCAACCCCCTCCCGAAAAAAGACATTCGTCTTTTTGGGGACCTGCCGGCAACAGTCGCTTCCGCACACAGGCAGCCGCTGGAGGAAAAGTCAGCGAAACGTTTCCGGGCCCCTCTCCACTGCCCAGCAGCTGCCCGAGTGGACGGCCTGGGTCCCCAAGACAAGCCAGGGCCGCCCCGGGGGAGCTTGGCAGTGTGGCGGGGTCCCCCCACCCCCCGAGCTCAGGGCCAAGGCACACACAGGGGCACGTCTCCCTGCAACACGCAGCAGGGAGGAAGGTGCGGAGATCCCTGGGGGGTCTCCATCCCCGGGTCTTCTCTTCCCCCGAAGAGCGAGTGTCTTTTATCTGCAGCGGTCATCAAGGTTGTGGGGTGGTGGCGGACGGCACGAGTCTGTAAGCCCATCCAGGGATGGATGGGGACCGAAGCTCCTGGTGGCGGCCAGAGAAGGGCATCAGACGACAGGCTCCCCTTGCTCCCCAACCCCGACCAGCCAAGTCGGAGCGGTTTCAACCTCCCGGAAGATAAAGCGGCTTTGGAAGCTGCTCAGTGCGAAGCTCCCTCCACCCTCAGAGAAGGTGCCTGTGTTTGAGCCAGCCAGTCCAAAGGTATAGGGGAAATGTGGACAGAGCAGAACTCACCTCTCCATTTTTCACCTCCTCCCAGTTTTTAACCAGGAGGCTTTTCCCTTCCCATTCCCACTGTTACCAAGAAGGTGATGTTTAGGCTGTTTCTATCACTCGCTCCATCCCTACCCTCCCAGACAGGAATATCCAAAGACTTAACTGAAAAAGAAGGCTTTAAAAAAAAAAAGAAAAACTGTCCCCTTGACATCCATTAAAGATGGTTCCACCTGTAAAAAAAAAAAACCTGAAAGAAAAGCCCAGGATATTAGAAAGAAAATATTATTCTTCTGTGTGGTTAATTGCTAGAAATTTCAAAATCAGTCCCACAATGGCTGAGCCTTTGAAAGCCTAGGAGAGTCTTTTCTTTAAAAAAGGGGAAATGGAAGTGTCCTCCCGCTGCCCATATGAAGGCCTTCCCCCAGGACAGTTAGTAATAGTCCCTTACATGGATGAATTTTAGGGACAGAGATTAAATTAGAATAAGCTTTGAAATCTTGCCTACTCAAAATAACTGTGGCTGCATTTTCATCTTTCTCAAAAATCAGAATATCAAGAATGAACGGTCCTTCCGTGTCTGTAACTTTGGCCAGCTTCTGATGGCTGGCTTCATTCCGTTGTTGGATTTGGAGAGATGAAATAATGTATCTGCTTTCCTGAAGTCTGAGCTGCAGTGCGGCAGGTCAAACTTTGCATGCTTTCTGAAGCTTCTGTGGGCTGGGGTGGTCTTGTTTGAAGCACAGTTGGCTCGCCTGGCACTGCACACACATCTGCACAACCCCCGCCCCGCCCCAGAATCAACGTTTAACCATTTGATAATTAGCTCAGCCCTACCTGTGACAAGTTGTGAACTGTTCAACTACAGAATGCCATCTTAATTCTTCTTTCCTGAGAGGCCTAACACTAATTCACTTGTTCTGGAGACCCAAAATGATGTCAGTAATTAAGTCAAGGAAGCTCGCACGTGAGCATGTTATTTTGACAACAATACAGCCTGTGATGTGGAGTTTGCTGGGGGCATTTTAGGAACAAACACGGGAGTCCTGCACACAATGGGGAGGCAGCCAGGCCCTTTTCAGGGTGCGCCAAGCGCGCACGCCAGTTAGGTACCAGGGCGTCAGGGCACAATTAAAAACCCAGGCGCATCCATTTCAAAATGAGATCGCCTGTCATGTGACAAAATTGTCCTTTCTTCCCGATGCATCTGTTTCTCTCTGATTTAGCTGGGAAATAGCGTGAAGGCCTTCTGCCCCCACTGCTGGGATCCACAAAGAGCTCTTTCTGGCTTTCTGGGTGTGGGCGAGACATCTATCTAGCGAACTTGTTGTGTGCCTGCCTGTTTTTGTCCTGCCTGCCTCTTTTTACACGTTTTTTTGTTGTTGTTGTTTGAGGTTTAGGGTTGCCAAGTGATGATTAATTGCAATTTGCCCTTATTAGCAAAGGCTTCTAAAAGCAGAATGACAGTTTTAATTTTACATATTCCATCCATCACTGTGCCAGATGAAATGCAAAAACCATTCACCTTTGCATATTCACTGAATTTTCGCGCCGTGTGGTTGGGATGGTAAGATGAGCTTTAAATCTGCAAATTAAATATTAGATGCCCCCTCTAGTAATACATTAAGCGTGATTGGCTTAGGGGGTGCCGACAAGGATGTGACAGAAATGATATCAACCCCATATGCCTGCTCTGAGGTTTGCTCGCCCATATTTTATTGTGGAGACTCGCGGGTGAAAAATACAACTGTTTGCTAATAGGACCCTCATCCCGTTCTGGGGCCTGATTTCCCATTTTCCGAAACTCACCGTGATTACTGTTTTAGCAGCGCTCACTTTCCAGCTGATCCTCCTGTAGTTAGGCAGCTTTAATGACACTTCAGTCATCCCGGCTTTCAAGCCGAGTCCTTCCACGGCGAACAGAGAGTTGACATTTCCTGACATTTTCCCAACTAATTACAGGACAAATAATTAAGCATGTTCTCGTATGTAACAAATGAAGGCAAAAGCGTGTGTCAGGACGCGTGATTGATGACACTCCGGGAGACTTTATCTGATGGGTCCTGCCATGCAGTGGTGGGGAAGCAAATTTATTAGAATGAACAATGCAAATTCTGAGTCATCTTATCCAGTTACGCGCCAAAGCTATATCCATGTCAAGGTGAATGTGACAATGAAAGCAAAATATTTGCATTTTGTGGAGCAGGTTGAAGGGGAAATCAGAGCGGGGAGATGACAGGCCTAATTATTTTGGCTCATACAGGCTGGGACAGCTGTTTCTGGTGTCCTGAACAAGGCTGTCACACAGGTAACTAAATAGGTCTGCATATAAGTCTGTATCCAACACTACTGAGATGTCTACCACTAATGACCAACGCTGATGTTACTGCCATCCCAGAAAAACAGAAAATGTGTCAGCGTGCACCCTCTGTATGGCAGTCAACATTTCGCGACATAATTACTTGTTAGTGAATTAATTCCTATCTGTCAGGATCTATGCCCGTGTCATTTTTAGACCATCACAAAATTATGCCATCACTATAGCAACTGCAAGCGCAGTTAAAAGGCGAAAGAGTTCAGACACCCAGGAAAAGTGCCAGTGAGGCGGGAGATAATGTAAAACCTGAGCCCTCACGTTCCTGCCCACCACCCTAATTTTCTTTATCCGGATTACGTGTTTGATCAATGGTGATGAAACAATAATTCCAGGTCTCCCATTTTAATCCGCGATTTGCATTTTCGGTAATTAAAACCGCAGTCTGCCGGAGCAACTCTCTGAAAGCAGGGATCTCCCCGAACTCGAGTCGATTAATTGGGCGCGCAAGGTGCCGGGGGACCCACGTCCCGGGCGGGAGCCGTGCGCACGGGCACACACGAGGGAGCATCGCACTCCTCCTTCTGGTCGACACGGGGTTTCCACAGAGTCTGCATCTGGAGGTCTCCCTGCTTCCTTCCGCTTCTCTTTGTGCGGGTTCCTGTGCTCCTGGGCGGCCATACTGGGCTTCAGCTTCCTCCCCGCTTAGCAATTCAAGATGCCATCACATTAGGGCAACAACTCCTGGCTTTATTCAAATCAAGACCCTACAGCATTCAGATACTGTCTGAGAACAGTCGGCAGCGTTTTGGACTCTAAATGCCCCTGGAGAAAGACATTTTAAGACACACACACACACACACACACACACACACAGACACACACATACACACACACGCACGCACGAGCTATTATGTAACCAACAACAAAAACATGAAATAATTTTCTAAAACCCTTGAAATTTTAAAGAGGGAATTGCAAAATCTGAATCTACGGCCACTGATTTTTTTTTAATTTAATTAATAAAAATGTTGCCAGGCTGAAAGTGAACAGCTCCACTAAGCTACCCACATAAATTCATCATGTTTGTCTGGAAAACAAGGTCACTTCTGTTAAGTGCGAATCTCTCACTGGTAAACTTGAAATGATGCATGGCAGACGTACAGCTCAAAATGGCATCGCTGGGCCCCTGGGATTCAGTGAGAAGGTTAAAGAAGCGAGAAGTTAACAGACAGAAAGAGACAAATCAAGTTCTTTAGACACCCCGCTCTGTTGTTAATCAACACCCTTAAGTTCTCCGAAGGTGTGGGCTTATTTTGAATGTCCTGTAATGCAGTGGGGTGGCGGTCATTGGGATGTGTTTACTTGCGTGTTATCCGGTGGAATGTTAATGATACAGGTGGGAGAGATGGACAGCAGCCGGTAAGGACCGTGCTAATGTAAGTGCCAGCGGTGAAGAAGGAAGCGGAGGAAGTGGGAGATACTCGAGAGGCTGTGCCCATCAGGACCAAAGAAACAAACCGCGTGCCAGCTCTGGCCCCTCAGAACGCATCTTCCGTTCTCAGCTCTCTAAGACCCTTTCTGCCGGATGCCACGTCGCCTGGCCACCCCGACAGGTCGGGCAGGCCAGCAGCACTCAGGGTGTTTCTGTTAACCGGGGGGCAGCCTGACGTTCAGGGTCGTCTCTCGTAAGGGGAGAGGGGAGAGGTTTGATCAGGCTCTACTTAGCAAGGTGAAGCCAGCAGTGAATCCCGAACAGGCAGAAATCAATAATTTCCCCGGGAGGGTCTTTGCAGGCACTCCCTCCCGACAGAGCCATCGACAGCACTTAGTACAAAGGCAACAAAGAACCGCAAGGTCTGTTCTGCAAGAGCATCTGATTCTGCATCTTTCTGTGGACAGGTCGGAGGACCGCAGAGCAGCAGCCTGCCTTCCTAACCCCGGGTCACGGAGCCCTGAGCCCCGGAGGGTGGGCTTCAATGTGTCCGAAATTTATTTTTCTTACATCCCACGCATAATGAGCAATCCCAAACCCATCCATTTTAAGCAAAGCTATCTACCATCTGTCACTTGTGGAAGAGTTGTTGGGGATGGACATCAAGACGGCGGACATAGTCAGCCACCCTCTGATTACGTGGTGGGTTTTCGGCCATGCAAATAAAGCCATATCTTGATAGAGACTGTATACAAATTTGATACAAGCCACCAATGAGATAGTTTCTGTCTAATGATCCCAGTCAGTCTAATGAATGTATTCTGCTACATCACATTTTAAGTGACCATTGTGTAATACACTTTGAAATATGCACAAGCTAATGGGATAAGATACAAAAATTATTATGCTGACAGTAAATCATATTACATTCCTAATAAGCATTAACTAGATAACTAGGTCAAAGCAGTATTATCTTAATTGATTTTTCAAAAGAAACCTGACAGAAAAATGTCAATGCTCGAATATTTCTTCATGCATCATTAAAACAAGATTGGCTTTTAACAAAAGAAGAACCCTTCACAGAATTGATTCTTGCTTCGGGCTGCCTGCAAGTGAGTGTATTACATAAAAATCTATACAGGATATTAAAACAACACCGCTCTGCAAGACAGTTACAATTAAAAGCTGACACCCCCCGACGTGTCGGCCGCAGCGGGCTTGCCAGCGAATATGGGAAAGATTCCCTTGCCAGTGCGACCGATGCAGGAGAAACTGACAAATCCACTCTTGGAGGAAAGAGGCTGGTTAGAGGGGTTTCTAATTAAATCAGGACAGCCATCACTTGTCTGCTTCACAACTGCATAGTTATGAAACAGTCACACAGACGTCTTGGGGAACCCCGTCCGCACTACCTGGGGTCTTTTGCTGGGGCATGCACCTGTGATTCTCCACCTACCCGTACCACCTGTTATGGAGTGCCAAGCAGGGGCTGGATGGTGAGCGCCGCCTTGGACGGAGGAAATGCGCCTCTCATGTCCAGGAGGTCAAGTTGTCCGTGGACTTCGTGACTCATAGGGGCTTGCTGTGGGAGGTGATGGCTCTTCCGCGTCTCAGGCAGTAAGCAGGGCCTTGCCACCCTGCTCACCTGCCCTCCTCACATCCCCAGTCCTTCCTGCCTCCCTTCCCCACTCCCAGTCCCTGTGGGAAGAGCCTGGTGGTGAGCCCAGCCCAGGACTTGGGTCTGAGTAATCTGAGCTGAGATCTTGCTTTGGACAAGCTGCTTTGCCTCCTAGGAAACTGTTTCCTTGTCTTTAAAAGGAGGAAGGTGGGGCTTAGCATTAAGGATTGCTGAGGAGGGGTAGGGGTGATGTTCAGAGAGTGTGGGCCATGTGGTTGGACCAGTACGCGACCCTTCCTGCTTCCTCACAGTGTGGTCCAGGGGCTGTGTGGCTGGGGCACCATTGCCCAGCTTCTCAGGGCAAAACCTCCCAGTTCACCTCCAGACTCAGTTCCACGTCTCACTTTCCCCCCTCCACCCGCCGTGTTCCTCCCAAAACCTAGCTGCCCATGTGCCCTCACACGGGCCCCCGACACCTAGATTCTTCTCGTCCGCTTCCCATCCTGTCAGGGCAGGCGGTCCCCTAACTTCCCAATCCCCAGGTGGGATTCAGGATTGATCATTTAGTAGTGATCATTCTTTTCCTCATCAAAGCAGGAATTTGGGTCTTGTACAAACATCTCCTCGTCCTCAAGAGTCTGCATGTAACAGCCAAGACTCAGTAGTTTGGCAAGTTCAAGAGCAGGGAAATTTTGGCGTTTATTTCTTAAGGACTTCCAGGTTTTATTTCTAAGGGACTTCCAAGTTTCTTAAATGAAACTGTATTTTAAAAGCATGAAACCTTTTACAAAGCTCTGTCAAGTTTAAATTTGCCTCAAGTAAAATGCAGCAGAGAAAAGTCAAGTATATTTGTACTAAAAATCAAGTGGAGTTTTAATTTATTTTATTTTTAAATTAATACATAGAAATATTGGCAGGTTCTTTATTCCTCAAAGCATATTTGTTGAATAGGGCTCACATATCTTTACTTGTTTTGGGTTTTATTCAATTACTTTTTGAGTTAGACTTTGAGGAACCTTTAAAAGTACTTGGACTTTAAAAAGGAAAAGGCCAATTAGCGAAAGTCTATAGCTTGATTACTTCTGTTTAAAATGTGTGTATTTTTTAACGCACATATTATGCACACATACTTATCATATAGTAGATGCATCTGTGGTTTATTGGATACATTATCATCAATTTATCACCCACATGAAGTTTTTTTTTTTTCCAGTAATGTAGATTTCTAGTTTAATTTTGATTTAATGGAATACCTTCCACATTTGTGAGCACATTTCTCAGAAAGCTTCAAGAAGTAGCATACAACTACAGTTGGCCTGAGTTACTCTGCTGTCCCAAGTCATTAATTCAATTTTGTAAGACAAACAAAACCTCTTTACACTAAGAAATTGAGTAGTGATATTTCATATCTAATAAAATGTATAGATAAATGATATTAACTTGTACCTGGGTTCACACTTCCATTCTTAGATAATTTTGTTCTAATTTTAGTGAACATTTTTTTCTAACTTTTTTTCCTAACTTTTCTAATTTTCATGAAGGGGATTTAACACATGAACATGAGTTGAATAGTCTTAAAAAGTAATCATTTTCACTCAAGGCTAATTGTTACTTTATTTAAACACACTCATAATCTAAAAGCTTCATTCAGCATAAAGCAAATTAGACTGCTTACTTGATAGCTGATGAGTATTAGTTTGTCTCTTCCAAGATGACAATAAATATGGGAATTACTGTTGATTTGATGGCAATCTCATGATAAAAAGATAAAGCACATTTAGAACAATGATAAATTGAAGTATTAGTTAATGTTGCATAAACATGCTCCTCTAGTTCGCTGGATACTATCTGTTCTAGACATAGAGTTAAGATTTTCATTTATAAATAAGAAAATTCCCATGTTTTAGATTTTAAGACTTTTGAGTTATTGTGGAGAATATTGTCCTAAAGTCAAAACTGGATTTTGAGAATTTAAGATTAAGTTTCAAAGGATAAATGCATAAATTTTATGAAACAGACAATAGACTGGGGATTCTGACAAAAAAGTAGTGGAAAATGAATTGGTATCTTCTCATTTTAAACATGAAGCGTAGATGAAATACTAGATAGACCAATATGGCAGACCTCAAAATAGAAAAAAAGTGAAATCTCCAGGCAATACAAAGTAAATTAAAATGCAAAGCCAAAGTGACAAGTGGGGGGACTTTTGTGGAAGTGACCTGGGAAGGCCTCAGACTCTGATACAGTTCAGAGCCCAGAGCATGGACGTCACAGCCCCCTCCTCCGCCATCGGCACGGGAGGAAAGACCGCTCAAACCAGAGAGCCGACTGGACAACCTGTCCCTCCACCCGGACCCTGACAGGCCCATTCATTAGATGACCAGGCTGGGGAGCGAGGAGGGGACAGAAGCCCCAGTTTACTGTTTCAGGAAAGCAGCAAGGAAGCTCGTCACTGCCCCTGGAACTACTTAGACTTACTTCCTTCCCAAGGGAAAAAAAAAAACCCATGTCACCATGACTGAGCGGGTAGAGGGTTAAACGTTGTAAAACTTGTTTTGTGCAAGATTCCCAAACTGATCAAGTGAAAACATGTTTACACACCGCTGCGACTCCCGGAGCCTCAGGTGAACACATCATTGTCCTATAAGGATATTTCCACAATCCATTCTGTCAGTGAGGAAAAGGAAGATAAACTCACAGTAAAAATTACAAGGCAAACAAACATAATGGCTGAAAGTCAAATGGTACTCCAAAGTAATTAAAAGTGTCAATAAATAAGCAGTCTGAAACAGATACATATACACATAAAACATATACACTCAAAGTTATGATAAGTGTAAGAAGGGATGGAACAGTCTTTTTAAAAAGGACACTAAAGAGAAGGAAATAGTTTTAAAAAACAAAACTTCTAGAAATGAAAAATATAATATTTGATAATGAAAACTTAATAAAGACAATTTTAAATTAGCTCCTGAATGAACAAAAGTGACTAGGCCTTGGTCTCTCCCTGTCAAAATAAAGAAGAAATAATCTAAAGAAAAATGCAAATCATTCAGAGTCTCCACAACGGTTAATGAACAGGATCTGATATTCACTCAGAAAGTACCAAGAATGCAGGAAATGAATATTATGCAAAAAAAAAAGAAATAAAAACTTATGAGAAAAAAGATTATAAGACTCAAAAGTAATCAAGACCTTGAAGCTGTCATTTAGGGACTCTAAAATAAATATAAGTAACATCTTCAAGAAAATTGTAATGGACAAAAATATGATTGATAAATGGAAAATTTTACTAGAAGGTAAACTCATAAAAAGAAGGAAGAAGAAATTGTACAACTAAAAGCATGATATTAAATGTTATTACTGAATTGATGAGTTTAAAGCAGACTAAATGGAGAGAAGAGAGTTAAATAAGTAAAACATGGGTCAGTGGAAATACCTGCACTAAAACTCAGAGAAAGAGGGATCTAAAAAATATAGAGAAAAATGATAAGACTACAAATAAGACACAGTGACAAAGACTAGCATACATGTAATTAGAGACTTAGAAAAGAAAAAAGAGGCAAAAAATATATATATTTGCAGAGATAATGACTAGCATTTTTCTTCAAACTTATGACAAACATGAACCCACATAACAAACATGAGGCCACATATGCAAAATATCTAAAGACAACAGGCGGGATAAATACCAAGAGAGCCATACATGGGAACACCATAGGCTCACTGCCACAAAGAGTCAGAGAAAAGTCTTCCTACAGGACCTGTGGCTGACTCCTCACAGAAATGATGGGAGGTAGAGGGCTATGGAATTGTACATCTAAACTGTCCATCTAAATTGCTGGAAGAAAATAATCGCAAAATTAGAATTCTACAGCCAACCAAAATGACCTGCACAAATTAAAATAAATATATGCACAGATGAACATAAAGAACATAGAAAATTTACCACCAATAGATATATGCAAAAAGAAATACTAAGAGGAGGTTCTTTTTGGTAAAAGAAACACAATCTGAAATGGGAGAAAGCCAAAAAGGAATAATGTCAAAAAGTTTATAAATGGGGTGAAATATAAATTAGTATCACTGATACACTAAAAGATATTGATAATTATATTGTATATATGGTAATAGGCGTAGATTTTTTTTAAGTATAATCAGTAATTAAATAAGTGGTTTTGTATGGATAAGTGAGAATTACTACACTGGAGGACAGGGGAAGAAAATTACAGAGAAGGTATCCCAGAAAAATAAATAGATAGTATAAAATAGACATTGAGAGATTAAAGAATATAATTAAAAATCAAGACTGAGGAATCTTCATAATGTCTCACCAAGGCTAGGAGGAAATTAATATTTATTACTTCAATGTAGTAAACCTGAATATAGAAACAAGAAGTGTGATGGGGAAAAAATGTTAAGCAAACACATTACTGAATAGATAAATTATTAAAAATCATTTATTTTAATTCAATTATTATTTATAGAATTAGTCATGTGTGAGTTAAAAAACAATATGGAAATAGCATAACAACAAAACATCTTTGAAGATAAAAGAAATGATCAAATATTAAACATTTGTTCATGAAAGAAATGATGAAGTTAATCATAAAATTAACATAAAACTATTGATCAATTGTATATACTAAGAAAATATTTTCATTTTTTATGTAAATGGAACTCAAAACTTCCAAATTAACAAGATGGAGAAAATGAATAAATAAATCTAATTTAACAAAATGTAAAAAGTAGAAGTAGACCTCAAAAAAGAAGAAAAAATACATCATGGTAAATGAAAAATTAGCATCATTTGGCAGAAATTATCCCAAATATGGTAGCAACTAAAATTGATACAAAATAATAAATTGCCTTATTTGAGATAGATATTATCAGGAGAAACAAATGAAAATAATTCCATGTCCTATTTAAAGATGAGGAAATACTAAAAGATGTACACAGAGAAAATACTAGCCAATAAAAGATAACAGCACTAATACCAACCAATGAAAACAATAATAATAAAAAATAAAAATAAGGTCATTTCTTAATTATAAAGAGAATAATTCACCAAAAACCTGTAAAAGTGCTTATCTTAAATGCACATAATAACATAGATTCAGAATATATATTGAAAAAATAAACACAAGGATATAATTAACAAGCCATCATCATAATTGGTAAATTTACTAAGATATCCTGAAAATGAAGCAAGCAAATAAAAATAGTTACCATTTTTAAAAATTTGAATATATGAACCATAAACCTTGATCAAAGAAATCCATAGAACTCTGCACCCAATAATCAGAAATTTCTCATTCATCCTTTAAATACATTTAACTACTGAAAATTTAATATGCAATGAAATTAAAAAAAAACACTAAAGGTCAAGCATTTTTACATCAGGCTATTTTCTACTGACAAAAAAAAAATACCATTAGAAAGGAACACAAAATAATAACCAACCAAAGCACCTAGAAATTAAAATCTGGTCATAATAACTTATGTTTTTAAGAGAAATTATAATATAAATTGAAATATTTCAAAAAATAATAGTGAAAACACTTTAAGTCACACGAACACAATATTGAGAAGGGAAGTTGTTACTAATATTCAAGTACTACCAAAGGATAATGAGTAAGCATTAATCAACTCAAATAGCTAAAAAATGGGTAATTACAAAGTTCAAAAAAAGTGATTTGAAAAATGCTTATAAATATAAATTAAATTTTACAAAATTAAGGAAACCCTTATGAATGAAGTCTGTTTTTCACTAAAAGATTGATAACAATATACAACCATTGAAAAGTCTGATAAAAAATGAATATTTAAATAACATTTTGATTGTGAAATGAAATATTGTTCTTCAGTCATTCAGTCATGTCTGACTGTGTGCGACCCCATGGACTGCAGCGTGCCACGTTTCCCTGTCCTTCACCATCTGCCAGAGCTTGCACAAACTCATGTCCATTGAGTCAGTGAAGCCATACAATCATACTGTCCTCTGTCGTCCCCTTCTTCCCCTGCCTTCAATCTTTCCCAGCATCAGGGTCTTTTCCAGTGAGTCAGCTCTTTGCATCAGATGGCCAAAGTTTTGGAGCTTCAGCTTCAG
>JADEYB020000026.1:65387027-65456954 GCA_015832495.2 Alces alces
TTGAGCTTTAAGCCAACTTTTTCACTCTCCTCTTTCACTTTCATCAAGAGGCTCTTTAGTTCTTCTTCACTTTCTGCCATAAGGGTGGTGTCATCTACATATCTGAGGTTATTGATATTTCTCCTGGCAATCTTGATTTCAGTTTGTGGTTCATCCAGTCTAACATTTTGCATGATGCACTCTACATATAAGTTAAATAAGCAGGGTGGCAATATACAGCCTTGACACACTCTTTTCCCAATTTGGAAACAGTCTGTTGTTCCACGTCCAGTTCTAAATGTTGTTTCTTGACCTGCATACAGATGTCTCAAGAGGCAGGTCAGGTGGTCTGGTATTCCCATCTCTTGAAGAATTTTCCACAGTTTGTTGTGATCCACTCAGTCAAAGGCTTTGGCGTAGTCAACAAAGCAAAAGTAGATGCTTTTCTGGAACTCTCTCTCTTTTTCAATGATCCAGTGGAGGTTGGCAATTTGATCTCTGGTTCCTCTGCCTTTTCTAAATCCAACTTGAACATCTGGATGTGAACGGTTCACATACTGTTGAAGCATGGCTTGGAAAATTTTGAGCATTACTTTGCTAGCATGTGAGATGATTGCAACTGTGCAGTAGTTTGAGCATTCCTTGTCATTGCCTTGCTTTGGGATTGGAATGAAAACTGACCTTTCCCAGTCCTGTGGCCAGTACTGAGTTTTCCAAATTTTCTAGCCTATTAAGTGCAGCACTTTCATAGCATCATCTTTTAGGATTTGAAATAGCCCAACAGGAATTCCATCACCTCCACTAGCTTTGTTCATAGTGATGCTTCCTGAGGCCCATTTGACTTCACATTCTAGGATGTCTGGCTCTAGGTGAGTGATTACATCATTGTGGCTATCTGGGTCATGAAGATCTCTTTTGTATAGCTCTTCTGTGTATTCTTGCCACCTCTTCTTAATATCTTCTGCCTCTGTTACGTTCATACCATTTCTGTCCTTTATTGTGCCTATCTTTGTATGAAATGTTCCCTGGGTATCTCTAATTTTCTTGAAGGGATCTCCAGTCTTTTCCATTCTACTGTTTTCTCTTATTTCTTTGCATTGATCACTGAGGAATGCTTTCTTATCTCTCCTTGCTATTCTTTGGAACTCTCCATCAAATGGGTATATCTTTCCTTTTCTCCTTTGCCTTTCACTTCTCTTCTTTTCATAGCCATTTGTAAGGCCTCCTGGGACAACCATTTTGCCTTTCTGCGTTTCTTTTCCTTGGGGATGGTCTTGATCACTGCCTCCTGTACAGTGTCACGAACTTCCATTCATAGTTCTTCAGACACTGTCTATCAGATCCAATCCCTTTAATCTATTTCTTATTCCCACTGTATAATCATAAGGGATTTGATTTAGGTCATATCTGAATGCTCTAGTGGTTTTCTGTACTTTCTTCAATTTAAGTCTGAACATTATGAAAAGGCAAGAAGATAGGACACTGAAAGATGAACTCCTCAGGTCAGTAGGTGCCCAATATGCTACTGGAGAATAATGGAGAAATAACTCCAAAAAGAATGAAGAAATGGAGCCAAAGCAAAAACATCACCCAGTTGTGGATGTGACTGGTGATGGAAGCAAGGTCTGGTGCTGTAAAGATCAGTATTGCATAGGAACCTGGAATGTTAAGTCCATGAATCAAGCAAATTGGAAGTGGTCAAACAAGAGATGGCAAGAGTGAACATCAATATTTTAGGAATCAGCAAACTAAGATGGACTGGAATGGGTGAATGTAACTCCAATGACCGTTATATTTACTACTGTGGGCAAGAATCCCTTAGAAGAAATGGAATAGCCATCATAGTCAACAAAAGAGTCTGCAATGCAGTACATGGGTGCAATCTCAAAAATGACAGAATGATCATTGTTCATTTCCAAGGCAAACTATTCAATATCACAGTAATCCATGTCTGTGCCCCAACCAGTAATGCTGAAGAAGCTTAAATTGAATGGTTGTATGAAGACCTACAAGACCTTCTAGAGCTAACACCCAAAAGAGTTGTCCGTTTCATTATAGGGGACAGGAATGCAAAAGTAGAAAGTCAAGAAATACCTGGAGTAACAGGCAAATTTGGCCTTGGAGTACAGAATGAAGTGGGGCAAAAGTTAACAGTTTTGTCAAGAGAATGCACTTGTCATAGCAAACACAGTCTTCCAACCACACAAGAAATGACTCTACACATGGACATCACCAGATGGTCAACACCGAAATCAGATTGATTATATCCTTTGCAGCCAAAGATGGAGAAGCTCTATATAGTCAGCAAAAACAAGACTGGGAGCTGACTGTGGCTCAGACCATGAACTTCTTATTGCCAAATTCAGACCTAAATTGACGAAAGTAGTGAAAATCACTAGACCATTCAGTCCAGTTCAGTCACTCAGTCCTGTCTGACTTTTTGTGACCCCATAAATGGCAGCACGCCAGGCCTCCCTGTCCATCACCAGCTCCCGGAGTCCACCCAAACCCATGTTCATTGAGTCTGTGATGCCATCCAACCATCTCATCCTCTGTCATCCCCTTCTCCTCCTGCCCTCAATCTTTCCCAGCCTCAGGGTTTTTCCAGTGAGTCAGCTCTCCACATCAGGTGGCCAAAGTATTGGAATTTCAGCTTCAATATCAGTCCTACCAATGAACACCCAGGACTAATCTCCTTTAGGATGGACTGGTTGGATCTCCTTGCAGTCCAAGGGACTCTCAAGAGTCTTCTCCAACACCACAGTTCAAAAGCATCACTTCTTCGGTGCTCAGCTTTCTTTATAGTTCAACTCTCACATCCATACATGACCACTGGAAAAACCATAGCCTTGACTAGATGGACCTTTGTTAACAAAATAATGTCTCTGCTTTTTAATACTTTGTCTAGGTTGGTCATAACTTTCCTTTCAAGGAGTCAGTGTCTTCTAATTTCATGGCTGCAATCACCATCTGCAGTAATTTTGGAGCCTAGAAAAATAAAGTCAGCCACCATTTCCACTGTCTCCCCATCTGTTTGCCATGGCCTAAATCAAATCCCTTACGATTATACAGTTGAAAGATTATTGAGCACCAATAGTGCTTAATGAGACCACACCACCCAGACTGCAAGGTAATCCCAACAGCTGCCAGTCAGCAGGACTTGCACCCTGGATGTTGGTCCAGAAGGACTCAGGCATGTTGGAAATGGTGGTGGATGCTAGCAGTTTCTCTACTGATTTGGCTCCAGGAGCTGGACATGCAGTAGATAGACTGAGTCCATTCTGGCCACTCCAAGGGGGACAGAGCTCAGTTTTCACCATCAGACTATAATGTTCCTTCAATTATGCAACCAATGTATGTAAATAACTTCTGTATGCTCTGTTTTATGTATGATACATATTATGCATTTTATGTGTAATAAACATGTACTTTTGCTTCCAAGGGTCATCTTATTTGCATATCATGGGATAAGCTGTAATTTATATAAATATATCCCCAACTTATCCAATAATATGCAAATAATAGGACCCTTAGGAACAAAATTATATGTTTATTATACATGGGCTACTTCAGAGACAAAATGGAAAATGGCCAGTAGGATCTATTAGGAGATGATCAATGTTTCCTTTCTTATTAAATCCAGTTTCTTGTATTTTGACTTTTCTACTTGATCTTTCATTCAAAATATGCCATTTCTCCATCAAATTTTAAACTTCTACACAGTGTTCTTCAGGGATTTTAGAAGGGTGCCTTTCTAATGTTTAGAAAAGTTTTCATTTTTTAGATGGTGAAGTGTCTAGCATTAGGATATTAATAAATCTACAAAGTCATCACTTTGGCCTGATTTAGGGCCCAAGGAAGTCAATCCTACAAGTAACCAGGACAACTGGAAGAGCAACAAGTTGCAAACGTGACAAGCTGGGGACACAAGGCACCCTTTGAATTTTCACTTGGCGGCATTGGCTCAAACCCCGACCCCTTTACTCCTCTCCAGATTCATGTGGATTTCACAAAATTGTCTGATTCGTTGCCTTTTTGCATTATGACCAAACATTTAAAATGCAACTTTAAGTTGTGTAAAAAAGGTAGAAAATAGAACCTATAAATGTAAGACTTTATGGTTTATATATATATATATATATGTCTGTGTGTGTATTTATTTATTTATGTCACATGAGTGTCCTATGTTTATACATTTTTGTGTATTTAAAATGACCTAGGGGTAGGAACATGGGTTGATTGAAATGGACCACAAGGAAATTTGGGGGGATGGCAATGTTCTAAGTCTTTTTTATAGTAATTATCTGGGTTCAAACATTTGTCAAAACTCATCTAATTGTACACTTAAAATGAGTACATTTTATTTTGTAGAAATTATAGCTCAAGAGGGCTTCCCTGATAGCTCAGTTGGCAAAGAATCCCCCTGCAATGCAGGAGACTGCAGTTCGATTCCGGGGTTGGAAAGATCCCCTGGAGAAGGGATGGGCTACCCACTCCAGTGTTCTTGGGCTCCCCTTGTGGCTCAGCTGGTAAGCAATCCACCTGCAATGCAGGAGACCTGGGTTAGATCCCTGAGTTGGGAAGATTCGCTGGAGAAGGAAAAGGCTATACCCACTTCAGTGTTCTGGCCTAAAGAATTCCATGGACTGTCCATGGGATCACAAAGAATCAGACACGACTGAGTGACTTTCACTTCTACTTTCAGTTTTCATAGCTCAAGATGCTGATTTTTAAAAATCTCAATGGCTATCTAGTTGATTGTTGAAACTTACCAAAAGTAATTTTAGAAAAGACTCCAAAATATAGCCAAACTCTGTTTGTTTTTTCCTAAGGAAAACTTTACTTAGAGTTTAAAAGTCCACTCGTGAGATGGAATCATTTATATCAACAGCATTTGGCATTTCCTGCGCTGGCTCCATGCCCTGAAGAGGGGGAGAAGGGCTGCAGAGAAGCACCTCTGATGAGAATACCTCCTGTTTGGTCTGCAAATGCCTGCCTTCCACGGCCCTGTAGAGGTCAGAAAGTCTGGCTTTCCCATCAGAGGCAGGGAACGCTGCTCTGAAGGGGTGAGTCACAGCACGGCCTCTATCACCAGGGTGAGGCGGGAGCACTGGACCGTGGGGGAGGGGTGGCAGCGGCAGGCTGGCCCCACTGGGAGCTGGTCTCTTGGCCTCAGGCTCCAGACACCGCCTCTACCCCGTGCCTCTGCACCCCTCGCCCCCCGACTCCCTCCCCGGCCCAGGGAAGCAGGGCCCCCATCCTCGGGCCTGGCCTTCTGCTTCAAAGATGCTTTTCTGACCTGTCCACCAAGCACCCTCAGGCGCAAGTCCTGCTTGACCTTGACTGATCCCCATCTACCTACTTCTCCTAATCCTGGCCTCATGTAACCCAAGGCCATCTTGGCCTGATGTCTGGCTGTCACATGCCACCTGACAGTTGAGATTCTGAAAGGTGTCGGGAGGTTTGACCTGACCCACGTGCTGGAAGGACCAGGCACAGGGAAGCCGAGGCATTGCCCGTCAAGCTTATCCGGCTGTAGGGGCAGGGAGATAGTGCGCGTCTCCCCTATTATTCGGCACATCAGGCTGAGCCCCTGCCCTCACTCCGGCCTGAGTCACCACCTCCCTTGGCTTGGATGAACAGCCTTCTAAGCTGTTTTCCCTGCTTTTGCCAACACTACTTCCCTTCTCCAAGCCCCAACTAGAGAGGTATTTTCAGGATGGGTGTCTGAGCATTCCTTTCTCTTGCTTAAAATTCTTGCGCAGGCCTCCACTGCCCTGGGGAAATGCTAAACTGCCGGGCTGACCATCAGCTGGCCTCGGGAGATCTCCTTCTCAGCTCTCTCATCTCATCTCAAGTCACTCCCCACCTTAGCTGATGGCTCAGCTTCCTGACTCCTTTCCTGGCCTGTACCTGGGCAAGGTCCCTTGGCCTCAGGGCCTTTGCATGTGCTTTCCTAGCTTCCTGGGTGGCCGTCACAACCCTCAGAATTTGACAGAAAACAGAAAAATTCTGTAAAGCAATTATCCTTCAATTAAAAAATAAATTAATTTTTTTAAAAAAAGGGTTGGTTTCTCATCCTCCAGGTCTCAGTTTGACCATCAGGTCCTCAGGGAACCTTCTCTGCTCCCAGCCAGGAACCAGGTCCCAGTCTGCCTTCCTCACGGCCTTCACTGGGGCGCCGTGCACAGCGGAACCTCGTCCACCCTGTGGGTGACTGTGGTCTCCCCACCTGTCTGTCTCAGGGTAAGTGCCTCCACAGGAGTCCTTCCCCTGATGTCCAGAGGCCGAGTGGGCCACTTCTTAGAATCTGTTGAATGCGTAGAGTACGCCATTTCTGTTGCAACAATACATGAAATTTGGCTAGTCTCTTGAACACTTTTGTCAGTTTCAGTGAGCCCTGATGCGGGAAAGATTGAGGGCAGGAGGAGAAGGGGGCAACAGAGTATGAAATGGTTGGATGGCATCACTGACTCAATGGCTATGAGTTTGAGTCAGCTCCGGGAGATGGTGAAAGACAGGGAAGCCTGGCATTCGGCAGTCCATGGGGTTGCATAAAGTCTGACACAATAGCAGTTGAACAACAGCATGAGCCTTTTGCCACTTTTGCAAAGTTTTATTACTTTCCTGATACAGAAATACTTGATGCTTTATTCCATTTGGTGGCTGAATGCAAAAGAGAAAAAAGACCTCACAGTCAGGCTGGTTGCTGCTCAAAACTGGAATCTCTCGGAATTCACTGGGGACAGACTTTCCACCTGCCCACCGTTGTCATTTGGGGCTGGGTCACTTTTCCTGGGGGCTGCTCTGCTGCAAGAGGACACCTTGTCACAGCCATGATTTCCACCCCATCGATACCAGTGGAAATGTGAAAGTGTCAGTTACTCCATGGATACCATGGGGTCCCCCAGGCTCCTCTGTCCATGGGATTTCCCAGCCAAGAACACAGGAGTTGCCATTTCCTTCTGCAGGGGATCTTTCTGACCCAGGGATCAAACCGGTGTCTCCTGAAGCTGCAGGCAGATTCTTTACCATGGAAGTCTGATGCCAGTGGTCACCAGCAAGATACCTCCGTTGAGGCAGGGCCCAGGCTCCCCGGGGCGGGGGGCAGAGCTGCCTTGGGAAGAACCACTGGCATAGAATCCCATCCTAACAGTTCTGCCTCGGGTACCAAGCCCTGCAGCTCCTCCGCCTGCCCAGGATCGACTACCTGTCTACACTGCACGCACAGACACACACGTTTTAACCATCACCCTGTTGGACTTTCTGTACTCCTGCTAAATATTAGGGGTTATACCTTATGTGTTTTTCTTGCTGGGGTATTTGAATGCTTCCAAATTTACACAGCTTGGAAACTCATATCCTGAAGGAGACGTTAAGTCCTTCCCCTGAGGTGACTGGTGTTGTTGTGTCTACACGGACGCGGTTTCCCTGTTTCCCCGATGGCGTGAGAACTTTGAAACTCCTCTATCAGTGCTGTTTTTGCCTCCCTGATTATACAAAATGACTCCTTGAACCTGGTGGAGAACTACACTTGTTTGCAAAGGAAGGGGTTTAAGGAGATAAACCCTCCGAGTTAATAAAGGAGGGAGCGGGGTGGTGAGAGACGCAGGTGGGCCCAGGGGAGGGGCTGTCGGGTGGTTTGATAAATGGGGGGCTGGGGGGGCCGAGCTGTTTGTTTAGGGCTCTTGTTCTGCTTCATCTGCACACAAACCCGGCATTGACGTGTCTGCCCTGCAAACACAGCACAGCCCGGCACGGGCAGCCTGCAGGGCCCGGCCCAGGGAGAGCCTCACTGCTCCCCCAGGCCTGGGACCAGAACCTTCCTGAGAGGGGCCGCCGAGCAGAGCCCGGGGAGACTGCAGGGAGTTAGGGTGGAGCAGGCAGCTTCCCATCTGTCTGCAGGGCCTGGCCTTAGCGCCAGGCGGGCACCTCAGCCCGGCGCCCTCAGCCTGCACCTCAGTCCTTCTTTCTCCTCCTGAAACCCTGGGAAGGTGCCCAGACCTTACCAACCTGCCCCTGTGGGTCTGAAACGCTGGGCACACCTCTGTGCCTGCCTGCTCATTGAGTATCTGCATGTGGCAACATCAGAACTCCATTTTCCCGAGTCCGAGAATGACCACGACCTTGCTCACAGCTGGCCTTCAGGTGTTCAGGTCACACCAGCTCCCCAAGCCCCAGACGGTCTGCTCGTGTCTTAGAGTGCAGCTTCTACTTCTAAGGAGAAGGACCACTGCAAGTGGCACTAAAGTCGCTATGCGTGCACGCTAAGCCGCTTCACTCATGTCCGACTCTTTGCCACCTCAGGGCCTATAGCCCGCCAGGCTCCTCTGTCCGTGGGATTCTCCAGGCAAGAATACTGGACTGGGTTGCCATGCCCTCTTCCAGGGGATCTTCCCAACCCAGGGATCAAACTCACATCTCTTAAGTTTCCTGCATTGGTAAGTGGGTTCTTTACCTGTAGGGCCACCTGGGAAGTCCATCACTAATGATACTTCATTAATTTATATTATATTTTAAGCAAAAGCAACTAGGAAAATTAATGTTAAACTATTGTATGAGATGCCAATCAGAAGATGGAAGATTTTTGTGGATAAACAACACGTTGGACCTTCATGGATTTTAGCAAATTTTACTCTGTGAATATCCTGTGTTTGGAGTGTAACTAGATTATATACGAATATATCAATATTAAATTTCCCATCACTTTCAACACCATTTCCACCTCTTATGATTTTTTATGACTTTGACATCTTTATTAACACTGGTAAAATACACATGACATAAAATGCACTCCTTTAAAACCATTTATCCGTGTACACATCAGGAATATTTGGTGTATTCACATTGCTGGACAGCCATCACTCCATCTCCAGAACTCACTTTATTTTGCACAATTGAAACTCTGCCCCACTGTCGAGATTTTCTACTTTTCCCCAACTTGTTTCAAAGATGTTTTTAATTGCTGAAGCAATGTTATGATGATTGCTGTAAAATGTTCATCAGATAATTCTAGCATCTCTATCATTTATCTTGATACTGGGATCTGTTGGTTATGGTGTTCATTCACTTAGGGGTTCTCCTGGTTCTTGATCGGTGAGTACTGATTGAAGCCTGAGCATTTGGGTGTTTTGTTAGGAGGCTGAATTTTAGCTGAGCCCTCGAGGTGGGAGGTGGGTTTTCTGACACCGCACAGGGCGGGCTCCACATTGGTTCTGCCTGGTGGGGGCCATCCAGGTTCTGCACTTGGTCTCCAAGGGCTCGTGGGGTGGGGGCTCCGCATAGGAGTCCTGGGTGCCCCCAGAGCTTCCCCGATGCCTTCTCATGGAGGAAGGCTAGCAATGCTTCACTGCTGCCCTCACCCGGCCTCCACCAACATGTGGGGAGGCGTCATCACCCCTGGGTTGGGGGCAGTCTGGGCTCGGCCACCACCGCCTCATTACAGAATCTCAGGCTCTGACCTTTGCCCACAGAGGTGTGATGGGGCTACAGGTTTGTTGCTGTATCGTGTCTGGCTGGCTGGAGTGATTATGTCTCTATGTGGTCTCTCTAGCTGAAATGCTCCTCTCCCGGATCCGTGACCAGGGAGAGCAGGTTTTTACTGAGTTTTCTTTGTCTGCTGCCCCTGGGATTTCCATCCTGAGCACCTCTATCCCCACGCCTGGGGTGTTTGAGGCCAGAAGACACCTGGAGAGCTGACCCCTGGGTCCATCTTTTATCCCCAGAACTCAAGCTGGATTGCAATCTTCTGTTGATTGTGTCTTTCAGAATCTTCCTGTTAGTCTTATACATGATGTACAGGGTTTTCAGTTGTGTTTTGGGGACTAGGAAGAAGTGTATTTTTTCCATGATTCTGGAAGCAAAACAGAGATTTTATGTTTGTTTCATAATGTCCATTTTTTCTAAGCCCTTCATATGCTTTCTGCAGATTCACTGGGTGTCCACATTTTGCCTCATTTGTTTTATCTTCTCTATTTGCAGATATGCATTTCTTTTCCTGAACTATGCACCAGTAAGTTGGAAATATTTTTATCTTTTACTCAAACTACTTCAATGTCTATTTCCTGTTCTGCTGCAAAAACTACAGGGTATTTTTCAAAACCAAAAAAATTAACGTGGATATGATGCTAGAATTTAATCTTAACATATTAAAATTTCAATCATTGTCTCAATTATGTCCTTTATAGCTTTTAAAACTTTATTATTTTTTTTTTAAAGGACGAGATATTCTTGAGAGTGAAAGGGGGCACAAACAAGTCATAAACAAGAATCATCAAGGCAACCTCAGATGTCAAGTGCCCCCTGATTCAGGGCCCAGGAGGGAACAGCTTTAGCTAGGAGGACAGAGTCCATCCTGGGCCAAGAAGAAGAGTGGAGAAGGAGATGTGATGCTTACAGCCTGGAGAGTTTGGTGGTGCGAGGGCACAGTCACTCTTCTTTCTGCTCAGATTATCTTAGAAACACAATAAGCAAGGTGATCACTAGGGGAAGGAGCAAGTCAGGAGGTCTGAGGAGGATACAGAGCTGTCTAGGGGATAGAGGGCTCCCTACCAAGTCTGGCAGGGCATCAGAACTCTATCTTTTCTTTTTGAAATCATTAAGCATTTTCAAGCAGAAGTAGCATGGTAACATTTTCCACTAATTAATTCATCTTGCTGGGCCTCAAATCCAGCTACCAGCTTGAACTTGTCTCAGGTTTTAAAAAACCCTTTTTGCACGGTCACTGAACACCTGGTCTGTGTCTGGTACCCAGGATGCACTCACTGACCAAGCCCCGCCCTCAGGGAGTTAACAGTCTGCCAGAGGAGGTGTAATGCCAACAAGAAAGAAATAAGATCAATAAACGATGTCCAAAGAAGAACACGGCAAATGCTTTGGAGAAAACCAGAGCGGGACTGAGGTGGTAAGGAGGGATGGGGGAATTTGATTGCAGTTTTAACTGGCTGGGCAGGGAAGAGTTTCTGGACATGATGGTGTGTGAGAGCAAGACTGAAGCAGGAGAGGGGGTGAGTCAGGCTCACCAGTCTTCTCTGTGTGGAGTATTCCTGGCAGAGGGAATGGCCAGGGCAAAGACCCCGAGGTGGGAACATGCCTGGGATGTTGGAGAAACTACAGAGCCAGAGGGACTGGTGGGGGGCAAGGTGGGAAGATGAGGTCAGGGAGGAAGTCAGACCAGCAGGCCCCCTGGGAGCAGACGGCCACCCAGGGGCTGTGGGAACCTCCGGCAGGGCAGGGCAGGCTGGCTCATGTGTAGAAGGTCACAGCTCGTGGATCACTGGGAGACAGGAGATCATGAGGGGACCTAGTGCAGACAGGGAGGCCAGGCCAGTGGTTAGGGCAGAGAAATTATCAACCCAGGTGGCAAGAGTGGAGGGCGGAGAGCAGTAGCTGGCGTCTGGAACATCTTGGACATAAAACTGAGGGAATTTGTTCAGGAATTATGTGGGGTTTTGGAATTTAACATGAGCCACAAAGAGGGTATTATCTTCACCTCTGAGATGGAGGCCTGAACTGGTCCACGCAGGGTCCCAAGGGGTCGGTTAGACATCCAGGGGGCAGTTGAGCTTGAGAAGGGAGGTCTGGCCTAAACAGATACATTCAAGAGTCACCGGCATGTGGAAGGCACTTATGACTGTGAGACTGGGGTGGGACTTTTGTCCCAGCTAACAGGTGTGTGCAGCAGAACAGCCTCACCTGGGAGCCTGTTAGAAGTCTGGAATGGACAGCTACACACTACTACATATAAGATATATAGAGTAATGTGTAGTAGTACTATATATAAGATAACAAACAAGGATCTACTGTAATATTCTGTGATACCCTAAGATCATGGCATCTGGTCCCATCACTTTATGGCAAATAGATTTTGAAAAATGGAGTGACAGATTTTATTTTGCGGGATGCCAAAATCACTGCTGACTGCTGAGCACAATAAAAAAAACCTAAGTGCCAAAGAATTGATGCTTTTGAACTATGATGTTGGATAAGACTCTTGAAAAACCCTTGGACTGCAAGGAGATCCAACCAGTCAATCCTAAAAGAAATCAGTCCAGAATATTCAGTGGAAGGATTGATTCTGAAGCTGAAACTCCAATACTTTGGCCACCTGATGTGAAGAAGTGACTCATTTGAAGAGACCCTGATGCTGGGAAAGATTGAAGGCAGGAGGAGAAGGGGATGACAGAGGATGAGATGGTTGGATGGCATCACTGACTCAATGGGCATGAGTTTGAGCAAGCTCTGGGAGCTGGTGATGGACAGGGAGGCCTGTTGTGCTGCGGTCCGTGGGGTCGCAAAGAGTTGGACATGACTGAGCAACTGAACCGAACTGACTGCAAATCATTGCAGCTGGTCAGTGCATCCATAAAACCAAAAGACACTTGCTCCTTGGAAGAAAAGCCATGACAAACCTAGACAGCATATTAAAAATTGTGCTGCTGACAAAGGTCCATATAGTAAAAACTATAGTTTTTCCAGTAGTCATGTATGGATGTGACAGTTGGACCATAAAGAAGGCTGAGTGCTGAAGAATTGATGCTTTCTAATTGTGGTGCTGGGGAAGACTCTTGAGAGTCCCTGGGCAGCAAGGAGATGACACCAGTCTATCCTAAGGGAAATCAACCCTGAATATTCATTGAAAGGACTGATGCTAAAGCTCAGCAAGAAATTGAGGGCAGGTGGAGAAGAGGGTGACAGAAGACGAGATAGTTGAATGGCATTTTCCAGCAGTCATGTAAGCGCTAAACTCTAAAGAAGGCTGAGCATGGAAGAATCAATACTTTTGAATTGTGGTGCTGGAGAAGACTCTTGAGAGCCCCTTGGAGAGTGGGATCAAACCAGTCAATCCTAAAGGAAATCAACCCTGAATATTCACTGGAAGGCCTGATGCTGAAGCTGAAGCTCAAATCTTTGGCCACCTTATGAAGAGCTGACTCACTGGAAAAGACTCTGATGCTGGAAAAGTTTGAGGGCAGGCAGAGAAAAGGGTGACAGAGGACGAGATAGTTGAATGGCATCATCAACTCAATGGACATGAGTTTGAGCAAACTCTGAAAGATAGTGAAAGATGGAGAAGCCTGGTGTGCTGCAGTCCATGGATCGCACAGAGTCAGACATGACTTAGTGACTGAACAACAATATGTGTATAAAGGAATCACTTTGCTGTACACTTGAAATGAACACAGCATCATCATAATTCAATTATATCCCAAAATAATAAAAAGATTTTTTAAAGTTTGCATAAAAAGAAATACAGGACACCAGCATCACCCCCACCAGATAAGAACTCACATGTTAACAAGCTCCCTGCCCTGGTCTAGGCTTCTGCGTAGACAGAGAAGAGAAGAGGACCCTTCGACCCTCCAAGCTCAGGACAAGACTGAGCAGGAATGTGATAGACTGTGAAGGAATGTTTCACATGACTAGAAAGAACAAAACTAAAAACAAAACCATGAGAGCAGAGTCCTTGCAGCCAACAGGACAGCATGGGTGAGGCCAAGGCAGTACAAGCATGAGGGATGCTATTTCCAGGATGGAGGACAGAAGATTTAAGATGTTGGGTGGGGGTGGGGGGGGGATGGGGAGCAAAGCTGCCGGATACAGGAGGGGAGAGAATTTGGGGGCAGTATAGACCACCCCTGGAAAAGTCTGGCTGCAGGATGAAGCAGAAAAATTGGGTGGAGGCTGGTGGGCCAAGTGAAATCCACGGAGATTCTTTTCACACTTGCTATGTTTTATTTCAGGATGGGGAAGGCAAGGTGTGTCTAGGCTGTTGGAA
This sequence comes from Alces alces, assembly GCA_015832495.2. NCBI lineage: Eukaryota > Metazoa > Chordata > Mammalia > Artiodactyla > Cervidae > Alces > Alces alces. The sequence goes on from JADEYB020000026.1 coordinate 65,400,784, forward strand.
TGACCCTGTAGAGAGAGGAAAAGGGAAGCTGCATGTCTGTCCTGTGTCCCATGTTAGGATGACTGTTGTGCCTATAATGCACAACTCTGACAGTAGGACACTGCTGTGCCAAGCTCTGAATCCTCAGAGAAGCTTGCGGGAAGCAGTCCATGAATATTTGTGGGGCTCCATTAAAACCATCTGGTCCCATGGCATCTGGCTCCATCACTTCATGGCAAACAGAAGGCGGGGAGGGGAGCGGGGAATAGAAGCACTGACAGATTTTATTTTCTTGGACTTCAAAATCACTGAGGATGGTGACTGCAGTCACGAAATTAAAAGATGTTTGCTCTTTAGAAGAAAAGCTATGACAAATCTAGACAGCATATTAGAAAGCAAAGACATCACTTTGCCAGTAAAAGTCCATATAGTCAGAGCTATAGTTTTTCCAGCAGTCATGTATGGATGCAAGCGTTGGACTACAAACAAGGCTGAGCGTGGAAGAATGGATGGTTTTGAAGTGTGGTGCTGGAGCAGACTCTTGAGAGTCCCTTGACCAGCAAAGAGATCCAACCAGTCCATCCTAAAGGGAATCAGTCCTGAATATTCATTGGAAGGACTGATATTGAGGCTGAAACTCCAATCCTTTGACTACCTGACACAAAGAACTGACTCATTTGAAAGAACCCTGATACTGGGAAAGACTGAAGGTAGGAGGAGAAGGGGACGACAGAGGATGAGATGGTTGGATGGCATCACCGACTCAATGGGCATGAGTTTGAATAAATTCCCGGGAGTTGGTGATGGACAGGGAGGCCTGGCGTGCTGCAGTCCGTGGGGTCGCAAAGAGTTGGACACGATTGAGCGACAGAACTGAACCGAACTGAAAGACCTCTTCTCCTCTTGGAGAACTCTTTGGACCAAGGGACAAGGTCTTGCCTTTGGAAAATTCATTTTATTCCTCCTCAGCGAGCAGTCATAGCAGCAGGCCCTAAGGACGGGCTCGGTGGAGGGTCCCCTGGTCTTTTGCGTTGTAACAAGTTCATGAAAAACGTCGTTAGCTGGCCGTCCCTCCCCCGTCTCTATCTTGGAATTGTATGGTAAATATCCTCAGTAGTCCAGTAAGACAGCCGTGATCCGGGGGCCCCCACTTCCTGTCTGGGGCCATATTTACATGCGCACTTCCGGTTGTTGACAGAAGTTGAGCTGCTCCGATGGAGCTCACGAGGGCGTGGGCTCAGCCCAGAGATAACACGTGAGCTGGGACATCTGAAAGTGTGTCTCCATCCGCCTGATGGAGCAACCAAGCCAGAACTGAGAGCACCAACCACCCAGGGGCCAGGTGGGCAGGGGTCCACAGCCTCCCCTCTGCTTGCTGCGTTTTGTTGAGACGCTTTTGTGGGTGTGGCCTCCTTCTGGTTGCTCACGGGTGAAGACCTTTTGTTGGGGAGAGGGCTGGGGGTACTTTCAGTCTCTGACCAGGGGCTTCTCTACTCAAAGCTGTCTGTCATGGCACCTTCTCATGGGTGTTTGTGTTCTTTCTGTTGCATTTGTCAGTGGAGCTGGCAGCTGGCAATGCCCACTGGCAATCGGGAGAGATTTTTCTGGTCAGTGGTTCTTCTTTGGATTCAATTCAGTGGGCTCGTTGGGCCCATGCTCTCCATCTCCTGAATGGAGCTCACACGTTGGCCCTGTTTTCTCTAGAAAACCCGAAGTGGGAAAGACACAGGTGAAGTCGAACCTGGAAACAAGATGTAGCGTAATTGTTGATCTAAGGTTTTTTGATAAAATTAGGAGATGAAGTCCTTTTTCAGTTAGTCGAGCATCATCGAGACCAAGATTTCCTGTGCTTCTATGTTGATAAACAGAATCATTGCACACATGCACATTCATCCAGCTGTTACTCATCTTTTCCTGGTAACCACCCCCAGTCTGCGATGACTTACCTTGAATGGCTTTATATCATTTTAGTAGCTCAGAAATTACTTTGATCTCTTTGAAAATAATGTAATCCTCAAGCATCAGTCTTATTCATGATTTCTGTTCATAACAACGATGGCACGCTTAGGCGGTTTCACTGTAACATCATAAAATGGGAGAAAGTAACCATCTAATTTTTAAAAAACTGAGCCTCAAAAGCCTATATAGTTTTTGTTAGTGGTATTTATCTTGGTTCGACAATGTGGAGCAACTCCAATTTAGCTTCCATGGCAAGTTGGACCAAAATTGAATATAGATCAGATCGCGAGCTTGGCGGCGGAACAAATCGGTCTGATTATGTGGGATTACATGGTGCATGAATTTTTAAATTAAATAGTTTCTTGCCCTATTAAATAATGTCAACAGTATTGTTGTTGGGCCTTATTTTCATTTCTTGTCTACTTTCACATATGAATATCTTTTTCTTTCATTAACCAATATCCCTTTATTTAAATTCGATAACACCCAGGATGTCCCTCTCTCCCTGGCGAGTCTATTCTTGTCAAGTAAAATTTCAGAGTAAATTCATTTGTTTCCTTTTAGTATGTTCTATCATATTATGCCTTGGAATTCTTTGGTTTTGCTAGAAAGTCAAACTCTTTTTAGTGGAGCAAATCAATGCAGAGACTGTTCTTTGGGGCTCCTGGTAATATTTACTGACCATTCTTTGTCTGTGGTCCAGCTTCAAATGATGTCCTGTTTGCTACTGTGTTCCCAGGGCCCATGTCCAGCCAGAAGTCTGAGATTCTGAGAGCCAGGGACAGTGGGCTCCTTACCAGGAAGAGCCGCGGGTGGGGTCATGTCCATGTCAGAGCCCAGGTCACACCCTCTCCCTGTGGCCACAGGCGGCTTCAAAGGCCAAGATGCACAGTCTTGAGCCCCGGGCTGTCAGCTGGGGTGGGAGGGGGACAGTTTGGCAAATCTACACATGCTTTAACTTCAGTATATTCAGAGTGGAGGAGCTTAACCCGGAGGAAATGGCTTAACTCAGCCATGCCGTGGGCAGCCTCCACCATCACTGATAAATGTCTTTATTGCCTTAAGGAAATGGCACCCCACTCCAGGACTCTTGCCTGCAAAATGCCATGGACGGAGGAGCCTGGTAGGTCACAGTCCATGGGGTTGCCGAGAGTCTGACATGGCTGAGCGGCTTCACTTTCTTTCTCTTCTTTCTTTCCTTGCTTTCATGCTTGTGTTTGTGAGCGCATTTCGGTAACAGCGCTCTGGTTCGTTTTCAGTTGGCATGTGCCATCGCAGAGCCTAAGTACTGTGGTAATACTTTAGTCCATGAACTTCCAGGGACTACCTCATGAAAATGGTGACTTGGGGCTGCATGGGGTGCCTCAGAGTCTTCTCGGGGATCAGCAGCTGCTGCCCCTGGAGGGACATGGTCAAGCTGAAACTGAGGAGTCCTGCTGATCAGGGGGCGGTCGTTGGCAACCGGACTCCAGTTCTGTGTTCTCTGGGGTTTGGAACTCTCCTCAGGCTCCTGACCATCCAGCACACGGGACCCCCAGGCACTGGCAGGGCTAGGAGACCATGTCGCCAGTCCCACCTTCCATCTGGGTCTTCTGGATCAAGCCCCACCCCCTTGGTGGGGTCCCCGGCCCTGTCCCCACTGCCTCCTCTGTACCCACATCTCACTTCTGCTAGGGTGACAACAACACGGTAACCACGGCGGCCTGAGCAGAGCTGAGCCTGGCGTGTCCTGCATCCCCTCCACGTCTCCAGCATCTAATGCTTGAAGGTGTCCCATACCCACAGTCCACAGCCCACAGCACGCTCTATGAGCCCACAGTGAACCCATAGTGGACCCCACATCGTCAGGGCGAGATCCTTCATCCTGACTTTCACTGTTCTCATGGCTGGCACGTGACTGGAACTTCAGTATTTGTCACATTACTTTGGCATGGAGGTCACATGCATGTTACGTGTAGGACGGTAGGGGTTTAGGGAACAGCAGGTTCCAGAAATTCTATGTAGACACGATTTCATGATCACAATTTGCTCAGAAGAATTATGGGGGGATTAGTCATAAAACTGTGTTCATATTAGCACATTCCTTTTAAGAAGTTTGCTTCTTTATTTGAGTTGGCTTGAAGAAAAGAAGGCAGACATAGGCAAACATAATTTAGAGATTGTGTGTTTTTAGTTGGAGTTAATATAGTTATAGTTAATTATAATAACAGACTTCCCCACTGGCTCAGAGGTAAAGAATCCTCCTGCAACGCAGGAAATGCAGGAGACTCTGGTTCAATCCCTGGATCAGGAAGATCCCCTGGAGGAGGAAATGGCAACCCACTCCAGTACTCTTGCCTGGGGAATCCCATGGACAGAGGCGCCTGGCGGCCTATGGTCCGTGGGATCACAAAGAGCTGGACAGGACTGAGCACACATGCGTGCAATTACACTAACACACAAGAGCTTTTGAAAATGAGGACTGAAGTATGGACTGAGACATCTACGTCACCTAGAGTTGTTTCTCTTTTTAGGATCATGTGATTTCTCCTCAGTAAGGAGATGGAAAGACTTGGAGAGACCCTTCTCCTTGCTTCATCCATCAAGGACATCAATCTTCGTGATGTCCGCAGAAGAACTGATGCTTTTGAACTATGGTGTTGGAGAAGACTCTTAAGAGTCCCTTGGACTGCAGGGAGATCCAACCAGTCCATCCTAAAGGAGATCAGTCCTGGGTGTTCATTGGAGGGACTGATGGTGAAGCTGAAACTCCAATATTTTGGCCACCTGATGTGGAGAGCTGACTCATTTGAAAAGACCCTGATGCTGGGAAAGATTGAGGGCAGGAGGAGAAGGGGACGACAGAGGATGAGACGGTTGGATGGCATCACTGACACAATGGACATGGGTTTGGGTGGACTCCGGGAGTTGGTGATGTACAGGGAGGCCTGGCGTGCTGGGGTTCATAAGGTCGCAAAGAGTCAGACACAACTGAGCGACTGAACTGAAGTCTAACGTAACCATCCTTCATTGCAGTCTGCTGGCCACTCTTCGTTCACAGGGGGTGGCATGCACTGCAGGCGGAGAGGCACCCAGGGTGGATAGCTCACCTGGGCCCTGGTCGATGGCGGGCAGGGTGGTACTCGCAGCAGCTTCAGAAGGACAAAGGCAGCCGGGGGGTGGACTGGGGGCAGAGTGCAGCACTGGAGGGCAGAGCTGTCTGTCCTCAGGCCCAGCACACCTGGCAGGCAACTGACCCAGCCTGCACCTGCTGACCTGCAGTCTGTGTTGCGTTAACCAGCAACCCAGGGCACTCAGCCCCTGCAGATCAGTGGGGAGCTCCGTCCAGGGCACCTGGAACCCAGCTGTCCCGTAATAAACAGCCACTGACTGATCAGGGCATTTTTTCAGTGAAAGTAAGAGGGAGAGGAGGTGAGGGGGACGTTTCTGTCTGCATCCAGGTTCAGAATTCTGTTTTGCTCCTCTTTCCATTGGCGATGCTCAGGCAGGTGCTGTCCTGCCCACAGGAGGTGAACAGGCGTGATACGGAGTTGACAGGCTCCCCGTTTTCCCTGCAGCCTTCCTGTCTCCGGAAGCACGGCAGGTTCCTGTCGGTCACTCTTGACGGAGTCATGGAATTTGGGGATGACTGCAGACTGTCCCCCGGACCAGGCTTGGGACCTTCTAGGCTCAAAAAGGTGTGCACATGCTCGCTGATGCCAGGGCTTTCTTCTCTCTCTGGTTGGAATGGGGAAGCATTGTCTGAGTAGGGAAACTGCAGTCTGGACCTCTCCTCCCACGCACAGAAGGGAGGCCACTGGTGTTAGACGGTCTGAATCTCAGCAGCTCGGGGTGTTTCTAAGGTGACACGCTGGCTATTCCATGCTGAGATCATTGATGGGACTCTGGGCAAGTTTCTTAGCTCCTCCGCATCGGGAACGCCCACATCAAAAGGTATTTATGACCATCAAATGCACCAGAGTCCAGAAGCATTTCTCAGTCTGACACAAAGTCAGAACTTGAAAAATATTAGCTGTGATAAAGAGAGAAACGTTAAAATTAAAAAGACACAATATTTGGAATAAATAAGCTGCTTTATACGGGGTGTGTGTGTGTGTGTGTGTGGTTGTGTGTGTTTTGTGTATATGTGTATGTGTGTGTTTGTGTATGTTCATGCGTACATTTATGTGTGTGTGTCTATATCTCTGTGTGTGTACCTTCTACACATAGAATGATTATATTAATGCAGTGTGGATAGAACCATATTTTCAAGATCCAGGCTTTCAGAAGCTGAGCTTTTGATGATAAATGTTTTTTTTTTTAGTTTTTGAGGTTTATCTTATGGAACACAACCTTACTTTCACTCAGTATATACTGAGGATTACAGACGAGGTGATGGATAGATTTCTTATCTTTTATAGATGTCATCGGACGTGTGGCTCCAGCCTCCGCAGCATCAGCCACAGAGATGGAGACAGAAGCTGTTCAATAAATAGTTACGATGTTGGTTCGAGTTGATTGCCATTTGCCAGAGAAAGAATGAATTCAGATCACTTTAGACACAAGAATCTCTCTGCTAGTGATCTTCCTCCATCCATCATGCAAACATAGTGAGAATATGCTCACTCTGCTCGCTTCTCCTCTAAGATAGAAATATCACAACCCAACTTCACTTGCCTGGACATGCCTAGCACCAACACACTCACCTGTGGAGAGTTTGAGCAGGAGTCAGAAAGCAGTGTGAACGTTTTCTGGGCAGACCCACAGAGGTCACGTGTGACGGGAAGCCCTCAGGCTGCCCTGGAAGGACACCTGCTCTGGGCACAATCCTCACGAGCTCACAGGACCATTCCAAGCTCATCGCAGGTTAAAAGGCATGAAAAGGAAGAGAGGGTCCCATTGCATGGAGGGGGAGCTTCCCGATGTTGGGAGTGGGGAGTGTGAGTTGGACAGTCTGTCCAGCCCTCAGAACCCCGGACCCTATGTGGTCTTGCCCCATGCTTTGTGGATCTGACTCCAACCATACCCCAAGGACCCAGGGTCTCTGCTACCAGCACAGGCTTCTTCTTGAGCTCCAAACCCACAGATCCAGTCGTCTCCAGCCACCCCTTCTTAGATGTCCCGCAAGGGCATCACAGAGTCAGAGTGCAAAGCCTGACTCACAGCCCCCCGCCCCCCCCACCACTGCCTATGTGAGGGTTCTCTTCCTTTTCTTAACTGGTCCTTCAAATCATAGCTCTCTCTTGCACAGCACCCCCTCACATCCCTGCAGCTCCGCAGGCAGTGTGTCCCCAAGATGTCCATTGCTGTCCAGCCCACGGACCCCGCCCCGTCAAGGTGTCCATCCCCGCCTTGGTCCCTGTCGCCAGACTCCCACTTGCCTCTCTGTCTCCCACCTCTCTGGCCTCCCGGCCCTCCTCCACCGCAGCCGGAGCCCCAGGCTCACCATCACATCCAGTCACGTCCCACCCCGCCCTGTGTCTCCCTTTCTCTCTAAGCGCACAATCCGACCCTGTCAAATCACCAAGACTTCACCACCTTTCCTTCGGCCAAGTCTACCTCCTAAGGTCCACCCCGGCCAACCCGCCCTGTGCTTCTCCAACCATAAAGCTGCAATGATGTCTGACTTCCCTTTATCTTCTAGTTTTTAAGACCATCTTCTAAAGAAGCATTTTTGAGAAACATAAACACCTAAACAAGATCCGTTAAATGTGCATCTGCTGGGAATGTTTAGCCAGGTGCCTAGGATGTAAGCGGTCCTTGCAAACCCCTCACGCCTGCCTCCTCCGTCCCCAGGGCATGTCGTGGCCTGGGTGCTTTCAGGGTGTTCTCCCGTTTTCTCACTCGCTCCCCCAGGGTCACTCACTCAGTGTGACACAGATGCTCATGCAGAAAATGGGAATTAAGTTGACATAGTCTAGAAAGTGAAAGTCACTTAGTTGTGTCCAACTCTCTGCCACCCATGGACTGTATAGTCCGTGGCATCCTCCAGGCCAGAATACTGGAGTGGGTAGCCGTTCCCTTCTCTGGGGGATCTTCTCAACCCAGGGATCGAACTCAGGTCTCCTGCATTGCAGGCGGATTCTTTACCAGCTGAGCCATCAGGGAAGCCCAGAGAAGAGGTTTGCACAAAGATATTCCCTCCATCTTTTGGACACTGGTGTGTGTGTGTGTGGGGGGGGGTGTACGAAGGAGCACGCGTGGACTTCCTCTGGACTGTGGGATCTTCTCTTCTGCAGCCAAGTTTCACCCAGTGGCTTTCTGTGTCCACCTCCTGCCAAGGCGAGGGGAGGCCAGCCTTCAGCCCAGGTGCATGCAGGCCTGTGGAAATGACCTGCTCCTTGTGGCCCGGGGCGTCCACTGTGGGTGAGCACAGCCAGTGCTACCTGCCCTGCGCCTGAACGGTTTCCCACCACTTCCCCATGTATCTCCTTGTTTGTTCACGCTGACTGATGAATACAGTGAATTATCTAGATCTGTGCCATTTATTCTTTCCAGAAACAGTTTTTCTTTCCATTTAACTGTGTTCAGTTCAGTTCAGTCCCTCAGTTGTGTCCAGCTATTTACGACTCCATGGACTACAGTACACCAGGTTTGCCTGTCCATCACCAACTCCCAAAGCTCGCTCAAACGCATGTCCATTGAGTGGATGGTGTCATCCCACCATCTTATCCTCTGTCGTCCCCTTCTCTTCCTGCCTTCAGTCTTTCCCAGCATCAAGGTCTTTTCCCATGAGTCAGTTCTCTGCATCAGGTGGTCAAAGTATTGGAGTTTCAGCTTCAGCATCAGTCCTGGCAATGAATATTCAGGACTGACGTCCTTTAGGATTGACAGGTTGGATCTCCTTGCTGGTCAAGGGACTCTCAAGAGTCTTCTCCAACACCATAGTTCAAAAGCATCAATTCTTTGGCGCTCAGCTTTCTTTATAGTCCAACTCTCACATCCATACATGACTACTGGAAAAACCATAGCTTTGACTAGATGGACCTTTGTTGGCAAGTGTATCCTTTTTAATATGCTGTCTAGGCTGGTCATAGGTTTTCTTTAACTGTCAGTGGAACTGTTTCTAGAAGCTTTGACGCCCTTCCGGTGTCCGTCAGTAAACCAAGGGCCACCTGCCATCTTCGCAGGGACGCAGGGGTCACGGGGGCGCAGTTCCCGTACTTTGCCCACGTGCCATGAACGCCTGAGGGTGTGCAGATCACGTGGGTTTTATGAGCCGATGCCTCTCGTCCGTTTCTCACCGTCTCGTGTCCTCTCTCTGACTCATGCGTGCTCTCCTTGTGACCTCTTCCTCTTCTGTTTCTCGTGTGTTGTCCACTCTACAGAGAATCCAGAGAGTCCAGAGAAATAGGACCATGGATGCCAAGAAACCTGTCTAATGGTTTTATTAAACTTGCAGTTTTACTAAAACTGTCAGACCTTTTCACCACCAAGACCTCGGTGGTTCTGTCAGGTTTTTTTCTTCAGGGCTCAGAAACCAGGGGACAATCGAACTCACTCCTGAGAGGAAAACTTTGGCCTGGAAAAAGTTTTGGAAGACTTTCACGATACCTTAAAATTTCACGGAGGAAAAAAAAAAAGATGTCATGTGATGAATCAGGACAGCAGGCATGGCCCTGTGCTTCCAAAAGTTTTCTGTTTGAGAGTCTTAATGTGTATTTACACGTATATTTAAAATATTAATATTTAAAATGTAATTAAAATATTTAAACCCATTTTAATACTAAAGGGAGGCAAACAGTAATGCCCATCTGAGTCATCCAAGCTCTTTAGAGAATGGGGTGGGGGTAAAATTCATTAATTTTAGGAGCAATCTTGAGACACCTCATTTGGTTCTTGTAGACACCCAATGGGGAGATGATGTAAAGCGCAGGAGAGAACTTCGGGAAGCGCCAGGGCAGAAGGCTGAATCCTGCGGGCAGCCGGCAGGGCCCAGGAGGAGTTCAGGGCGGGAGGGGCACCGCCTCTTGTCCAGGACAGCATTTCTCAGCTTCCGCACTGCTGACATCCAGGCAGAACATCTGTGCGGTGGGGCCTGTCCTTTGCCTTGAAGGCTGTTGAGCAGCCTCGCTGGCCCCCGCCCTGAGATGCCAGGAGCAGCCCTCTCCCCACGTGTAGTAATCAAAAGTGTCTGCAGACTTTGCCGATGGTCCTGTGGAGCTGAGGTGCCCCCAGTTGGGACCACGGATCCAGAAAGACACGGGAACCAGCACTTTGTCTTCATCACTTGCCTGGCCATTTGGTAAGAGGATGGAGTGTGTCTCATCCCGGAGGACCTTAGAAGCAGCCAAACTTCTCCATGTGGCCCAGCAACAGCTCTAAACAAAAAGAAGCAGCAACACCCTGCATTTCTGATTTCTGGTTGAAAGGAAAATAGAATCATTGGCTTCTTGCATTGAGGTGAAAGACAGGCATTTGTCTAATCATGGCTTTCTTATACTCCTCCTACCAGGAAATGGTAAACTTACTCAATTTTTATACTAATTGTCGCAAAATACTAAATGTATTTCAAGGCAACCATAAATCTGAAAAAAAAAAAAAAAAAACGAAACAGTTCCCTGTGAACTCCAAGTGAACTGTAAGTGGACATAACTGAATTTATTTCTATATTGTCTCATAGAGGGTAAGATACTCGAGGACATTTTCAAATCTGAGTGATCACAGTTGTCCACCTCTGCTGAGCTCGGCTATGTCCCAGGCCATTTGACCTCCCCCAAAGCTCCGTGTCTTTATTCTTTTCGCAAATTAACCAATAGCATGGAACAAGGGATATTTCCAGCTTGAGAAAGAGCCTTTAGAAATCAAGTTTTAAAAATACACAATTAACCAGGAAAAGAAAGAATCAGAAGTAAAAACTTAGAGTTCTTTTTTAAAAATTAATTAATTTATTTTAATTGGAGGCTAAGTACTTTACAATATCATGGTGGTTTTTGCCATACATTCACAAGAATCAGCCATGAGTGTACATGTGTCCACCATCCTGAACCCCCCTCCCACCTCCCTCCCCAACCCATCCCTCAGGTCATCCCAGTGCACCGGCCCTGAGCACCCTGTCTCAAGCATCGAACCTGATCTGGTGATCTATTTCACATGTGGTAATATGCATGTTTCAAAACTTAGAGTTCTTTAAAGCCAATAAACATCTAAACAAAAGCCTCAGTGTTACTCGTAATTTAAAAATGCAAATCAAAATAACATATAGCTATCCATTTTCCACTTGGAGAAACTAATGAAGAGTTTCAAGAGCCCCATTGTTAATGAGTGTATAAAGGAGGCACTCTCTCTCCACTGTGGTTGGGACAACTACATCTGATACAGTGTTTCCTGGGAGAATTTGGTGGAGAAGGACATGGCACCCCCCAGTATTCTTGCCTGGAGAATCCCAGGGACAGAGGAGCCTGGTGGGCTGCTGTCCATGGGGTCGCACAGAGTCGGACACAACTGAAGTGACTTAACATGCAACAGGTTTGAATTCTATCAATTTGCTAGCAGAATAGTCCACTATGAGAAATTTACCCTGAAGTCATACAAAAAACTGTAAGTATATGGAGATTCACCACAGCTTTCAAAAACAAAGCAGAAACAACTAAAAACGTTTAGTATCATGGGAACAGCTGAATAAATTGAGGTGTGGGCAGGACAGCAGAGGACTGCTGGAAAGATAAGGACCCCAGCAGAGTGTAAGCTGGGAGGGCAAATGCCCGGTCATGGAGCAGAACTTAAATATTATTAAACAGGAAGGATGTGTCCACGTCTCCACTCAGGCAGCAGCAGAAGGAGGTGCCAGGCACAGATACACTCTCTCTCTGGAGTGCAACGGTTCGAGAATGACGATCCTGGGTTTCCCTGGTAGTCCAGTTGTTAAGACTATGCCTGCCAGTGCAGGAGAGCTGGGGCTGACCCCTGATCCAGGAAGATCCCGTGCGGCAGAACAGCTAAGCCTGCGAGTCCCAGCTAGTGAAGCCCGTGCCCTTGGGAGCCGGGGAGCCTCAAGGCAAGAAGCCAGGGCAGCCAGAGAAAGGGCTCACCCGGCAGCGAAGACCCACAGCAGCCCAAAAGAAAACAAATCATTTTCTACATTATATTAAAAAAGAGTGATTATCCCTGGAGTCAGAGGAGACTTCCTGGACTCTTTTCCTTTGATCACTTAGACTTATTTCTTTTACATTTAAAATGAATTATTTGGGCTTCCCTGGTGGCTCAGCTGGTAAAGAATCCGCCTGCAAGGCGGGAGACCTGGGTTCGATCCCTGGGTTGGGAAGATCCCCTGGAGAAGGGAAAGGCTACCCACTCCAGTATTCTGGCCTGGAGAATTCCTTGGACTCTATAGTCCATGAGGTCGCAAAGAGGCAGACATGACATAGATTTATTTCTTTTACATTTAAAATGAATTAATTAAAAAAGTCAAATCAAACCAAGTGAATAGCGAAGGAGGCAGATGAGTCACTGGTGGATGAAGACAGCCTCACACCAGGATTTCCTAAGTGATTCCACACGAAACACCAATGTCACCAGCAAGGTGGTGCCCTTTTCTGTCTCGGATGTTGACTAAAAAAGATGTGCAACTTGAGAGCTGAGAGTTAAGTTGTATTTGGGGCAAAATGAAGACTGCAGCCCTGGAGGCATCTCAGATAGCTCTGAGAGACGGCTCCAAAGCGGCAGTGGGGGAAGGTCAATATGTAAGGTTTTGGTGAAGGGGGAGTTCAATACCATGAAGCACTCATTTTACAAAAGGTTTTTTGTTAGTTATGAGGGTCTGATGTCACCATGAAGGGATTTAGCGCTTCCCTAGATATGAGGAGATGCAAGGGTTGAGATCATAAACTCTGTTCCTAAAAATATCCAACTATCTAAAGACCTGTCCCACCAGATTCCCTGGAGCACAGAGTGCCTCACTCTGCCCTGAGCTCCCTCAAGGGTTGTTGATGGTCACCAGCTGTAGCAGCCTGGGGGTCAGTCTCTGCAGAGGCAGATGGCAAATGCCTTTGCTGTTCAGTCCTTGGCAATGCTCTCGATAAGTGCCAACTTGAAGTTGACACGGATCAGGATGGGCAGGCTGGCGTAGAGTGGCAGGTCCCTGCGGCAAAGGGTGGCGTACCTAAGAGGCCTGTGTCACTTTCCCCTACAGAGCAAAGGCCCCAGGCCCAGAAGGAGAGCTCCTGTCCTGCGTGTGTCCCCCGTGGGCAGGGAGCAGTAGGCCACTAACAGGAAGGCGCTGTCACTGCTCACCCTCTGTACGTACAGAGGGCAGGCCGGTGACACTGACATTTAGTGATGCTCAGCTACACAGCTGCCTTTGCAAGGCTGGGAGCTCCCTCTTGGTCATACGCATATGCATGCATGCTAAGTTGCTTCAGTCTTGTGACCCCATGGACTATTGCCCACCAGAATCCATGGGCTTCTCCAGGCAAGAATACTAAAGTGGGTTGCCATGTCCTTCTCCAGCGGGTCTTCCCAACCCGGGGATCGAACCTCCGTCTCTTACCTCTCCTGCTTGGGAGGCGGGCTCTTTACCACTACTGCCACCTGGGAAGCCTAGTCTACACCTCGGGTACCTGTGAATATGATCTGACCTCTATGCTTCCTGTACGCAGAGCTGGCTCCATCACTTTAAAGGTCGTTTCTATAAAGTACCAAATTGCTGTTTCCTCGGGAAGGCAGAGCAGACAGCCACCCAACTGGCGAGCCTGGAGCTTCTGTTTCTCTGTATTAAAATTAACTTTAAATGACACATTGATTCCAGTCTTACAAAATTTAGCAAACAGTGCATTGCATTTGAATACATTATAATAATCAAGCTCCCGTGTTTGAATTAAAGCTTTTTATTGCATGATTTGACTGAATACTGTAAAAACCTCATTAATTTCTATGCCACTAATTTGTAATTTGTGATAAAACATGAGCAAGGGTGGTGGAGGGGGAAGGGAGAACCCTGACTGAAGTTGTATTTTTTTTTTTTACTGCAAATCTTTTTCATGAAAGTGCAAATCAGCACTGTAAGCAAGGTTGCAGGGGGTCTGATTTGAAATACTTAAGAAAATAAACTTTTCAAATACCTTTTAGAAGCATCATTTACATGCATACAATTTATATGCTAATTACAAATCATTCCAGTCTATTCACTAAAGTAATTCCCTTGAGAACCTCAGCTGGGCTTTTTCTTTTTCTTTCTTTCTCTATTTTCTTTTTTTTTTTTTTTTTTTGGCCTGGGTTAAGTTTACTATTATGCTTGAAAGTTACAAAGTGTGTGTCCCAACATGCTTTATAATTTAAATGGGCTTTGTGTAATTAATTTAAATTAGCAAAATTTCACTGCAGTTTCTGTTGCTGTTTTCTCTTGCATTCTAATTCAATTCTAAGATGTTCAGAAAGTGCTTCTCCCCAAAAGGAAATTCTCTATAGAAGTGTTGGAACTAACTTGACCGAGCAGAGAGAGGAAAGGGGGAGGCTTGGACTCCAGAAATCTAGTCACCATGATGTAACTGCAACTATTTAATAGATTTTACAAGAAAGCTTTGCAGTTAGGAGTGATGTGTCTGTGCACTCAGAAGCGACTGATCACGCCATATCACCCTGTCCCCTGGACTATAGTCCACCAGGCTCCTCTGTCCACGGGATTCTCCAGGCAAGAATACTGGAGTGGGTTGCCATGCCCTCCTCCAAGGGATCTTCCTGACCCAGGGATAGAACCCACGTCTCTTATGTCTCCTGCACTGGCAGGCAGGTTCTTTACCTTGTTACCTGGGAAGCCCCTTCTCTGATAAGCTTGATAAATGTTGGTGTATATCTGGTACAGTGAATAAAGTTGTCATCCTTGTGCAAGCTTTACATTCCCCGGTCATTTACCACCTGAAGTCACATCTGCATTCAAATCAAGGATTTTGCCTCGCATCCAGAGTTGTGATGGTCCTTGGGTCAGAAGTAAATGAAAGCAAATATGTAGGCCATAACTGCACAAGAAAATAGATTTTCTGACTAGCCAAACAGAGACAGAACAGTAGAAAGGTGTGTCTGCCCTGCCTCTCCAGCCGACCCAGTAGGGTGGGGGGTCGGGGGAAGGTGGGTTGTAAGAAGGAGGAGCAGTGGATGGGCTGGCTTTGCTGGGGAGACACAGGCCTGATGCAGACTCAGATGAGAAGCTTGTCTTTTCCCAATTTATTTAGTTTGCTAATTGGGTTACAAAATAAAATTGAAACTAACAACAAATACCCTCCTTCAAGCCATGTAAATTATGCATTGCATTGCTCTGCATATAACTTTAGGTGGTAAGGTAATTAAGCCCAGGAAAGCTCACCAGAGGAAGGCTGTTGTTCACAGAATCTAGCAGATGCCTTGGAATTTCAGTCTTACGCAACGTAATTATTCTTATGTGAAATATAATTAATGAAGAAAACGCCTCAGATGTGTGGGCTAGGAAGGCAAATATAACCATCCTTTATTGTGCCTTCAAGGTTAGAATTATTATAGCACTTATAATTTTATTATAATTACCCATAATGAGACTCCACACATGTGATGTAGTCGACATGCTTTCGACAATAGAAGTTTTCAAGATGCCTCATTAAGTATTTTAGTATATATTTATGTGATTTTTCACTCCGCCTCCCGGTTTTGGTGGCAACACAGCCCATGTAAAAGCATATGTACAAATTTTAATAAAAAGCGCCATCATTAAAGATCATAAAATGATTACAATGAATAGATATTAAGATGTCACAGCTGCCTAAGCCACCCCTTTATGTACTCCCGTGCTGAATTGTTTTATGACCTAACATAAACCTATTAAACTACTGGTAATAAAGGATTGTAATTAGTGATAAAACCTTGTTGCTTAGTGAGCCAAGACAGTCATCCTTACTTTGAATTTTATTGAAAGTAATCAAGATGAACCTTCAGCAATGTCAAATAACAGTGGAGAGCAAGGTTGCGCTTTTTATCAGGGGCACCATCGATCAACCTCTCTGGAGTGTTCCTTCTCGATTTATTTTGGTTGGTTTTTGTGTTGCTTTTATCTTGTTTGTAAACACGAGGTGCCGGAGGAAGCATTCCAAGGCGGAAATGAGCCGGCAGGCGAACCCTCTTGCCCTCTTGCAGCAGGGTTCGGGTCCTGGCTCCTAGGTGTCACTGTGGAGCTGGGCAGATCACTGCCGAGGGGAGACAGCCATCCCTTCAGCGGCTGGGGCGCTGGTCAGGAAAGAGGAATCCGTAGGGAGGACAGGACGGAACCGTGACCTTCTTCGCTATCGCCTCACACTAACGTTTCTCCCGGTCAGCCTCAGCCAAACTGAACTTGGCCTCCACCCGCCCAAAGGCCTCCCTCCAAGCTCCACGTGCCCCCCGGGCCTCTCCCCACCGTGTGCCCGCGTCTGGGAACACAGCCCTGATGCCCGCGAGCGCAGGAGGCTGCCTCTGCAAGTTCTCCGGTGGAGGGGACGTCCACAGCTCCCCCGCTGCAAATCTCCCGTCTGCCCTTCAAACCTCAGGGCGGGCCACGTGGCCCGTGCCCGGGGGCCTGGAGGACGGCTCTGCAAAGAAGGGGAAGGGGCGGGACAGCCATGCCAGCCGGCCAAGCGCTCCCTCGGGGCGCCCCTGGCCTTGACCCCTGGGCCCTCAACCCGCAGCCCTCCAGAGGATGGTGCGTCTGAAAGGCCTTCCCTGAATCTTTAAAGTGACCTGGAGACCCAGCCCTTCGCTGTGCATTTAAGCACGTATCTGAGCGAAGACCTTAGCGCCTGTGTCCCCACGGGGCCCGGCAGCCCGCTGCACTCGGGGAAACCAGTAGGCAGACGTCAGTCCCCAGAAATCCACTCCCGGTCAGTGGAAGCTGTGTGTCCTGGGGGATAACGGAGCCTGCAGTGAACAACCTACGAAGAACGCCCAGACCTGCTGGAGGACAGCGGGGCTGGCGAGGGGCCCGGGGTTCTGCCTGAGCGCCTGCAGGATGCCGACCAGCACAGACCTCAGTCCTAACCTTTCCCTGAGGGCCTCGGGGGCCCCGCACACGGAGGCGGGGAGCAAGGGAGGCAGGCCTGAGGAGCAGGGTTATAGCAGAGAGCCTGTGTAACTGACCCCACGTGAACTAGAAGGGCTGCTGAGCTGTAAACAAGGAACCAGTGGGGCACCGGGCAGACGGCAGCAGTGAACGCATCCAAATGCTTCTCTTTTTCCTTTTTTCCCCTTCAAGCTATGTTTGATTGTTTTTGTAAAAATTTTACTAGAGGAGAGTTGGTTTTGGAGAAGGAAATGGCACCACACTCCAGGATTCTGACCTGGAGAATCCCGTGGGCGGAGGAGCCTGGTGGGCTGCACCCCATGGGGTCGCGAAGACTTGGACACGACTGAGCGATTGACACACACGTAGGTGACTAACACTGTTGTGTTAGATTCACGCGCACAGCACAGTGGTTCAGTTACACGTGTCAGTTGTTGTTCAGTCGCTCAGTCGTGTCCGACTCTTTGCGACCCCGTGGACTGCAGCACGCCAGGCTTCCCTGTCCCTCACCATCCCCCAGAGTTTGCTCAAACTCATGTCCATTGAGTCAGTGATGCCATCCAACCATCTCGTCCTCTGTTAGCCCCTTTCTCCTCTTGCCTTCCATCTTTCCCAGCATCAGGGACTTTTCCAGTGAGTCAGTTCTGCATATCAGGTGGCCGAAGTATTGGAGCTTCAGCTTCAACCTCAGTCCTTCCAATGAACATTCAGGGTTGATTTCCTTTAGGACTAACTGGTTTGATCTTCTTATATCATTACATATATTCATTCTTTTTCAGATCTTTTGCCCATATAGATTTTCACAGAAGACTGAGTATAGTTTCCCGTGATATAGTAGATCCTTGTTGATTACCTGTTTTATGTATAGTAGTGTGTTTCTGTTAAACCCAATCTATTAATTTGTCCCTCCCTCCTTTCTCTTTTGCTAACCATAATTTTGTTTTCTAAGTCTGTGAGTCTGTTTCTACGTCTGTGAGTCAGTCCATAACTCCCTGCAATGCAAGAGACCCAGGTTTGATCCCTGGGTCGTGAAGATCCCCTGGGAGAATGAAATGGCAACCCACTGCAGTATTCTTGCCTGGAGAATTCCATGGACAGAGGAGCCTAGCAGGCTACAGTCTATGGGGTCTCAGAGTTGGACACTACTGAGTGGAGGCACGGTCTCCTACACTGCAGGAAGATGCCACTTTTTAAAATCAGATTCTGAAAATGAAGGATATCACGTGACCAGAGTCTTCTATAGACTTGGGGAGGGCTGGGATTAAGGCTGGAGAGGTCCCTACAGGCTATTTGTAGCCTTCTGACCCTAATTCCATTTTATCACGAGTAGGATGCGTGCCCTCTCCTTGGTGCTGTCCTGGCAGTGTGGTCTCAGAGAAACTCTAAAATGAAACCAAAGCACACCCATGTTCCTCTAAATGTCAGTGTGGTGGCAGAATCTCCCATCACTTGACATCTGCGTGAAATCAGAGGACCCGGAGGTTGATGGCTTTTGCCAGCAACTCAGAAAGACTGCACACGTGTTTTCTTTTTTATCTTAAATGTATCTGGAGTTGCAGGGCTAAATACGTAAGCTATAGCAGTTGGTCAGCTTTTAAGCTACTTGAAGAAAGGTAAGCATCTACGTCGGCAACCCGAAATACCAGCTGAAGGTGACAAGTAATTAAACCAGCATATCTGTAACAACTGTCAGCTCTTATTTCCGGCAACTTGGATGTAAACCAAAAGCAAGAAAACTAAGGGTGAGAAAAGGCAAGAGAATGAGAGGGCTTTGACTGTGGAGGACCACTGTTGGGCTGTCCACGGGCAGGTTAGCAGAACTGCCTGGGCATTTAAGAGGCTGGTGGGGGCAGCTCAGTGGTAAAGAATCCGCCTGCCAATGCAGGAGACGTGGGTTTGATCCCTGGGTTGGAAAGATCCCCTGGAGGAGGAAATGGCAACCCACTCCAGTATTCTTGCCTGGAGAATCCCATGGACAGAGGAGTCTGGCGGGCTGCAGTCCATGGGAGTCGGACAGGGCTTAGCGACTGAGTCTGCATGCACACAGTCTGACTGGAAGGGTCAGGGCTCCCTGTACCAATTATCAGCAAAAGAGCTTCAAGTAAGGTGTACATCTGAGCTCTGCCACCTCACGGGCATTTCCCCTGGAGGGGTCCCAGGGTGGGCCCTGGTGGGAGCAGGCAGCTCCTGAGGTCTGATGCTTCACTATTCATGGTCTGGACCAAACTTCTGCCCTCTGTCTCCCGCCCACTATCCCAGTCCAGACGGGGACATACCGTACACATTCTGGCAAGATCTCTGTCCACATGGGGATGCTCTGTGTCTACAGATACACAGGCCAGGCTTGGAGCGCTCCAGGGTTCTAAGTGACCGGGGAACAGTAAGTCCAGCGGTGAGCAACCCACCTTTGTGGGCTGGAGGCTGCACTTATGGACTGCCCTGCCCATCCCCTCAGCTTGACCCCCCCTCTTTGTGCAGAACCTCAACTGCTTGATGCATTTGAAAATCATGCAGCAGGGACCCCAAGCCTGCCTTGAGACAGGTCCCTGCTTTCTAAGATAAGCTGGCAATTCTGATGCTCTGCCATGGGCCCTGTGATGACGGGAGAACCAGCCCAGGTCAAGAGCCTGGCTTTCAGGGCACAAGGGCTCAGGCTCCATTCACAGACACACAATGACATCCTTCATCACAGCCAGCCTGATGGCAGCCGCCGCCGCAGAGCGCACTCAGGGTGAAAAGAGCAAGGGCTGAGGAGCCCGTCAGACCTGAGGCATCCCTGGTTGCAGCAAGATGGGACAGTTCTCAGTGAAACTTTTAGACATTTAAGCTGA
Source organism: Alces alces (assembly GCA_015832495.2). Taxonomy (NCBI): domain Eukaryota; kingdom Metazoa; phylum Chordata; class Mammalia; order Artiodactyla; family Cervidae; genus Alces; species Alces alces. The sequence continues at coordinate 65,420,527 of JADEYB020000026.1, forward strand.
TTTATTTACTCTCTCTCGATGCCACTGAAAGTCCCCAACGTGTGAAGGAAAGCACAGCATAGTTGTTAGGGATCTGACTGCAAAAAAGGACGGATGTTTTCCTTTTAGAACCTCCTAATACCTTCACAGAAATGGCAGCCCACTCCAGTGTTCTTGCCTGGAGACTCCCAGGGACGGGGGAGCCTGGTGGGCTGCCGTCCATGGGGTCGCACAGAGTCGGACAAGACTGAAGCGACTTAGCAGCAGCAGCAGCAATACCTTCTCAGTCTCTTCTGTCTGAATGGACTCTTAAGATGTGTTAATTTCCAAGTAGTCAGACTAGGAATTACTTGCCAATCTTGGGAACACAGAATCCTGATCCGAGGCCTCAGCACACACTCTGTTTCTGCTTCTCTCGATGAGAAGTGTGACAAGCAAACACGTAAACTGAAAGGCAGGCATAAACGAGAGTCTGAGGCTCCAGAGCAGACCCGCCTCCTGAGGATGGCATCTTTGAGGATACGCTGGGAGCGCACACTCCAGTCATTATCTGGTTCAGACTGCAGTTCTCCTGTTGGACGGTTTATCCCATTTCATCAAACAGACTGTCAGATGTGCCTGGGCATAGCAAATCATCTGTGCTGGATTTATTTCAGTGGACTCCTCCTCTCCTGGTTTCAGGAGAGTAAGCCCTAGCCCCCCAGACGCTGTGAGAACTGCCAGATACGGGCAAGATCGCATCCACAACAGAGAGAGGAATGACCAGACCCGCTGCACTGTCTTTTGAACAAGTCGATGCAGACAGAAGTAAATAACAGTTAATTACAAATTACATTCTGGTTGTTGGCCCGAGCAGGCCTCTCGCGTAGAATAACGATCGGGCCCTCGGGGTCTCACCTGACTGCGAGCCGGTGTGCCGAGACACAGGCTGGGTGCCTACAAGTTTCAAAACAAGCTGCTAAACACAAAAGCTTATTGGATTACAGCGATTTAGGAAAAGCGTTCAGCTCTCTCGGTAACAGCAGAATGAGGGCAGAGGGGGCTGGCTCGAGGACCGAGAGGGTCGGGCAGGAAGTCAGCTCTTGTTTGCTGACTTGGAGAACTTGTCCCAAGTCAGGGAGGCTGTGGACTGCTGACCTCGGCTAGCTGACCCAGGGAGGCAGGCTCTGTGACACGACTTTAGATTCAAAATCAGAGGAAGGCACTCATAATCAAATAATGCGTGGCGTAAGACTGTGGACTCTTTTTAAATCAGAAAAGGATTTTTATGACCATCAGCAGACCTTCTGATTTCCTGATGATAGGATTTTGTTGTTTGTTTGCTGTTAAACAGTAAATTAGTTTACTACATTTTTAAGTCCAATTTTAAGTTAGTATGCTTGCAAAAATAAGACAATGTTGAAAATAATGAATGTCAGCGTTCATGCATTGAAAAGACCTTGGCTTTTGTAATTCACTAAAGCAATTTCTATTCATTTAGTTGAGCTAAATGCTTATTGTTAAAGACAAAAGCCCCAGCAGTCTGACACTGAGCTCATTATGTATGTTAGAAGCCCGGCAATCCAAGGCCACACCGCATGCAACAAAGCTGGAGACTGGGGGTGGGGGCGGGGTGGGAAGGGAGGGAGAAAGGGGGGGATCCAGGGATTAAAATGCAGAACACACCATTCTCCTCAATAACTTCCCATTTAGGCCTGATTAAAACTTCAAAACAAAGCTGGTTGGAAGCATCAGTAGAAAGATTCCTGTTGTTGTCATTAAGTGATGGGGGTGATCATTAAACTCCAGAAAGTTCGGTGGGGCCCCTTCTCAGAGACCTCCAGCAGCGGGGACTCAAGTCCCAGGTGCTTCTCAAAACTGTTGGAAATGTTAGAGGCGGTGTTGACAAACATTTGCAGAATAGCCTTATGTAGACACAGTGAGTTCTAGAAGATAAATTCACCTCCTTTGTTTAAATAGCACTGACAGCACAAGAATAAAATTTCTTGCCTTGATGTCGGCCGCTGTAGCTGGAGGCGACACTTCTGCTGGCCTTCTGAGGCCAGCACCCAAACCTCAGGCGGGCCTTCATGCGTGGTCAGCGGACGTCCTGCCACTGCGAGGCAACGAAAGAAAGCCTCGTTTCCGGTTATGGGCAAGACAGCACCGCTACACTTGGTGATCTTATGATTACCGCCCACGTCTGGGGAAAAACATGACCATTTCTTCCAGGAGCAGAAAGTTTCGCAGTTGAGACCAAGCATTTGCACGTAAACTTCTGCAAGATAAAAGAGGAGTGGTTTCTGAGGAGATAAACTTTATTTTTTCAGCTCATTCAAAAAGAGCATGTGACAGCTTTACTCTAGAGACAAAACACGTGAAGCCCAGCCAGGAGACCATCCAGACATAGTTTAAGATTCAGTAAGAATCTTGACGAAGTTACCCTCCAAAAGTTTTCCTTTCAGCCTAGAAAATATGAAAGCTACTTTTTAGAAATGGCAAAACGTGTCATTAAAAATAGGCAGAGAGTACAGTTCCAACCCAAACAAGTGAAACGAGTCAGTTTGAGGGATCAGATGGGTCTATCCCAGTGAGACATCTCAAATTCAGCTGCAAGCACACCCCAAAATCAGGGAGAAAAAGAGCTGCCTCCTCCGCGTGGAGGAGAGTGACTGTCTCATTGGTGGCCGAGTGGTACCGATAGTGACACGGGCAATCCATCATGTCATCAGCACCGCGAGGGACGCGGGGCCTCCGCCCAGAGGCGAACGCTTAACCCCTGCGAGCCCCGAGCGCCCGCAGCCTGCAGACGCCCCCGTCGTGTGCGAGGCCTCCGCAGAATGACAGCAAATCCATGTGGGCCGGCATTCCTCCATCAGGCCGCCTCAGACACCACTGCGCTGGGTCGTGAGGAGCGCGCGGGACGAGGCCTTTGTCACGCACCTTGTCGAGCCACTTAAGGGGTCTCGGGTGAGACCCGGCAGCCTGCCCGGAGGGAGGGCCGGCCAGCCACCGCCGTCTACCTCGCGGGGAATTCTCCCTGGGCGATGTCTCTCGGAGGCCGAGTCAGCACTCACATGCTGCAAATCTATCTGATGTTACTGTGGTATGCCTTCATGTTGACCAACTCTTTAGGTTTATTTCTTTTTAATCCATAGTGCACAAATAGTGAGATACGTGAGTTGGGAGATGCTTCTGGATACTATGTAGCATTTTATCGTGTCATCGTCTGCTGCTGCTGCTAAGTCACTTCAGTCGTGTCTGACTCTGTGCGACCCCATAGGCGGCTGCCCACCAGGCTCCTCTGTCCCTGGGATTCTCCAGGCGAGAGTACTGGAGTGGGCTGCCATTTCCTTCTCCAATGCATGCATGCACGCCAAGTCGCTTCAGTCCTGTCCAACTCCGTGCGACCCCATGGACAGCAGCCCACCAGGCTCCTCCGTCCACAGGATTCTCTAAGCAAGAGAACTGGAGTGGGTTGCCATTTCTTTCCCCAGTCATCTAGAAAGACCTAAACCATAAAAAGACAGCCTTTTTTTAAACACGTATGGCACGTCAGGATAGAGACACAAGGCAGCGTTTGTCCAGCACCAGCTTCTGCCCTGGCTCTTAAACCCCCAAAAGTGGAGGAGCCTGGCTGTGAGCGCCATGGACACACACAGGTGCACTGACCAGTCCCTGTGAATTACGTACGTGTTTACAGCATGAAATAAACCTCCCTTCTAAATTTTTCTAGACTGTGTGTGTGTGTTTTAATTATTTCTTTCTTCCATTTTTGTTAAATCACAGCAAGATTTTCTCAGATTAAAAAAAAACAAAAAAAAATCTAGTTGACTAGTAATATAGTTCTTTCATGTACATGCAAGATCTGTTCACACCTTGATAAAATTAGCATCTATTTCAATACTAATGGATTTCCATTGCTTAGTTAGGAATACCAAGAACTGGCTACACGGTTGCCTGTCCTAGGAAACAGATCTGACTCTAGAGGCAAGCAAGGATTTTATTTCCAAAGAGTCTAATACATGGTCCCAAACAGCATGAACGTGGTAGGGGGATATGTCTTCATCAGGAAAAATGTGTCCCAAAAGGAAAACTTGGGCGAATGAAAATTACAAGCAGTTCCAGCCTGGAGTTGGCTTCTGTGTGTCTTGGGCTCTTATTGGAGTCGGGCAAATTTTCCCCACTGCCATTTTGTTCTATGTGGGTCTGGATGGATGCCATCTGTGCTCAGATATCTCATGGTGTGCAAAGTTGAAACTGAACTTAAAGCTGCACTGGATAAAGGAATTTTTAATATTCTACTTTCCTACGGTATTGGGAACAAGTTTGTTCTTCCAGATAAATGTGTATCGGTATATAGTAGCAACATCAGTCATGATCTGACATCTGGACATCTGTGTCTCAACCTCGAGGGGAGCCTCGTGTGTCCTTTTTGTTAGTGTAGACCATTGAAGCCACCTTCAGGAAGCCTTCCCAGCTACAAACTGTTAGTTGCTTTTTACCTGCTTCTCTTTCCAGTGGCAGGTTCACACCACCCAAAGCAATGATCTATTAATGCCTTTCTTATTTTTAAGTTTTAAAATGTAATGAATTTCTAAATGTTTGAATACACAATTCCAGAGAAAGTATTTAAAAGCCCACCACTGAAAGGAAAAAAAAAGAATAATTAGGCCAAACTTAACAAAAATTGAAAAAGTGGGCATTGACAGTAAAGAGTATTGTAACTATTTCCCACTTTTTAAATATAAACCATCATTTGTTTTTGTAATGTGCTGTTATATGCGCATGTATTACCTTAAAGTTTGCCAGGTATGTGCAGGGGCAAGAATTTATAAGAATGAGAAAAGGGAGTGAAATACTTTCTTCAATAGTTAAAAGTTTGAATAAATTATAAAAGTATAAAATTGTAATTATGAATAAACCATAAAAGTATTTCCAACCGTAGAAATACACCGTGAGCAATGCGTGGTTTACCTACCCCTCAAGGGCATCTTGGAAACATTATTTGCTTTAGGCAGATTTCAGTCGGAAAGAATGTCTCGATTCGGGATGGAGCTCAGAAGCGCATGTGAAATGCTCAGGTTGTTCCAAAGCGATGCGGCGCCGTCGGCAGGAGGGCTAAGTCTATACCTGTGCTCCTCAAGGGGAAGCCATGTCCCTTGGGTGGGGAGGGGACAGTGGACGAGAGTGAGGGCTGCTTGTTGGCAAACACATAGCAAAGTCACTTTGTCCTGGTTGGATGTTTGCGATGCTTGTTGAAATGTAGGAACATTTAGTCACAGTGAGACCAGGGAAGACAGGAGTATTCTGGAAACCCAGTGTTGGCCAGATGGGAGAACCAAAGCAGAAGACGGTGGTGGACAAACGCTGCCATTTGTCTCAACCCCCGAAAGCAAGGATGACGATGAGGCCAGCGGGGCCCTTTCTTGACCCCTGCCTTTTAACCTCTGCTCCCCTCCTGCCCTGTGTTTGTTAACTGAGGCATTTATGTAGGAAAAAAGGAACTGGGAGTTCTCCTAACCATGGAAGGGAAGAAACACGGCAAGCCTGGCCCCACCCCTGGCTTGAATGCTCCGGAGCTGAGGGAGGGGTCCCCCTTCCAACAGGACCCCTGTCTGTCCTCTGAAGGCTGGCATGGGCTTCCGGGAGCGGGGCTTCTCCACGGGATGCCTATGTCCAACTATGACAAATGGGGGGAGCAGGCAAGGGCACTGCCTTTAAAAATACTAGGAGCTCACTGCAACGGTGTCACAGTAAAGGGGAGACCGTCACAACGGGCCACGGCGTAGACACACGATGAGCGCCCCGGAGCTGCAGCCACTCTACCTTCAGACTAGGCCAGGACTGCCCGGTCTCCTGCGGAAGAGTCTCCATGGTTCTCCTTAGCGAGGTATGCAAAACTGAGCTAAGACATTATCCTGGGTGGACTTGACAACCGATACAGCTTTCAGTGAACCCAGGTCATACCCGAGACTGACTCTGTCTCATTGAAAACAAGTCTCTGTTCTACTCATTGACTCTGTGTCCTCAGGCCAGAATGCTCAAATGTAAGGTCAAGCTGATTTTTAAACAAATGAACCATTTCACAGCATATATTTCCCCAAAGCGCAGGATGCAGGAGGGCCGGGCAGCTGAGCTGAGTGCCTGGGGTGCCCAGCAGGTGGTAAAGGTCTGAACCCCGTGCAATGCACTCGGGATGCTAGTGACAGTCTTAAGGCTCCACCCCAAAGTCCCATCACCGTCTCTGGGGCTGGTCTTCCACACAGACGTCTGTTTTTATGCGACCGCACTGCTGGCTGTCAGCTCAGGACGTGAATGCACTGCTCGCCCAACTGGGTATCCATGGGCACCTTCCATCCTGCGTCTCCTTCCTCCCTAGTCCTTACTCACAAACTGTCCGCTGAGCCCCACTTTGCCTCCAGGCGGGCTGCAGACCCTCAACCACGTTATGGGAAATGGATGGTGTCGGTCCTTTCTCAGGACAAAAGATCAGAGCAAAAACAAAGAAATCCAAGCTGGGACCTGCAGGAAGAGAAAGCCTCTAATCTGGTTTGCTAAGCCCTGTCTCTGTTTTGAGAATCAGGTTTCACATTCAAAATGGGTGTGCACTCACTTCGGTGAACTAGACTCTTCCCAAACCGCGTGAGTAAAAGCCCATGTGCCACAGCTACTGAGCCCACACTCTGGGCCTGTGCTCCTCAGCAAGAAAAGTCACTGAAATGGGTGTCGAACCGAAGAGCAGCCCCCACTTTCTGCAACTAGAGGAGGCCTGCGTGTGGCAACGAAGACCCAGTGCAGCCAAAAATAAATAAATAAAAATGAAAACCTCTTGACCCTGGACCAATGCAACTGGTATTGGAGAGATTCCCGGATTTGGGACAAAAACTAGCTACGGTATCCAGGGTTTAGCCTCATGCCGGCCTTTTCCTCAAACTTGGGGTTCCCAAAGTTTTGTTTAAAAATGACTGCAGCCCACTCGAGAGAGCATAGAACAGGCCTGGGAAGTCAAGAGCAGATGCTGCATTCCATGGGTCGTGAAGCTTTGCCCCCAACCCACACAAGGGTGTGTCACAGGGTTGTTTTAGGGGATCGTAGAGTCGTGGCTACACGGACACTTGGGCTCCGGTTCTTACGGGCCCCTTAGCACTCGACGCTGACGCCACCCAACTGTCTGTGACTGTTCTAGGGTGTCTGTGCATGGGCCAAAAACAAGTTGGCAACTTTGTCCATAAAAGGTCAGAAGGTAAATCTTTCCAGTTTGGGGGCCACACACAGTCCCTGAAGCCAGGATTCAGGGCTGTCTGGTGCAGGAGCATCGCTGGCCGGTGAGCACCCTGGGGTGCATCTGCAGAGATAGCTGAGGCTGCACCCAACTCACAGGCCATGGTCCACGACCCCTGGGCCTTCACTGAACCCTCACCCCCACCCCTGGGCCGCCCCAGAGACACCTCCCCAACACTTCACTCCAGCCTCCCCTTTCAGACCTGGCTCTTTTATCTTCATCTCTGCCCTAGTCTGTTGGGAAACAGACTTCATTTGCTTCAGCAGCAGATCAGCCATAAGACTAGCATCTATTTCTTTACAGTTTTAACCCAGGAGGCTTCCCTGGTACCTCAGACAGTAAACTGTCTGCCTGCAATGCAGGAGACCCGGGTTTGATCCCTGGGCTAGGAAGATCCCCTGGAGAAGGAAATGGCAACCCACTCCAATACTTTTGCCTGGAGAATCCCATAGACAGAGGAGCCTGGTAGGCTATAGTCCATGGGGTCACAAAGAGTCGGACAGGACTGAGCGACTTCACTTTTAACCCAGATGTAGTGGAACAGCTTTGTCCTGCTTCCTGGAGACACTGTGCTTTACAGGGGTTCTCTTTCGAGATGCTTCTAATTCAAGAAAGGGAGGTAGGATGTCTACCTGTACATGAAGAGTCAGATGACGGGGTGTGTGCAAGTGAGAGGGACCGACAGCCCGGTTCAGGTGAGGACCCATCCACTCCCCGAGACAGAACAGTGAGTCAAGGGTTAGTGAGATCAAGAGCTTTAATAATGATGATAAAGTTAGAAATACAAATATATGGAAACACCCTAAATATCCACGGACAGAGGATAAAGAAGATGTGGTATCCATGGCCTTGGGGACAACAGGTAGCATCAACAGTCCGCAGTTACATTTCAGAGCAACTGTGCCAACAGCGGCAAGGTGAACATGGATGGGAGTCATCCTTTTGCAGCTGGTCTGTGGATCAGGGTCCTGGAGATTCTTATACATCAGTTGTACCTGACTTCAATCACTCACCGCCTCCCCCTCCGAAAACTGTGTCCCTAAACTTCCTGCAGCATAAGGCAGGGAGGCGAATGCTGGGGGCATGTTCAGAGCAATCTTGTCCTCCGGAGCCTTGAGGAACCTCACACACCCTCAGCACCTGTGAGGCACGTGACCTCAGTGCCCTGTCCACCTCCACTGAAAAGGCAGTGACCAGATGGCCCGGGCGGCAGGAAGCCCCAGGAGGGACCAAGAGCTGCTCTGTCCCTGTGTGATTCAGCTCGGGGGCGGCAGCAGTGCCCAGCACAGGGCAGCCAAACCTGTGAAGTGGAGAAGTCTGGATGCTAAAGGCTTGTCAACTACAAACGGGCACTTGGGCACCTGCCATCCTCCTCGGCCAGGATTAAATCACGTGCAGCTGCAGTCACTGGCCTTCAACACCCCCTGAAGGAGTTCAGAGTGGACAGCAGACACGAGGCACTCTGTGCTCCAGGGGAAAATCAGCAGGACATGTCTTCAGATAGTTTTATGGTTTCAGGAGCTGATTTTACGAGCCCGATTCTTATATCCCCCCATATCTAGAAAAGCACTAACATCCTTCATGGTGACAACTGCTCCTCATGACTAGCAGAAGCTTCATGAGACTAGCAGAAATCTCTGCCAAAAAAAAAGTGCTTGATTGCACATATTCCTCCCTGACCGAAATCACACGTATACTCACCTCCCCCATGACCTCTTTGGAGCAGTCTCTCGGAGCCATCTGAGACAGCTATGCTGTCTCCTGAGTTGTAATTCTCATTTTGCCCCAAATAAAACTAAACTCACAACTCTCCTATTGTGAGTTTACTTCTAAGTTGACAGGCTGAAGTTTCTCTGCTGTGGGCAGGGCCCATGAACACCATCTCCAATCTGCTTGGCTTGGCAGTTCCTCTGGGCACCCAGGGCTTCCCTGGTGGCACAGAGGTAAAGAACCCGCCTGCCAATGCAGGTGACTCGGCTTCAGTCCCTGGGTGGGGAAGATCCCCTGGAGGAGGGCATGGCAACCCACTCCAGTACTCTTGCCTGGAGAATACCATGGACAGAGGAGCCTGGCGGGCTGCAATCCAAGGGGTTGCAGAGTCAGACACGACTGAGCATGCACTCACAGCTGGGCCCCCAGCTGAATCTGAGAAAGGGGACCTTTTCCTTCAGAAGTACAGAGTGGGGAGGGGATACAGGCAGCTGCAAATTAAAACCACAACAAAATGCACTGGGAACCTCACGCTTGTCATCAGTCGCTTGTGACCAGGAGCCTCCAGTCCCAATAAATAACTCCAGCCTGAATGCGGAGATGAGCTGGAGTACCAAAGACTCTACAGTGGTGAGACCTGCCACCCACTCGATCTCATGACAGGAGAGGCCACGCGTGAATCAGCTGTGCAGGCATTCCAGGTAGTGAGTCTTAGACCCGTCCGCTGTCTGCAGGATTGTGAGCTGTGCACACGTGTTCCACACAGCGAGCTCAACTTCAGGAGGCACTCGGTTCTAACAGATCACTGACCACAAGACCCAAGGGGAGTTCCCAGAACCACCAGGGTTCTGGCTAAAGATGGCTGTAAGTAGTTAGGACACTTACAGCATTTAGGGTATTTTTGTTATGGTCGTTTCAAGAGCTGTTTTCACGTTAAGCTGAAGCACCCAGTTGTTTAAAAGAAGAGCTGATTCATCTTCAAAACATAGCTCTTCCTGGGGGGCACATTTAGGTGATAGAATCAATGACAAGGCTGCTAGTAAATTGCCTGGGAGGGTGCAAAACAGATGTGAGATAAAGGAGAGAGAGATTAAGTCAAGACAGCACCTAATGCTTCTTTTGCCAAACACCCCCACCCCACCAGAGATGACGCCCATCTGATGACCGGCCACTTCAGTCCCAGGGCCGGATGCCTGTCTGTCGTCACCTCTGTGGCCCCCTATCACACCTTCAGGAAACAAGAGCCGGGAAAGCAGATAATCAATAATGAGATCAGGAGATGGTATCAGAGGAGAACCAGGGCCGCCTGCTTGGTTTGTGGAGGGCTGTTTCTCCCCGGCTGCCCGTCAGCTGAGGCTGTGACTTGCGGGCGGACCAAGTGTGAGGTGATCAAGCGCCAGGAGGGAGGCGCTGGGGGAGCCCAGGGGCCCGCCTCGCCCCCACCGGTCTCACGGGGCGCGGAAGTCCCTCTGGGGGTGGACTTCTCAGGGACACTCGATGGGGAGTTCCGGGCACAGTGGCAAGTCGGGGGGCTCACGGCCGGAGAGCGCGGGAGCTGTGGGGCGCGTCTCCCTGGGACAGACACGCTGCGGGCCGCCCCCGCCCCGGACGACGAGGGCCGCGTCCACACAGGCTCTGCATCAGGATGAGGGCACTCACGGGTCCTCCCCAGACACAGCCACGCTCGCCTCCGCTATCGCAGGCATCTTAGGGAGGGCGTGGGGCCCCAGCCTCCTCCAAGGCACACACTCTTCTTTGACGTGGTAACAAGCGTACCCATTCCCTGGTGTCTCAGACGTTAAAGCATCTGCCGCATTGTAGCGGGAGACTCGGGTTCAATCCCTGATTCGGGAAGATCTCCTGGAGGAGGAAATGGCAGCCCACTCCAGTACTCTTGCCTGGAGAATCCCATGGACAGAGGAGCCTGGCGGGCTGCAGTCAATGGGGTCGCAAAGAGGCAGACACGACTGAGCGACTTCACCTCACTTCTTCACTCCTCCAAGCGGACCCAGCCTCTTCCACGAGGCCTCAGGGACCCACCCCTCTGGGATGCGGCATGAGGCTGGGCCTGAGACGCGAGGCTGCCCACGTCTCCTGCATGTGATGCTGGACACAGCCTCTTCTGGGCGCCGTGATGGGCGCCCCGCACCCTCGCAGGGCCGCAGGCGCACACACACCCAGTCTGTGTGACCGAGGGGCGCGGTGCTCCCCTGCGTGACGTCACGCGCACGCTCAGGGACACACCCCTCCCGCACGGCGGTGACCTCATCTGGGGCACACGCCCCTGCCCTCTAGGCCGGGGCCTCCGGCCACCCCGGACCCCTGGCTCTCCGTTCAAGCATGTGTACCCAGCGCGGCCTTTCTAAGGAGTCCAGTCAAGGAAATTTCAATGCACCATCTCCATCCTTTATCTGAAATAATGTTGTACACTGCAAATCAACTCCAATTCAATTTTTAAAAATTAAATTAAAAATTAAAATAACATTGGAGGTGAAGTTATTCCCACGTGACTCAGAGGTAAAAAAATCCACCTGCAACTCAAGAGATGTGAGTTCAATCCCTGGGTTGGGAAGATCCCCTGGAGGAGGAAATGGCAACCCACTCCAGTATTCTTGCCTGGAGAATCCCATGGACAGAGGAGCCTGGCCGGCTGCAGTCCATGGGGTCACAAACAGTCGGACACGACTTAGCACCTAAACCACCACCACCAAAGTGATTGAAGAGCAGAGACGCTACTTCTGTGTGAATTTTAGCAGGCTCTGGAGAGCAGGGAATAAGATAGCCCTGTCACTATTGCATGCCTGCTTAGTCGCGCAGCCGTGTCTGACTCTTTGTGACCCCATGGGCTGTAGCTTGCCAGTCTCCTCTGTCCACGGAATTCTCCAGGCAAGGATACTGGAGTGAACTGCTGTGCCCTCCTCCAGGGGATCTACCCCACCCAGGGATCCAACCTGGTCTCCTGCTTTGCAGGCAGATTCTTTATCATGGAGCCACCTGGGAAGCCTACCACAGTTAACCTCACAATTGGCACTGCATCTTCCGTGAGACAGTCACTGAGCTCACACAAAATAGTTGCTCAGAGAGGATCAAGACACTGAGACACATACTTACTTGGTGAAAAATAATATTGTACCCAATGAGTATTCAGCATTATTCGAAATTAATATTTTTAACGAGTGAGAGGGGTCCTCTAAATCTGCCATTGAGGACTAACCCCCTGCGCTGTATAAATAAACTGACATTTAGGGGTGACATTTTCTTTTGTAAACCATGATTTCTGACCCTTGAAGATTTCATTCCTCAAATAAGTATGTGGGTACGTTTGTCTTAATCCTTTATAGAACACACGGAGGGCGATCTGAAGTGAGTGGATTTCCTTTTTCACGGACACGTGTCCCCCGGGAGCACAGACTTCTTTGTCCAGTTTCTGCCCAGCGCTCCCGCTGGGCAAATGGGTTCTTTTTTTGCTCCCTGTGACCAGGAAACCAGTTTTTCGTTAGCTCCAGGATGAGATGACAGGCTGGGTTTTGGAATGCGGGAATCAGGGGAGCTGGAGAGGAGGCCTGGGGTGGGGGTGGGGGGATGGGGGAGGACCCCGGGTGCCGAGAGCGCCCCCTCCCACCTTCCCCATCCCCAGGCCGTCCCAGTTACCGTTTCCATTAAGGGGGAGCCTCAGTTTCTCCCAAACCTCCAAAGGCCTCTCGGGGGGCGGGGGAGGGGGCTGGGTGGAGGCTGGGGCGGGTGGAGAGTGTCCTTATTCTAAATTGCTGGCGGATTTAAAGACCGAACCTGGGGAAGCAAACGCCCCCGCACCCCCCACGGCATTTTAGTCCATTACAATTCCAAAGGCGATCACAGAAGGCGAAGGGCCGGCCGGAGTTAATGAGATTTCTCACCCAAAACACTAATCTGGGTTAAAACTAAAAGAATGCTGATAAGGTTGACAGCAGCTCTCGCCCGGACCAGAAGGGTGCTGCGCTCCTCATTGTGCCCGCGGGGGGCGGGGGTGGGGCAGGCTTTCATCCCTGGGGGAAAACCTGAGAAGATGGGTGTGGAGACAAAGCCTCTTAGGTGAGGAGCGGTTGAAGTAGAATAAAACAGGCCATTTTTATGTTTGCAGAGCATACAAGGTGGAAACCAACTAATAGGAGCAGAAGTTGAACATCACTTTAAAAGGGAGTGATTGACCCACAGAGAAAGTACACAGCAAAATGTGTTGCCAGGCACTGATTAGCCCTGTTTCCCTCCGGCAAATACCTGGCTCTGGAGCGTGTGCGCCGGAACATTTTGTTTTATTACCTTGTGAGATAAGTGGGGAAAAAAGCCTTGCGTACCTGGGGAATTCAAATATTCAGCTCTGTCACATCAGGGCCTGCGCTCAATTTCACGCCGGGCGCATAATTATAACAGTGTTTAAAGGGAGCCCAGAAGAAAGATGGGTTCAAGTGCAAATTAATTTCAGATTATCACAACAAAGGCAATCAGAGCTCAACAAGCTCGCCGGCAAAACACTGAAAGGTCCCCAGGCCCCTCCCCGCCCCAACTTACAACAAAGACCCTTCAGCTCGAATTAAGCTAATGATCTCAAACGGTCCTCGGCCTACCTTTTTTGGTGGTTTTTTTTTTTTTTTTCCTGTTTGCACAGTTGAATGTGGCCAACCTGCAAAGGAGCTGGAGAGGAGCGGGCTGGGGGCCCCGGGGGAGGGCGGCGGGCGGGGAGCCCGGAAGGTCAGGGCTCCGCATCCATCAGTGACAAACAGTCCGCGGCCCGACGGGCCTGCGCTGCGTCAAGTCGTCTTCTTGCGCGGAGAGGAGGGGAGGGAACCGGGGCTTTGAAAGAGGCCTGGGTGAGTCTGCCTGCGTCTGCCCCGCAGCCTCGGAGGAGCGCGGTTGGGCTCCCCGACCAGCCTCCAGCCGTGCAGAAACGCGGCCTCCCAGTCCCTCCGCGGGGACCCGCGGGAAGCGGACTGGGGCGCCGACGCGCAGGTCAAGCCTCATTGCCCCCTCATCACCTCCGCAGGAGTCGGGGAGCCCCCCGCGTCTGGGGAGCCGGCCGGGCGTCGGGCCGCCGTCTGGTTACCGCACAGCCGACCGTGGCGCGTTCCCCGCCTCGCCAGCCGCGATCCCTTCGTTAAGGCTTCAGGGCAAACGACTATCGCTGTCAGGACCCCCAGGATGGGGGCAGAGAGAGGCCCCTCGCCACTCCAGAGCTGGCCCCTCTCTGTGGATGAAAGGACTTCCCGGGTTTTGTTAGTTTGTTTGTTTTTTATCCCCCTCCACCCCCAAAGGCAGGTGCGTTTGCTCCAGACACAAAGGCAGCCCTGGAGAGGAGCAGGTCCACAGCCAGGCCAGTGGGCCCCCCCTTGGAGGAGGAGGCCCCGCGTTCCCACCCCCCAACCCTGACCCTGCATTCTGAACTGGCTGCTAGGTCACTAGAGCCAAAGGCTCAGCCCCCACTAGACTCCTTCCTGACTGTTCCCTCCACCCCCCACCCCCACCCCCNGTGGATGAAAGGACTTCCCGGGTTTTGTTAGTTTGTTTGTTTTTTATCCCCCTCCACCCCCAAAGGCAGGTGCGTTTGCTCCAGACACAAAGGCACCCCCTTTCCTTCTCCAAGCAGCGCTGGCAGACAGGAGTGGGCAGGCCGCCCCTCTGGACACCAGCGCTCCTGTGAGTGTGTTTAGGGTGCAGCCGGCTCAGGAGATGGGGCCCCAGCTTCTAGCACAGACCCCGGAGCTGAGGGTCTGAGACCTGCGAAGAGCAGTCCTCCCTCGATGGGCAGTCTCCTGCTGGCCCTGGTGGGGTGAGTCTGGGACTTTTCGCAGGGGAATTGCTGCAGGACTCTCCAAGCCCGGGCCCACTCCCATCCGGCTTCCTCCTGGCTCTGCTGGAACTCTGCCTCCAGCTCCTTCCCTCCCCCTCCTTCAGAGCAAGTGGTCTGGAGAGTGCATTGCTGTTGCCCTTGCAGGCTCAGTTCTCCCAAAAATCGATCAGGAGGTGTGGTTTTCCCAGATACACCACCTTTCCTGGTCCCCCCAGACCGTCCTTACTCTGGTCGCCTCAGAACCAAGCACTCCTTTCCCATCATCCTGAACTTCCCCATCCTTCTCCTTCCTGCAGCGGGTGGAGGGGGATGGGAGAAGCTATCCACACCCCTGCCGTCAGCAGGAGGCCCAGGAGGAGGCCAGCATTGCCTTGGAGACTGCACAGAATTCAACCAAAGACCCTGTGGGGTGGATGGGGTGCAGGAGGGGGCTTCAGGGTGGTCGAGGCGCTGGATTTGGGGTTGAGGCTGCAGGTTCACGGAGGCCTCTAAGCCTCATGGCTCTCGGTCGTGGCCAGAGTCTCACGGGCCGCCTAGACCCTGCATAGGAAGGGTTCGCCTCTCCTTCCGAGAGTGTTTTCTAGCTGGGGGTCAACGGCAAGCAATGAAGGGGACCTCATGTGCATCCCTGGTGTCTTTCTCCTGTTCCCTGCAGAGGCCTGGTTTGGGAGGTCTCAGGGGTCTGGGGTTCTTAGCCCTGGGGATGGTGGCACTGGCCCTGCCGGACGTGAGATGCTTTCTCCAGGGAAAGCGGTAGAAGGTGAAAGTGGAAAGCCCAGAAGTCCGTTCCCAGTCCTGGGTCCAGTTTCACACTGGAGGCCCCCATGCCTTAGCTGGGAAGGCTTGGCTGGGCCCGGGAAGGTCCCTGCTCAGCTGCCTCAGGCAGGACCCACACTATGTGGACGCAGCTCGTGGCGGGGATGGGGGGTGGGGGGAGGGCACTACCCAGGTGCTCACCACACAGCCCCCAGCAACCCACCCCTCCACCCTTCAAACCACTCTTCTCACAGAGCTGGTGGCCAAAGCCTTGTCCAGGAAGTGAGTCCAAAATGTGCCTTTCCTTGAGCAGAAAATGTCATTTCAAAATTATATGCTTAGGACAAAAAGTTTATTTGCATGTGAGGAAGGCTTCTGTTAGGTAGCTAGAATAGGAAAAAGGAGCCCAAAATAACAGTGACTAAAAGACAAAGAAAGGAAAAACCCCGGGGGAAAATAGACCTAAGGAAGGTCTGAGGACCGGAGAGAGAACCTCAGGTGAAGCAAACAACCCTCCTGGCTAGCCCAGTTTACATGGAGAAGGTTCAGGGGGAAGAATAAAACATAAAAAAGAGGAGCCAAAATTGAGCCATGCTCCTCTTCTTTTGGGTCAGCCCGCCCTCACCCCTTGAGAATGTATTTTCCTTTGCTTGCTTAATAACACAGATGTGACGGAGCTGGAACACTGGTCTGCCGCTTCAAATTTTTGCTGTGGTGAGACAGAACCAAGGAAATCATATACTCCCCCGACACTTCTAAGTGGTGCTGTGTGGCTGAATCCATCAGTTAAGGTTCCAGATTGTAAGGGACCGGGGAGGGGGCACGAAGCCCGGGTGCCCTTCCCAGCACCCTCTCTTATCCCCTCACCTGGATCCCCTTCAATCAGAAACAGCCCCACAGGGAGCCGGACCCGGGGTCCTGGGTTCCTCAGCCCATCCTTCTGTCTGGGTTCCTCAGGTTCTGGGCTCAGAGTTTCGAGGGAGACTCTGGAGGCCCTGACCTCCTGAATCTTCAGGAGCAGAGCAACATGTTTGCTGGCCTGGAAGCCCGGCCAGTGTGGACGGCTCAGGTGATAGGGAAGCACGAGGTCTAGTGGGAGGTCAAGGGCCAGCACAGGACATGCCATCAGATCGGGGTCTGAGGACCGACGCAGCATCTCTGCATCCAGAGGACGTGAACTCAGAGTCCTCTTCCAGTAAAATAAAGATCAGCAGTCACAGCAGTTAACATAACCTTATCAAGAATAATTAGGACAAAATAGTCGTTTGCACAGCTTAACATGGGGTAAAAATACTCAAAAATACTCAATCAGACATCCTTGCGGAAGCTGAAGCCCAGGATGAGGGAGGAGCTGGTGATGGCCATTCACCCCAACCTGACACACGCTTATCAAGTGTCACGGTAGGGGGGCCTGCAGAGTGGGGGTCTCAGGGCGCTGCCCTTGTTTATGGACTCTTGGCTTCTAGAAGTTCTGACCCCAGCTGTGCATGCTGGTTAAGGGTCTTGTATTCTGTCCCAGGTCAAGCTTTTATAAAAGTTGATGATATTTGTGTTAGTTGCTCAGTTGTGTCTGACTCTTTGTGACCCCATAGACTGTAGCCCAACAGACTCCTCCGTCCATGAGATTGTCCAGGCAAGAATGGGTTGGAGTGGGTTGCCATTCCCTTCTCCATGATGATGTCCCCCCCCCCAAAATAGTTCAAAGGGAGACATGAGATGACCCCACTGCGTCCTCGCTGGGGTCTGCGGGGGATGGGTGAAAGTGGTGGGCCCCCGCGTGGGCACTGTGTCCTGCCTGTCGCCCTGCTCACGGGGACCCTGTCACCTTCCTGTCTCCTCCTGGATGTTCTCACTCAACACGATCTACTATCAGGAGCCGTGCCTTCCACAATTTGTTCTCAAACGAGCGAGAGGAAACTCAGCTACATTCAGTTGAGCTCAGCCGCTCAGGCGTGTCCAGCTCTTTGCGACCCCATGGACTGCCCCACCTCCCTGTCCATCACCAACTCCCAGAGCTCGCTCAAACCCATGTCCATTGAGTTGGTGATGCCATCCAACCATCCCATCCTCGGTCTCCCCTTCTCCTCCCGCCTTCAATCTTTCCCAGCATCAGGGTCTTTTCAAAGGAGTTAGCTCTTCACGTCAGATGTCCAAAGTATTTTTCAGCTATGTTAGCAGTGGAGATTTAGACAGTGCCCTATCCGCCCTCCCACATTTTAGAAGCAGAGTCTGTCTTCATAGCAGTTGTGCTGAGGGGCTGCCCTGGGAACCTGGGTCCTGCCAAGTTCCTACGAGGGCCCCAGATTCTGGAAGAGTCTCCCCTTAGAGAGTGCTAAAGGACTTCCCTGGCAGTCCGCTGCAGGGGGTGCAGCCTCCACCCCTGGGTGGGGAATTCAGAGCCCACGCGCGACCGGGTGCGATGCAGCCAAGGAGAGAGCGCCGTGAGACACCGCCTCCTGCGTCTGTCAGTGACGGGGCTCTCCTGACACACCTCCCACATTCCCCAGCTGCTCCCGGGCTTGGAAGTGCCCACTTTGGGGGGTTCCTTCCCCTCCCTGAGGGCTGGGACCTGTGCACAGCCTCAGCCTCCCCACCCAGGGCAGAGCCCACCAGGCCTCGGATGGCTGAATTCATGCATCTTCCCTTCTGAATTACTCTGAGCTCTGAATGTGAGCCCAGAGCTCAGACTGACTTCCAGGGTCAGGTATGGTGAGTGCTGCTACGTCACCGCAGTGGTGTCTGACTGTCTGTGACCCCGTGGACTGCAGCCCACCAGGCCCCTCTGTCCATGGGATTCTCCAGGCAAGGATACTGGAGTGGGCTGCCATTTGAGAGGGCGCTAAACTGAAAGCATTTTCAGGATCAGGGGAGACAGCCTTTGGTGGCCATGTGTGTCCACTGCTCTGCGAGGGTGCAGACAGCCAGCAGGTCCTAGGCAGAGGTGGTGAGCAGAGGCCAAGCCACACTTCCCGTGTGGGCTACGTTAACAAACAGGATGGTCCATGGTGGGCTGCATGGGATGAGCAGCAACATTGGGAAGTTCAGGCCAAGTGGGGCCAACGTCCCTCACTCGGCAGGAAGCCTCAGACACCAGTGACCATGAAGAGTGTGCAGAAAAATCACAGGAAGTGGAAAGGAAGCAGTCAACTTCATTTCAAACCCTCGCCTGTGAATGAGCCTGATGTTATTATAGGGTCTGATGCATTTTGTAATCTGTCATCGTTTTGTCTTTCGGAATTCCAAAGTCATGATTTGATGTTGACAAGGTGGGTCCAGAAGCTGGTGCTCATCTTCAGAGCCTAGAAAGAGGCCCAGCCTCCCCGTGGGAGCCATCCAGACACTCATGTGTCTGTCTGTCCATCCAGAGAGACTCAGAGAGACCAAGACGGAGCATCACCCAGAAGACCCCCTGTACCAAACAGACTCTGTGCTGGGCACCAGAAAATTACCAAAGGGTCACCTTTCAAGGCTCCGTTTTAATCCTGTGTTTTCTTCCTCCTTCTGGGTGATCAGTGGCTCATTGTCATTATACCTCGGCCCCCACTTACCACAGAGATGCTCACTGTTACCTTTTTCAGATTCCCACCACGTGTTGCTGACCCCCCCGGCAGAGGTGCCACTGGGCAGGCGCCTGCCTTCTCCAGGACAGGTGTGCATCCTGTGACAAGTGGTTGCTGAGCAACCGCCCAACAGAAACCTGGAATCGGGCCCTCCTGATGACGATGAGGAATGCTAGAAACACAGCTGCCCTCAAGCTTCATCGGGGAAGGCCCTGCATCTCCGAGACCCAAGTCCAGTACAGGCCTCGCCATCCTCGCCCGGAGTGTGTGTGAGCACTGGCCTGGCAGCTGCGGAATTCCACACCCAGGCTTCCACCCGATCCATGAAGACTGAAAGTGTCTTGACTTTGTGTGTTTTATCTAGTCATTTCTGTTGGATTTGCTCTGAGATAGATGACTCTGTCTTCCAGTCCTGTTGATTAATTTCTAACATGGTTAAAGATTAATGACCATGGCCTACTACCTATGCACATAGCAATTAGCCGTCATTTGCTTGTATTCCAAATGCTTTTTAGTTTATGGAATATGCCTATTCTGAATTTGTAGAAACAGATATGTGAGTGCATGCCTCCTAACAAGCTACCATGCTGACTTGTCTAAACAGAAAGTGAGATGTACGTGAGGCCAAGAGAACGGGAGCCTCATCCAGCAAATCTCCTCAGTGGGTTTCGTCTGAAAAATAAAACAGCCCTGGAGCTTATCACCTGTGAGACAGAGCAGGAATAAAGACCTTGACAATGTGTGAAACATTCGTTCTTATGCTCCAAAAATATTTTTATTAATTTGAAAGAAATTCCAGGCAAGTTGCATCAGGATGGGTGGATATATTTAAAGGACGCACACATAAATATCACTAGAACTAAACTGTGTCATTCCAGGGAAAACAAATCAAGCTGGGTGACGATAAAGGTCTCATTTGACAAATGCGCAGTTGCTTTATCTCAGGGTTTACCCCACTGTGCCTCTGGCCGGGAGAGGAGGGCGCTCCAGTTGCCATGATATCACCACCCAGGACTTTGCAGGGTGCTTATCAGGCCATGGACAGATGCAGGCAGACAATGGGGGCCCCGTGAAGGTGCTCAGCCTGGGACTGAGGAGCCAGTGGATGAGGAGCAGACGCAGATCAGGAAGGCCAGGGATGCAGAGCATCAGAGCTGGATCTGACCACCGGGAAGGCGGCCCCAGCCATGGAAGAGCCAGGCCGGCCCCTAGGAGGCAGGACCGAATGGAGCCAGGACACCCAGGAGTCCGGGGAGGCCATGCTTTCACCTGTAGAGCAAACAAGTGCATTGAGAGGCAAGCGCAGTTACCAAGGGGTCAGTCATCAGGAAATCACAAATTAACCACACCAGCTTCCTGTTAATGGACACGGTACTCAGCTCGCTCAGGCTCCCGACAAACGTTTCCTTACATCAGCCACAAAATGCACCTTTCACCTCCGAGCTTTCAGAAACTTGCTGCCTTATTTCAATGCATTCCCCTAATGAAGATACTTGAGTGTCGGTCCAGGAGAAAAAAGAATATAACTCTCTGAAACACAAGCTATTATTTAGAGGCAAGTTACCAGTGGAGGAGTGGTTGGGGTTGCTGTCATGGAGGACTCTAGGTAGAGATGCCATCAGGAGTGGGGGTGGGGCAGGGCCGCCCGAGATGATCCCACTGTGACCCTGCACAGAGCCCCCAAACCCCCTCTCCCTTGCTTCACGTCGGCCATCCCTTCCAGAGTCTTCCAGGGTGGCAGAAGCAAAAACTGGTGGGGTTGACCCCCACCAGGGGCAACCGCCCCGAGAGCCCCTCTGACGGACCCGATTTAGCTGGAAGGATGCTGTGTTGGCAGCGCCTAAGAGCAAGTGCGTGAAGCCTGGGCTCCACGGTGGTCCTGGGTCTGTCCAGACCCGCAGAGAGGAAGGGCTGATCTGAGTGTCTGTTCAAGGTCTGACAGTCTCAGTGGTGCCCTCTCCGCCCACCAGTGTCGCCCAGTTCAGAGCTGTGTCCCAAATCCACAGCTCTTCACAGCCGGCCCTGTCAGTTTTATGTACTTTGCAGTTCTCAGCGTTTGAATGCCTTCTCTTAAGGGTTTAAGGGTCTTCCCAGGTGGCTCAGTGGTAAAGAACCCGCCTGCCAATGCAGAAGACACAAGAAACACAGGTTCGATCCCTGGGTCAGAAAGATCCCTTCGAGGAGGGCATGGCAACCCAGTCTAGTATTCTTGCTTGGAGAATCCCATGGACAGAGGCTCATGGTGGGCTACAATCCACAGGGTTGAAAAGAGTCAGACCCGACTGAAGCAACTTAGCAAGGGTTTAACAGAAGTGGCTGATAGCAGGGGATTATGTGTTTCCAGATAATCCAAGGTTAATTTTATGCAACAGCAAAATTGTTATTAAAGCATCAACCACTTCGAAGGATTGTGATAGCTTCCAGGCGCGCCTAAGAGAAGCCCGTATTGAGGGGCATTATGATCCGGATTTTCTGTTGTTCACGGGATGTTTGACACACCTGAAGTCAACAGTTTCTGTGAAAATTGTTATGACTTGTGTGAATCCCCTGGGGACATCAGCTTGGAGTGAAATAACCCAGCAGCTCCAGCACTCGGCTGGTGTCTGCCTTCTCTCGAGGTCTGAGCGGCCGCGCGTTCCTGCCACGGGGTCCCTGGGCCTCCGAGCACCTGCCCTGCGGCTGGGCGCCCTTCCCCTCCCAGGGCACAGCCAGCGAGCGCTGAGGACACAGACGGACAGACCTTCCAGGGGGCAACTCAGGGAGAGGTTTCAGGACGCCCGGGCCGTGCTTACATCTCAACTGAGCAGCTCAAGTGTGAGGTGGAACTCCTAGACCGCAACTCCACGTCCGAAGCAGCTTCACTCAGATGACCACTGAAGTGCTCTGTATGTTGCCAAGGTCTAAACATCTAACCTCCCGGGAAGGCTTCTGTATGCTGTGGGAGGGCTATTTGGTGAATATTTTTTTAAGCAATAAGGATGTATAATGATTTTAAAGAATACATGTGTGACATAAACCTAAATGCAAAAACAGACCTAGAGAATGTAAATGAGGTATTCCAATTAGGTAAAAGACGGGACAAACATATATTAAAGGAAACTATTACAATATTCATGCTGACCTCTAAGTATGACTTATATTTTTACCTTCTACCTCTCCATTTTCTCCAAATTGCATTGAAAATGATAATATAGAGGTCAGTATGGATGCGAATATAGGTATAGAAACAAATACAGAGATACAGGTACAGGTATACATGATGCAGACATTGTTATAAATACCTGTGTGGATATTGACAATCTATAGGTGAGGGATGTATTCTTAATAGAGGTGGGTGTGGCTATAAGTATAGGCAAGGGAATGGAGGTAAATACATAGAGAGAGGCATGGAAGTAGATGATACAGATGGAGATATGCATACAGGTGTCGATACAGATGACGCAGGTATAGACACGATGTAATCTTATACAAGTAAAAGAGTCTGTGAGCCCCAAGCTGGACCCTGGGCGCCATATCCATGGATTCTGGGCACGGCCTGTCTCTGTTCTCTGGGGCATCTCTCATCCTAAGTGGCTCCATCCCAAACTTCATTGAGTCCACAGGTGAAGCACACACAGGGGCCCAAGGATACTCACAGATAGGTGGGCAGGCAGGGCTTCTGACTGAAGCCTCAGAGCAGCCCCTAACCCTGAACCAAGCTTTGAGGGACCTTCCATGTGGCAGAGGCCCTCCTGTCACAGGTCAGCTCTCAGCAACGTGCTGTTCCCGGGATGGACTCCCTTGTGGATGCAGCCCCCCGGGACCCTGAGTCCTCTGTGGAGGCTGTGCCCACCCCGCCTCCCAGTGTTTGGGGCTGGGTCTTCCACTGTGCAAGTGTAATAAGTTGAAATTTTCAAAAGGATAAAAAAAAAAACAAAACGTGACTGCAACTTCACATATACATCTCTTTGTGTGTAATTGGCAATGAGATTTCCTGAAGTTTTTCTGGTGGTAGGCATTATCTTTCCCTTTCTGCTTACTCATTTTTCTCTTTCTTTCTACTGGTTTTTCCAGTAGTCATGTACAGATGTGAGAGTTGGACCATAAAGAAGGCTGAGCACTAAAGATCTGATACTTTCAAATGGTGGTGTTGGAGAAGACTCTTGAGAGTCCCTGGGACAGCAAGGAGATTAAACCAATCTTAAAGGAAGTCAGTCCTGAATATTCATTGGAAGGACTGATGCTGAAGCTGAAGATCCAATACTTTGGCCACCTGATATGAAGAGCTAAATCATTGGAAAAGGCCCTGATGCTGGGAAAGATGGAAGGCAGGAGGAGAAGGGGGCGACAGGGGATGAGATGGTTGGATGGCATCACCGACTCAATGGACATGAATCTGAGCAAACTCCGGGAGTTGGTGATGGACAGGGAGGGCTGGTGTGCTGCGGTCCATGGGGTTGCAAAGAGTTGGACACGACTGAGCGGCCGAACAGCAGCAACAATAATTTTCCTCCTGATTAAATTTTGCTGTTGTTGTTCAATTGCTAAGTCATGTCTTGTCTTGGTCGCTGGTTCTCAATTCTGTTCTCCTCCTTTCCCACCTCCCTGCACTCAACTGCACAAGCACACACACACACAGAGGTACGTACACACACATTTACACACACACACGCAGCAACTCCCTCTCAAGGCCTCGGAGGGCACGGCCCACAAGGCTCTTGGATGTGTCGGGATGAGGCTGCAGTCCAGTGATTTCCGAGGGAGGAAGAAGTAGGCTGCCGCGACCTCCCCCTGTGTCCACCCTGGAGGTGAGGGGATCATGAGTGGGGTCATGCTGATGGAAGGACCGTTTGGAAGCTGAGTGGGGCCCCAGCAGCAGGTGTGGGGAGAGGCGCCCAGGAGGAGATGGCCCTGGGGTCTCTGTTCTAATCTCGAGGCAATGGGCCCCTTTCTCTGTCTCATCCTCTGAGGATTCCTGCTCCAGAGCTGCTCTCTGGACAGGCCACTCGGCCTGGTCAGGGCGGGCCACCAGGTGCTGGGACCCCAGGGCCTCCAGGCTGAGGTCGTAACTGGGTGTCCCTCTGCCAGGAGCCAGGGCTGGGGCACCAGGGGATGCTCCTGAAATTCCTCCCTGGTCCCCACTCCTGTCCATCAGCTCCACCACTCGGGGCTGCTCTCCTAACACAGACTGTGGGCCTCTTCCTCCTCCGCTGATGATCTGCCCGTGAGCGCCCCCGGGTGTGATGCCCCGGGGGGCCTCCCGAGGAGTCTATTTATCACCCACGTGTCATCTGTTGCACTTCCAATCAGGAAATCCTGGAACCAGAGTCGGGGGGACTTCTCACTGTCATCCTCCCTGAGGGCCAGAGGCAGCCACGTCTCTAAGGCCTGCCAGTCACATGTCTACAAGCCCAGCATCACCTTTTACAAGCACTCCAGGAGCCCGTTGAAGGGATAGGACCCTCGCTGAATGGGATGCCAGAAAACCAACAGGGAGACTGCTTCCTTTGCTTCTTGATGACCTTGGAGATCCACGAGCAAAACCCACTTTCCAGTCTCGACTAACATTTTGGAAAAGTCAGGCAGTGATCTTCACGGAGGACACAGCTGGGTTTGGTCTTGGAAACTGGAGGGCAAGGCCCCCCGGTCAGTCCAGTTCTCCCCAGTGGTGAAAGGACAGATAGTCCAATAGTTTCCTGTTCTTTTGAACTTCCATGATGAAATGATCCTTTCTGCTGCTGCTTTGTATTTTAATTAATGTCATTTCATTTGTACTTGTACCCTCAGGCTATTTCAGCAATAAACTATAACTTTACAAATTGGGGCAAAAATTCTCCTTCACAGTATGCATTTGGAAAGAGAGTATTTTATTTCAGTAGCCCCTTGGACTGCAAGGAGATCAAATGAATCAATCCTAAAGGAAATCAACTCTGAATATTCATTGGAAGGACTGATGCTAAAGCTGAAGCCGAAGCTCCAATCCTTTGGCCACCTGATGTGGAGAAGACCCTGATGCAGGGAGAGATTGAAGGCAGGAGGAGAAGGGGCAACAGAGAATATGATGGTGGGATGGCATCCCTGACTCTATGGACATGAGTTGGAGCAAGCTCCGGGAGAGAGTGGTGGGGGGCAGAGGAGCCTGGTGCGCCGCAGTCCTCGGGGTCCCAGGGGCTCTAAGGGTGGAACACGGCGTAGACACTGAACAGCCGCAAAGTCAAACCTCGAGGGGCCAGAGTCGCCCAAGTGCGCCAGCCCTCAGCCTTAGTCCCTTCCCGGAGGTGAGCGGGGCCCGAAGCTGCCGTGAACCTCCCAGCCTTTCAGGGGATGCCTGCAGCCCCAGCCCGGGTTTGGTGGAAGGGTGCCCCCTCCCCCCAGGGCCTCACCCGCCCCCTCCAGCTCCGACAGGAAGCCCGCCCCGAGGGGACGCACGGGCTCAGCGCTTCCTCACTTCACACGTTGCCCCGGCTGGCTGCTCCAGATAACCGGAGTGTGAGGCTGTGGGCGCTGATAACCAGAGGCAGCCCAGGCCTTCCTGAAATAGGCCGGCCTCCGGAGCGCCAGCCGGGAGCCTCCCTGTAGACAAAATCCAGCTCCAGGGCGGGCAGCCTCTCGCCACCTAAGCCGTCAAGGCCTGTGGCGAAGCCGAGGCCACCGGCTCCGGGAACGTGCTCTGCTGGTCCTGGGAAGATGCCCGTCCCGGGAGGAGCGGGTCCTGCCTGTAATAAGAAAGCCGAGGGTCTGAGTCCAGGCCCCAGACAAGCCTGGGGGCGGGCTGGTGCTGGGTTTGGGAAGTCGGCCTTCGCGTCTGCTCTGTCCTGGGCAGGGGCCCAGGGCGGGGAGTGTATGGTCGGGGCCACGTCCGCCGTCCTCGAAGACTTTGCTTTGGGATTGTCACGTCACGTCCTCCTCGACCTGCTGGCAGGGCTGGGGGTGGCTTCCAGTGACCAAAGGCTCCGGATCGTTGCTGCCTTTGGGGAGGGGATGCTGCCTCGGAGCCTCATAGATCCTGAGGACCCTGAACTCGGGGCTCCACCCCTGGTCTGCAGCGCAGAAATACCAGCTTTTTCACTCAAGTTTCCATCATCCTCCAAACTCAATAATCCGACGTCCCTGAAGAATATCACTTTCTCAACGCAAGCGCCACTGCCTCTTCTTGTTTCTGGTGAGGGAGCCAAGTATGCAAAGTATTCTGGTGAGAATTAAATGCAGCATTACCTTTGCTATCCAATGCCGTTTTTTTAAAGGCCGTTGAGGAACCCCTTCACTCAGCTTCTGCCTTTCCCAACTTCCAAACAGAATCCAGACGAGCTGAGTTTTTTTTCCCACTGAAGAGCCTCCTTTACGAACTGGGGTGTACATATGAGCGGTGAGAGTTCTCACGGGACCAGCCACTTGGGCCGCTGCCGAGCACACTTCAGCACATCCTTACCCCACAGGTTCTATGCCCGGAATGTTGTTTTTGACTCACGCACACAGAATAGATGATTCCTCTTCACTCTCTCAGCCTGTGTCATTTTTTTTTTTCTTCCTTTCATCTTCCAGTAACTTTGAGATCAAGCTCTCACCTCCGTTTACAACAGAATAAATTGGACAAGCTAACCTCCTGACTTATGGCTATTTTTGCAGTGTTGAGAGATGAGCTGAATAAACATAATTGTTTTAAATGTGTCCTTGCTCCTTTCTGATTGTGTGGGGGAAGAAGAGGGGACAGACATAGCTGGCAGCCTGATGTCATATCAACACCCCTGACAGCGAGAGAGTGTAACAAATATTTCCTCAAGTGGTTTCTTCCTGCTAAGGATGACCTTTTTGAATAAAGCCATGTGGCCAGAAAGCTCTTTCTGAGAAATAAACCATACATGGTGAGTTTCAGGAAGGGAAGGGATGAAAATCCGATTTATAGACGTAGCGCATTCTGAGTGAGGGGAGCAGAAAGGAGGCGGGGGTCACAGTGGTTACTGGGGACCCTGCTTCTCCTCTAAACCTTTTTACCAAGTTAAAATCTTGCTACACATAATCAGCTCTGCTTTCCACTGAAAAAGGCCAATCCAGTTGATTTCCTGCGCAGGACAGTGTTGGTAAGAGGCACTAGAATAGAGTTGTGGAGTGGGGAGAAAGCTACGTCGAAATGGTGGAGTTGACTCCTTCTCAAAGTTCATTGGTCAAGCAATCTCATAGTGTGGATATCTTAATCCCCAGCTCCTAATTTATTCCTGCCCACGTTTTCCCTTTGGGAACTGTAAATTTGTTTTCTATGTCTCTGAGTTTATTTCTGTTTTCTAAATAAGTTCATTTGTATTGTTTTTTCAGATTCCACAAATAAGTGATATCATACTGTATTTGTCTTTCTCTGTCTCACATACTTCACTTAGTGTGGCCATCTCTAGGTCATCTGTGTGGTTGGAGATGGCATTGTTTTCTTCTTTTTACGGCTGAGTGGTATTCCGCCATACCACATCTTCCTTATCCAAGGTAGACATTTCGGTTGTTTCCATGTCTTGGCTATTGTGAATAGGGTTGCTATGAACATTGGGGTGCATGTATCTCTTTTCGAGTTATGTTTTTCTCCAGATAGACGCCCAGGAGTGGGATTGCAGGAGCACATGGTAGCTCTGTTTTTAGTTTTTTAGAACCTTCTTCACTGTGTCTCTCATACTCTCTCAATCGCGTCTCTGGTTTATAATGTCCTTGACCTGCCGCTGCGTTGCTCCCTAGGATTTTACCGGTGAGTTCTGCATCAGTGTGTTTTGGGATATTGTTCTACAGGTTTTTTCTGGAAGTTTCTGCATGTGGCCTCCTATCAGCATAAGGATGGTCTTATCTTATGTGCTTGGAGGGGTTTCCTTGTCAGTTTGGGGGAACTCTTTGTGGAGAGCTAGTCTTAGTTATTTTTTAAATGTTCAGTAGCATTTGCAGTGAAGCCAATGGTCCTAGACTTTTTTGTTGTTGTTGAGAAGTTTTACATTAATTCAATCTTCCCACTAATTACAGGTCTGTTTAGACACTCTATTTTTTCATAATTCCATTTTGGTTGTTTGCTTCTGGTTGGATGTATGTTTCTGAAATTGACCCATTTCATCTAGGTTTCCTAATTTGTTTGGGTACAGTTCTCCATAGTATTATTTTATAATCCTCTTCATTTCTGTCACCTTGGTTGTAATGCCTCCTCTTCAGTTTCAGATTTCAATTATTTGAATCTTCTCTGTTTTTCCCTTTATCAGTCTAGGTAAAAGTTGGTGAATTTTACTAGTATTTTGGAAGCACCAACTCTTGCTTTCCATGATTTTATGTTTTGTTTTTCTAGTCTCTATTTGTTTATCTCTGCTCTAATTTTATTACTCAATTTCCTTCTATTACTGCTCACAAATGGACCAGCTCTTCTCTGATCATCTTACAATAATCCCCCAAAACAGATGAAGATGACCAGTATACAGAAAATATCCTGAGTTTCTGTCTTGCTCTAGAGCTACACAGCTGTGATATCCTGCAAGTCTCTACAAGCCGCAGTTTTCCAAACACTTGATCACCACAAGGTGATCATCCTCTTTCCAGACAGTGACTAACAATTGCACGGCCACGAGGAGCTGATCAGCGCTCAGCTCAATGAGGCGTCTGTGTCTGTAGTGCTTTCCTCCCTTTCTCCCTCCCTCCCTCTTTTCCCTCCTTCTTTCTTCCCTCCCTCCTTCCTTCCATCCTTCACTTTCTTCCCTCCTTCTTTTCTGCTCCTCTCTTTCTTCCTTCCCCCTTCTCTCCTTCCCTCTGTTTCTTCCTTCTTCCTCTCCCTCCCTCTTTCTTTCACAGCAGGTCAATTCTCCGTGACAATGTCTGTGTCTGTCAGGATGAACTAGGATAAGGCACAAAAGCCACAGTCCCATCCGGGGTCATTGCTGACGCTGGGGTGGACGGACCTCTCCTTCATGTGGTCACACTCTGGGACTGAGGCTCTCAGAGGCATTGCTGTCTGGAATGTTGGTATTTCCCCAGCAGAAGGGAGACACTGGCAAACAGCATGTTTGTCCTCCAAGTCTTCAGGCTGCAAGTCAGGCTCCTCACATCTGACCACAGTCCATTGACCAAAGCGGTCACAGCAACACGGCCAACTTCAGACAGGAAGAGGGCACACGCTGACCACGTGTCCGGAGGGAAGGCCCTGGAACACTGACCAGCCTAAACATGGCCACAAACGCATCTCTCAGGCATGGGGGCTAGCCACAAGCAGAGGACAGAGAGGGTGTCACCCACAATTTTAAAGGGAGAAGAAAACCATCTTAGAAATAAAAAAGAGATAAGAAAACAATAGAAAATTGGCAAAGAGAATAAAGTGTGACTCACAAAGAAGCATCAGCTATTTTTTTTTTTTTTTTGGCAAGATGGAGAAAATTATTCAGGAAACACTCATTGCTGGCAGGACACAGCAAAGGCAAAGAATGCTCACTGTCACAGCCCCTGGAGACTGCTGGCCGCATCCGCTCGCTTTAGGAACAATGACAGATCTTCCTTGACTGACGGTAGGGTTATGTCCGATAAACCTGTTTTAAGCAGAACGTGTACTGTGTGCTGTACTCAGTCCTGTCCGAGCCTTCGCGATCCCATGGACTCCCCTGAGTTAAAAGTGCATTGATTGCACCTAACCTATAGAACAATTCAACTTAGCCCAGCCTATCCCAAATGTGCTCCGAAGACTTGCATTAACCTGCGCTTGGGCAAGAACATCTAACACGTTTGATAGTGTGTTGAATATCTCGTGCCACTTATTGAATACAGCACTGAAAGTGAAAGACAGAGGCTGCCCCGGGGGCCCGTTGGCCCTCGTGCTCGTGGGGCTGACGGAGACGGGCTGCCACCGCCCAGCCCCGGAGAGCGGGCCCTGCCACGCGCCGTCACTGCGGTAAGAATGGCAAGGCTCAAAACTGCAAGTGTGCTTTCTGCTGAGTGCATGTCTCTCTCACATCGTCGCAAAGTCGGAGAACCGTGAGTCAAACCATCACAAGTCAGGGGCCATCTGTACTTCAACCCAGCGGTCCTGCTCCCAGAAAACCATCCTGGAAATTAAAAGGCACTTACATAAAGATTTAAGTACAAAAAAGCTTGAGCAAGCTCTGAGAGTTGGTGATGGACAGGGAAGCCTGGCATGCTACAGTCCGTGGGGTCACAATGAGTTGGACACGACTGAGCCAGTGAACTGGACTGAACAGAACTAAGGATAAAAGCGACCACCACGGCAGGGCTCGGAGGGTCCGACGTCAGAAACAAAGTGAGGGAGATGCTTGAATACGCCACAGAGTGTCCACGCCGCGAAGCATCAGAAGGGGCTTTGAAAATGAAGGAGAATTATGCCAGGGAACAACATCCACCAGATACAATGAAGTGAGAAAACAGAATGGGGACAGGGGTCTGTGATGTGTGATCTCAGATGCGTGTGTGTGGCTGAGTACCTCGTGGTTAGACAGACTCCCTGCGATGGACCGCCTAGACTGGTTTAGGAGGAAGGTGAGGAGGGAGCAGGGTATGTAGCAGTGACAACCATAGGAACAGAAAGGGAACAAAACTCAGTAACACATTATGGTCATATTTATGTATTTTTGCAAAATTACATGTTCGGACATGAAGTTAAAAATGACACTTCACATTTTTTCTCTGTGCTGCTCATCCCTTTTGCCATCTCTTGAGTTTGAAAATAGAGTTTTGACTCTGACGCACCTGTCTCAGGAAGAAGCTCCATCAAACTGCAGCCCACCTTCCCAGGTGACCCGCCCGTGTTCCTGCTCTGCCAGCTGTCTCTCTGCGGAGCTGAAGGGTGTGTGCTGGACAGGGGCTCAAGGGAGGAGCCTTATTTCTTGACTAACAAGCTGGCAGTGACCACACAAAACTCCCCTGAGATCTGCTTTCTCAGAGGAAAAACCCCTCCAGTTGATTTATAAAACTCCGAATTATATTTTGTGAAAAACACACTATGTGGTTCCTGAGGTGAAACTCAAAATGCAAAGACAAGGGACAGCCCTGGGCTCCGTGGCCCCAGCTCACACGTTCTTACACATTTCTCCTATTTCTGAACCCTCAGCATGTATTCTTCCTTCCCTAACATTTCCAGAGTTTCAACTCTGATTGATTGCTTTCTGATTTCTTTCTTGCCCCGTCTTGTATTATCACTGAAAGCAGAGGGCAGACAGGGCTGTAGTTTATGGTGTATCTTTCAGGAGGGCTTCATGGGGCTGACACGGGGTGGTCACTTACTGTCATTTTAAACTGAGCTATGCTGGCCCTCGGCTCAAGCGACAGGCTCAAATGCTGCTCAGCCGACGCCATCAATGGCGTGTCATTGATCCACATTCAAAAACACGGACTCAATTGTTCTTTGGTCAATTGAGGCCACACAGCCTGAACTGCATGCTTGTCAGTCACACGGACGTAGATTAAGTCCACTTAGATTTGTACGTCTGTTGAGATACCTACTATTTAAATAATGTGGCACAATATTCACACCCCTTCATGGCAAGGAAGTATATACTGCCGGGCTTGTCAATACAGAGCTGAATTATTATTTCATCCTGTGTAGTAAACCATCCTCCCAGGTGCTGGAAATGTGGGCAGTGATGATTCATAGCAGGGCCTGGAGGGGCACAGCCATCATTCAGGGCCCGTGATGAAGATCGGACACCTGCCACAGCCCTGGCCAGAGAAACCACCCCTGCTGCTTATGGAGACCCTGGAAGTTACTCTCTCCCCAAGCTAGCCGGTCTTGAGCCAGAAAAGAAATGCTGAAGGGCCAGGTGGCAAAAGCCGTCAATTCTTTCCACCTAAACCCTCCATGTCATGACAAAATTAGGCAAATGAGGTCCTTGATGGCTGCAGGGGGTGAAGGCAACAGGGCCGATTGGGGAGAGGAATGGCTACTATGAGCCCAGACCGGTCCTTCCTGGAGGAGGGGCTGGCAGGGTCACTGATCTCCCAGAGCAGTGGTTTCCTCACCTGTATAACACGGTTACATAAGTAGGTAGGTAGGTAGATAGATGATAGAGAGATAATAGATAAACAGATAATAGCTAGCTAGAGATATAGATGATAGATAGGCAGATAAGTAGGTAGATAGACAGATAGGTAGTAGACTGGTGGATAGATGAGGGCTTCCTGGGGGCTCAGTGGTAAAGAATCCACCTGCAATGCAGGAGACCCAAGTTCAATCCCTACAAGATACTCTGGAGAAGGAAAAGGCAATCTACTCCAGTATTCTTGCCTGAAAAATCCCGTGGACAGACACTGGCAGGGTTACAGTTCATGGTGTCACAAAAGAGTCGGACACAACTTTAGTGACTAAACAACGATAGATAGAGAGATAGATGATAGGTAGATAGATAATAGAGACATAGACAAACAGAGAATAGATAGCTTGAGAGACAGATAATAGAGAGGCAGGGTAGATCAGTTCAGTTCAGTCGCTCAGTTGTGTCCGACTCTTTGCGACCCCATGGACTGCAGCACACCAGGCCTCCCTGTCCATCACCAACTCCCAGAGCTTGCTCAAACTCATGTCCATAGAGTCGGTGATGCCAGCCAACCATCTCATCCTCTGTTGCCCCCTTCTCCTCCTGCCTTCATTCTTTCTGGAGTCATTTCTCCACTCTTCTCCTGTAGCATATCAGGTACCTACAGACCTGGGGAGTTCATCTTTCAGTGTCATATCTTCTTGCCTTTTCATACTGTTCTTGGGGTTCTCGAGGCAAGAGTACTGAAGTGGTTTGCCATTCTCTTCTCCAGTGGACCATGTTTTGTCAGACCTCTCCACCGTGACTTGTCCATCTTGGGTGGCCCTACATGGAATGGCTCATAGTTTTATTGCGTTAGACAAGGCTGCGGTCCACGTGATCAGCTTAATTAGCTTTCTGTTATTGTAGTTTTCAGTCTGAGGTAGGAATATAGATAATAGATAAATATTAAATAGGTCAGCAGATAATAGATAGATGGATGGATGGATAAACAGATAGATGGATAGATAGATGGATGTGGTGGGGATCTATCGTCAACACCTCTGTGAAGCAGAAGGGAGCCAACCCTACCTTCCTGGCTCAGCAGTCCTGGACCAGACACCGTGAGGGCTGAAGACACAGCCGGCAAGTGGAGAGGACAGAGGCCCACAAGCCCCGGCCAGCAGGAGCCAGAGTGAGGGACGCCGGCAGGTGGGGTCCCCTGCCCTGTGCACGCAGGTGGGACAGGCAATTCCGCCCCACTTGCCCAGCGATGCTTCTGAAGACAGAGCCATAGACTTTCTCTTGTGAGCTTGGCGCCAGCTTGGAGTCACTTGATGTCAGCTCAGCTTCCCTCCATCCTGACTTTCCATTTCCTTCCCATTTACTGACCCTGCCTGCACTCCGTCTCCTCATCCCCCTCCCCACTCTTCAGAATGTTGCTCCCATGAAGGCCTTAAGCCAAGGGGAACAGACATGGGGACCCTGCAGGGGCTGGAGGGCAGCATCAATGGGGAGGAGTTTGGAAAATATACGCCTCCATGGATGGGCTTCTGTGGAGGCGGCTTTTTGCCCAGTGTACTACTTTAGACTGTTGGTGATAAAATGCTGTTAATTAACAAAACCTTTGTGTACAAATTTTTTTGTAAGAAATCTCAGCAGGCAACAGATTTGGTGGTCCCAATGGTCCGTTGCTTCTGTGAAACTTGACAGGAGAGGAACATTTTCCTCTGGCTTCTTAGGGTCCTTGGCTGGGTCTGGAAATTAAACTGACCAAGACAGATTAGCAAGAGACAGGTGTCCAGATTCACTGATACAAATTCTAGGTGAGCAGGAAGCTTCACGAGCAGATGAAGATCTGAGAATTTGTGCGCTGGGCTCCAGGGAGGCTGAAGAGTCATGCGAGAGGAGGCAGGACATGGGGAGGAGCCCAGGGGTGTGAGGGCCGGCAGACCAGAGGGCCTGGGGGTTCAGATCCTCTGGGGTCCCTCCATTTGGAGGAAGGGAGGCCCCTGCCCTGGGTGTGGGGGCTCCTTTCCTGTGAGGGTCCTGTCACCTGCTTCAAGGGAGGAGAAGGAGGGGAGAGTCCCTTCCGACCTTCTCTCGGATGCCTTCGGCCCAAAATGTTCACGATGCTGAGCACCATGTTTGGGGCGGTGGGTCCTGAACCCTGTCACCCATGGGTCCTGTGCCCTCTAGATGCCTCGGGAGACGTGTGGGGCATCCCTTACCCACCAGCAGGGCTCACGGAGGGACGCGATGACCCCATGGCAGCACGCATCTCGCCTTCTGGTTCCATCCGCACTGAATCCTGGCTAGTCCCATCCACAACCACAGATGGGGGGAAGGTCAGGCAGAGGGGCAGGGGCGCTGATGGGGCAGGCAGCAGAGACCCAATACCACTTCCCTCCACAGAGACACTGCCACATCCGACGTCTGGGCCAATCACCACCCTTCTAAACGTCATCTCTAAGTTACCTTCCAGGGGACAGCTGGAGGTCCCTCAGGGGCGAAACCCGATGTGGTCAAGCTCAGAGTTTGACCCCAGAGCTCAGTCTCAGGTGTCCGCCCCGTGTTGTCAACAGCGCCTGCACCCGCCGGGGTGCGAGCTCTCCTCCTGGAGGGCACGTCTCCTCTTCCCGGAGTCGCCGGGACATCCAGCCTTCCAGTCGCCACAGCTCCAGTCCGGCATTCACTCGGTGTGAGTCTCACTCAGCTGGTCCGGCCAGGTTCCTTTGTCTCCGTGGATGGCTCTGTCCTCAGCGGTCTTGGGGGCTCCTGAGTTCTCTAACTGAGAAGCCCCGCATCCCCGCACGGGATCCTGGTGGCCTCCCTGCCTCAGCCTAATCCTAGAGGTTTCAGCTGGGGGTCCCCTTTGCTGCTGCCCCCGTCTACTGGACCCCTGCCTCATCTTTCTCTGCACCTCCCCCCCCCCATGGCCCTCCCTCCCCAGAGGGTCTGGACAGTCACTGTGGGTCCCCTTGCTTCCCTCTTCCACGCTGGTGATAGTTTACAGTGAACGATGTCGGATTCGTGATCTCCGAAGAAGAAGATTTAGCTTCGGGGCCAGGGACCAGGTTTGATCACTCAAGAGCTTTTGTGTAGCAGAGTTTTATTAAAGTGAAAAATGGAAAGAGAAAGCTTCTGACATAGACATAGAAGGTGGGCAGAGAGTGCCCCCATCCCTAGTCTTAGCAAGGGAGTTATATACTTTTTAAATTGGTTATTACAATAAATCATCTCAAGGTTGTAAAGATCTTACCAGACCCACTCCCATAATATACACTTCTAGATAGCAGGATTAGTCAGAAAGTTTTTAGGAAGGAGAAACATGTCCTCAACTAGGATTGTTATATAATTCTTACTAAGGAATGTAGATAAAACTGTCCTTTCCTCCTCCTTGAGAATCCCAGACCCCTATCTCCTCCTTGGGAGCCCCAGACCCCTCTCTCCTCCTCAGAGACCCTGGACTTCTTATCAACCTGCCTAGGAATTGACTCTCTCTCACTGGCATCTTCCCTGCCTCGTTCAGTTCCGTTTAGTCGCTCAGTCGTGTCCGACTCTTTGCGACCCCATCGACTGCAGCAAGTCAGGCTTCCCTGCCCATCACCAACTCCTGGACCTTGCTCAAATTCATGTCCATCGCATCAGTGATGCCATCCAACCATTTCATCTTCTGTCTTCCCCTTGTCCTCCCACCTTCACTCTTTCCCAGCATCAGGGTCTTTTCCAATGAGTTGGTTGTTCGCATCAGGTGGCCAAAGTATTGGAGTTGCAGCCTCAGCATCTGTTCTTCCAATGAATATTCAGGACTGATCTCCTTTAGGATGGACTGGTTGGATATCCTTGCAGTCCAAGGGACTCTCAAGAGTCTTCTCCAACACCACAGTTCAAACACATCAATTCTTCAGGGCTCAGCTTTCTTTATGGTCCAACTCTCACATCCATGCATGACTACTGGAAAAATCATAGCTTTGACTAGATGGACCTTTGTCAGCAAAGAAATGTCTCTGCTTTTCGATATGCGGTCTAGGTTGGCCTTAGCGTTTCTTCCTGCCTCATAACCAGGCCCTTTCTCCCTCTCAGCTCATCAGGCCCACCAGTCCCCCTTCCCCAAGCCCTCCCTCCCTTCTCCCTCAGAACCTTCTTTCTTCATTCCCCCTTCGGGTTCTCGTGTCTCATTCTTTCTCTCTACAGAGTCATTCATCTCTGCACAGAACCCCTGTCCTACAAGAGACCTCTCTCAAGCCTGTGGGCACCCCCTTCACCCTCCAGTCCATTTCTTGGTGGGGAGGGTGGTCTGCCCACTGCATTTTTTCCCTTGCCAACCCACTTTGAATTGTGGTATCTTGAACCCCTTGAAGTTCAGTATCACAAATTTTCTCTTTTTTTTC